>BGPR01000221.1:891966-945495 GCA_013235015.1 Araneus ventricosus
TGTTATTCACTTAAGTGTTACTTTATCATGCTCTGCATTCTAGCACATGCTCATGACTTTTCCGGACCCCATAGATTCGATTTGCCTTACACTGAACTTCTTCAAGCATTAGTTTAATGCACTATATTAAAGCATTAATATATATTTATATTACCTATGATTAAATGCGTATATCTAACATTTTTTTTTTTTAGCATTTTCATCATCTTGTAATATTCTTTCAGCAGATTTTGTTTAAAATCAAAAGTTATACCTTTGCTTCTTAAGATCACGCTCTTACCCTTTAAGTATCTGAGAATTACACTTCATTTTAGTTCTAATAGCAATGTATTTAATTATTTTTGAATGCATATTTTATTATATGTAGTATTGTCTGCTACATGAAATGTGCTTTTTCCTTTTTTCGCTTCCTTGTCCAAGATTAACCCAGCTCACGTGCAGGTAGTCAGTTAGTAATACCTTTCACCACATTACGAGCGTGGGGAGGCTATAAGGTCACTTCTGAAATAGCGCCTGACAACAAGCTTGTCCAATCAGGCGTTGCTTTTTTCGGTGACGCAAGGCCGGAGGTGAAGAGGGGCCTTGATCCCCACTTGAAGAAGGATTATTCGAGAATCGAGACGCGCGGCTAGAGGATTTTTTTTGGAAAAAAGAAAAAAATGGTGCTCATCCTTTCGTGCCGGTGTGCGGACTTTCTTTTCATTCATACTCCATGGAGAGTTGTTTTTTGCCCAAATGAGAGTATGTGAATGCCTGTTCGGGGCTGCCCCCCCCGTCTGGATTGTAAAGGAGGAGCGACTAGTATGATGTATAAAGATTCATGAAGGAAGAACCAAACAGATAAGAATTCTTAATTTATCAAGATACTTTTTTCTTACGTATTTCATGGTGCATCCAATTTGCATCCACTCACCCCCTTACATAAGAAAAACAAGAGAGGAACTAAGGACTATGTCAAAAAGATTTCTCCGATTTTTTTGAGTTTCTAGTTTAATGCATGTGTTTTTTTTTTCGCGAATGTTGATCAACATTTTTTAGTTTAAGAAAAAGGCCCCCTAATAATATCCTGATAATATGTAGTCAGAAATTAAGTTAATGTCAATTATTATTTTGTATTAATACAAATAAATCTTTTAGTTCCTTTTTCAGGAGTAATTCTTTTTTTTGCATTCATACTGACGTCCCCTTTCTTTTTTTATATTTATGAATGCTATCTTTCCTTTGTTTTTTTTTTTTTTATTTTTAGTAAAAGGATACTTGAAATATATACGGATAAATTAATTTAGCAAATGCAATTTTGAATCTAATGAACTGCAGCTTTATATATCTAAGTGTTTATATATTATATTATACAATATCAAGATAACAATTTATGTGTTTAAATATCAAGTTAATAATTTAACAATTGGTGCCTGTGACCAGCCGTCCAATATTGTTCCATTTTGAACAAAAATTAAATTGATTCTTAAATAATCATTGGGTTTGCAGTATTATGTATTTGAATATTTTTCTGTGTATTATTAATCTTGATATTTTGTGCATTTACTTTTGATATTTAATTATTTGATATATTTTGTTGACATAGACATGCAACATTGCTATAAAATTTTTGAAAGGTTTGAAATGAGTAATATGTATACGTAAATAGAAAAATTTGTTTGGTAAGGTGAATAAGGGTATTGTTTTTTTATGGTTTTTTTGAATAAGAGCAGGGATTTTGATTAAATTTTCTTTACGTCATGTATGCATGGGCTTTGTGGATTCTCTCACCGCCAAAACTAGACGTGGTACTCCTACAACCCAATCATGGCTTAAATACAGGTGATCAGCAAACTGCCTTTAGTATTCAAATTGAAAAATTTTAATGGGAACGGGATAAATTGGAGTGGTTTATTCAACAAATCAAGACCCAAAAAAATTCAACAAATGGTCAGATGAAATGATTCTTTCTTTTTTGAAGTCAAAATTAGCGGGTTCGCTTTATCTTGGTATGCCCTCTTTTCGAATCCCACATGCAAAAAAAATGTAACCACATTTGACGATGCCGTCACACACCATGCAGTATTTTTTAGAAATGATTCGACCCCTCTGTCAAATTCTGCAGAACTTCATAACATTCAGCTTATGCCAGGTGAATTGACCGAAATTTAGCCTCATCGCATACAAGTTTTGACTAGTAGAACATATATAATCTACTAGAAGATGCTGCGCACTCAATCAAATTCAGTCAATCCAGTTACCTCAAATGTACTTCCGTTAAAAAAATGAAACAAAATTAATTCATGAGGACACGAAGAATTTTTTCACTAGTAGAAAAGCAAAAAATAGTGTTGACTGAACAAAGTCTTAATTTAATGCATATTGCATCTTCCTACAAATGGAAGAATCAAATAGTCAGAATAAAATACTGGAGGAATTAAAGAATCAAATTGAGAATTTAAGCACAAGGTGCAAACAACATAAATTACTTATACACATTCAAGCACTACAAGTGATCAAGGTAATGATTCAGCTGTTCAAGCTATGGAATTAATTATACTGGGCAGTACTCTTACACCACAAAAATATGTCTCCACAGCAGGTAGCATAATTGTAGCTTTTGCCAAAAGCGTAATCAATACCAATGTCTCAATGTTTTCTACCCAAGACATTGAGGATATTAATAATCCAGAGAATAGAAATAGAGGATTTCCAACAAGGTTTTCCTATAGCCGTGGTCAAACATAGACAGCAAAACATGAGATTTCCTCAACAGAATTTTAGATCACCAGACCCGAAAATACGGATTTCAAGACATATTTAGGCCAACATAAGGACTCTCTAATTCCCTGCTCGTGTCTGTCACCTTTAGCCACAATAAATTTTTTGGACCTTTCGACGTCACAAAAATTTTCGGACCACAACAAAATTTAAAACTTCAGAGGGGCTGCTAAATGGTGGCGGAGCAACTCTTCGACCACAGGCCACTAATTTTGATAAAAACAATGTATGCAGAGGAAAGGGTTAAGGTCGTTCAGAATATTGAAAATTATGAGAGTAATAATCATGTACAACATTAATGAAAAGCAACACAGAATGTGAATGAAAGAAAATTTTGCACATAAACAATGCTTATGATGAGAACTTACCCACAATAAAGGTTAAATTTGGAAACAATTATTATGTTATGCTAATTGACAGCGGTAGTTCTGTTTCTTTTGACAATGTCTGCATATACGACATTAAGTGATACTAAACACGACTTCTATCTCGAAACGTAATGATTCACACTGTTAATTCTCAACTTTCATTTTCATGTTGTTCGAAATTTCCTTTAAAATTGACTACACCACTTTAAAATCCTTTTATGTTGCGAATTTTAAGCAAAGTACATTTGCAGGTATCTTGTGATATGATTTCTTATCAAAATAATGTCATTATTGACACGAAAAATGGTTGTGCAAAGTTTGACAATTTTCAGGCAAAATTTATTTTCTCTCCAGACTGTTATCCTAAATGACCAATTGTCACACAATCATTGATAATACTGTCATATTTCAGTCAAAAAATGATTTTACAAACTCGCAAGAATCATCCATATTGTTAAATTATGCCTAAAAGACACAAGAGAAAAAATATCGGAAATTTTCAGCCTACTATTATTACTTCTGCATGATATTGCGTCCACCCGTATTACACACGGTCAAAAAATTCATATTTTCCTACAGTTGGTGGCATATAATCTTGCAAGCAATTACCTTAATAAAGGACAGGTTTTCGGTGAAGCACTCATCATTTCGTTAAAAACAAATGAAATGCAAACATAAAATATATGTGGAAGTCCTGGTCATAACACACCGGAAAAAAAAATTTTATTACACTTTCTGAGATATTTTAAAAGAGAAAAGATGTCTCTTCTGAAACAGACTTTAAGCGAAACATTAAATTCTGATCAAAAACAACTGCTTTGGAAACACTTTGATAGATTCAGCTTTCTCTAAGTCAAAACAATTGGCTGCACTGGATAGGGCGTCCCCACATTCAATTTCCTTCGGATTCTTCATAACCCAATTAAAACTTCGCCTTTTGAAATTCCCCATGCCATTCAAGCGCACAATTAAAGAGGAACTTAATGAACTAATTGGAAGCAGGACTCATTCATAGGAATATTTCGTTCAATGGCTTCACCTATGGTGCTTGTGAAAAAAGAAACAAAACCCAACAAATCCACATAAACCAGCTTCCATATAGAATGGCCTTGACCTACGTATATATTGTTAAATACTATTTTGGAAAATTCTACGTATCCTTTACCAAAATTCTACTTGATAAATGAAATTTCAAATATCCATTTTACATGACCATTGATTTTTGTAAAGCTTTTATTGGCAAATTTACTTCCTGAGGAAATGCAAGATGTATTAACATTTACGACGCCAGTTTTGCTAAGTACATTTGCTAGTAGAAGAGTCTTTGTTTTGCTTAAAAACAGCCGCAAAGTATTTTTTTCAAGCATTGGTAGATTTGTTTAATTGATGAACTTAAACTTATGGCAATAACAGGCATATATGCATATCAAGACGACATTGTTATTAGCTCACTACTTCAGGAATGCACAAATAAAATTCCTGTCTTGTAATTTGACATTTTAATCAGTACAACCTCACATTATCTCCAGAAAAAATGCGTTTTCTCTTCAAATCAACTTATTGATTATCTTGGTTTTAATATCTCGCCAACAGGGCCCAACCAATCAATTTCAAATATTCCAAAATTACTAGCTTTCAACCACCGCGTACTGTTAAAACAAGTAAGACGTTTTCTTGGTCTATGGTTTATAGATCTTTGGTTCCTGGTTTTGCTGAACTGACAGAATGTCTCACTGAATTAACTAGGAAAAATGTTCCATTTCAATGTGGACCCCCACTCTATCAAGAGTATATCTAAAACCTTGTGAGGTATTTTTCACTAAACCTTTTGTTAGATACCCGATTGGGATAAACCGTCGTTTTAAACACAGACGCGTCAGGTCACAATTTCTGTATTTTATTGCAAGAGCATGAGGGTACTGCATCCTTATTTCATATTACAGTAAAACTCTATCGTCCTCCAGAGAAATATCCTGCTATAAAATTCAAATATTCAAGTAGATATATAAATCAGTCACGCATTCAAAAAAACATATTGAAAGTACAACACCAACTTTAAAATTCTAACCGACAGTAAACCACTCGCTGTCTACAAAAAAAAAAATTGCGTCTTACTGACATTATCATCGATGGTTACTGTATTTATCTGAATTTACCAATTTGAACATATTCCAGGTAAGGAAAATACTTTACGATTTCTTTCTCCAGATTTCGTTAACCGAACAGAAATTTCCAACACCCCACAAGATGAACAAGAATTGGATGCAATTAAAGGTCGAAACACGGCTGCAACACAATAAATGCAATTTCGGGACACTTCATTAGAAATTTCAAATCCAGTACTTATTAAAAGTGAACAGGCGGATGACACACAAACAAATTAAATTATTCAGCTACTAAAAATCCATCTCTAAGGATTCAAATAATATTCGTGGTTTTTACATTGACCCTACAAATAATCATCTTGATTAAATCTCATAGGAAGCTCACAAGTACAGAATTAATTTACTACTTACACAAAGCTTTGGATATTTTGCCATTTCTCACACTGGTTCGATAAAACATATCAAATATTAGCAACAGATATTGGAAAGGTATACAGACACTAAAATTTCCTCGTTCTTAGCTGTGAACAGTGCATCAAAAATAAATCTTTACACCTAAGCACGCACCACCACACCCAACAGAATACCTACAAGATCGGCAGGTGATTATATATATCAGCGACATAAAAGGTTCACTTCCAAATTCAAGCTATGTTCTCACGGTTCTAGATCATTTTCTCTAAACATATTGTATTATATTCTCTGAGAATATTACAGCAGAAACAGTTTCAAACGTATCTTGAATTACATTTCAATTCATGCAGACCAAGCCAAATTTTGAGTGACAGGGTTACAATTCACATCATGTATTTTCTTAATTAATAAAACACTCGGCATAAAATTAAGCTACGTCACCCTTTCATCCACAACGACCCGTCAAACTGAGCGTTTGAATCTCCAAGCATGAATCAAGTATTCTCACCTTCAGGAGAGGGCAATCTTCAGAACGCATTATTAGTTCACCAAAATATTTATACGGATTAATTCATCCTTCAACTGGATACATCACCTTGCATTTCGTCGAAATCTCCTTTTACTTTCGACACATTTGGATAATAACTCAGGAACCTATATTTTTGACAAGGCTCATTATGTGGCAGGACCTGCTGCAATAAATACAGCTTATGAGCTTGCATATTCCACACTCACCAGAAAACAGAACATGGTCAATGGATTAGCAAAAAAATTCAAGACCGTGGCATTACACGTTGGTGATATTGTTTATCTGAAATCAAAGGGTGCTTTTAAGATAAGATTTGAAGGCCTTATACAATTATTGCAAAGAGAAGAGTTAATTCTTCATAATTGTACTTGATAACAAACTGCCTCGTTCCTTCACTGTATGTCGATAGGTTAGATATGCTCCTGGTAGAAAATCCATCTAATTCTCAAGACACTGCCCCAAATGAGTCAAAACACGCTTATTTTCTACGTAGTTCAACGCATCAAATTTAAAACAATTATGTTGAGTTTGTTTTGTTGACTTTGTTCTCTTTATTACAATGAATATATGTTGGCGTATAATTTTCTGCAGGTTGGAAAATTCCCGTTTGTTTTGAGAATTTAGTCATGTGACAGCCATGATGTATTTGTTTGATTTGTATATATCGTAAAAATTTTTTTTTCCCTTTCTTTCATTAAGAATTTTTTTCCCTTCGATTTTGAATTTTTGAGTAGTTATATGTCAAAATTTTTTTCGTATGTTTAGACTATACTTGTGGTTTGTGGAGAGAGGAATTTGGCCTACTACATATTTTTTTTTTTTTCATATTTTTTACAAACAAAACAAAGGAGTATACATTCAATTACATGACTCAGTTAGCGAAAAGTTAAGTACAGTAATTAACACGAGTTTATCTTTTCACAAGAACATGATTGATTTTTTTTGAAGAGCAATATTGAAGAGATCTGACATGGGATAACAGTTCTTGAATATACGTCAAATTTGCTAGGTTTCGTATTATGATTGAGATTTGTTTCATTTTGAGATTGTATGAATGGGTCTGATTTATATATTTTATTTGTATTGATTTCACAATTAAGGCCAGATTAAACTTATATTTCAGAGGTTACTTGATGGATTTTCTGTATTTTTTGTTTAGAACAAATACAACATATACATGTGAATAAGCTACTTGCTTCTGAATTTTAAGTCATATATCTATATGTCAGGAATGTGCTATTGTGCTAATTTTATTATATGAGTATTTATATCTTTTGTCAACAATGATTTGTGTTTATCATATATTTTGAGAAACATATCATTACAGATATAGCCGTAATATGTATCGTGAAACAATTTGGGCTTATTTTGGCTGATTAATTGCCAAAACAAATTATTTGGCGTAAATGATTTTTTGGGGTCACTACCCATTTGTATAATCAATTGTGCATATATATAGTTAATTTTTTTTTTGAAAATCTATTTCGGAATGTCGCATTAATAATAGGCATTTGTTATATTGTTGCTTTTTTGTAAAAAAAATCACATTAAAAAAACTTAGAGACCACTTTCAATGGACATTATATGGAGTTTTGTGACAAATCCCACTGCTGGGTATGTGAATGCAACACACCTATGGGACTATCTGGTGTTCATCAAAGACAGATTTTGCGTGAACTGTTACCACGTGTCCTTCTCAATGGGGGGGATACATAAAATTTTTTCTTTTATGGAACTCAAAAATTTTTTTTCACTATCAAGGGGGTGATTGTAGTATTGTCTGCTACATGAAAATGTGCTTTTTACTTTTCGCTTCCTTGTCCAAGATTGTCCAGTGCCTAAGTGCAGGAGGTCAGTTAAAGGTCACTTTCTTTCTCACCACATTACGAGCGGGGAGGCTATAAGGTCACTTCTGAAATAGCGCCTGACAACAAGCTTGTCCAATCAGGCGTTGTTTTTCAGACGGAAGGCCGGAGTGTGAAGAGGGGCCTGATCCCTTCACTTGAAGAAGGATTATTCGAGAATCGAGACGCGCGGCTAGATGATTTTTTTGAAAAAGAAAAAAATGGTGTTTCATCCTTCGTGCCGGTGCGGACTTTTCTGGACTACACTGCTGAGTTGTTTTGCCCAAAATGAGGAGTATGTGAATGCCCTGTTCGGGTAATGTTCCCCGTCTGGATTGTAAAGGAGGAGCGGACTAGTATGATGTATAAAGATTCATGAAGGAAGAACCAAACAGATAAGAATTCTTTAATTTATCATGATACTTTTTTTTCTTACGTACTTCATGGCATCCAATTCTTGCATCCACCTCACCCCTTACATAAGAAAAACAAGAGAGGAAGAACTTAAGGACTAAGTGTCAAAAAAGATTGACTTTTTTTGAGTTTCTAGTTTAATGCAATATGTGTGTGTGTGTGTGTGTGTGTGTGTGTGTTTTTCTCACGACCGAAGATCAACGGCAAGATCAAGAAAACTAAATTCGAACGAACAAACAAATTAACCTGGGTATTAAATCTTGTCCCAGCTTCCATTTCTCTTATTTTCAATGAAAAGTTCAGATCTATCGCAATATTTGTAGCAAGGCATCTGCTAATTCTAATCTAAGTTAAGTCAGTTTGGAAGAATTATTGATGTAAATGTTTTTGGTTTTAAAAAATATTTCCATATCTTCCCTCCCTCATTTATGCTTTGCAATTTTGCCCGTTGAAAAAAAAGGCACCTGTGTACAGGCTGAAAATCACCGCCCTCGGATACATTTATCCCTTTAACTATTCCAATAAACAACTGGAAATCTTCAAAAATTTTTCATTTTGTTTAAATAGGAAGATATAATAAATCTCCACTAAATTCGCCTGACAGCAGTTCTATACACCGTTTCTAATCACATACAATACATAGAGAGAGTCAAATTTAACTGAAGAAACAGCCAACTAAAAAATAAAATCATCGTTTTTTCACAATTGCACTTTTTTGTCATTTTCGCCCCTGAAGTGCCCATAAATAACCAAAAATAATAATCAGCGCACTCTTTTTCACCATCATGCACGGGTTATTAACCTTGACAAAACTACTCTGTAATCGCACGTGTGACTTCAAAGGATAGCGGAACCTTCGCTGATGTAGCCGACCCTATTGGAAAAGTAATTACTTTGAAAGCTTGTTATCATCAGCAAATTCCCATCCACGATCCATCAGTCCTACAAAAGAAATTAGCAAAAGTAATTCTTACCAGCATGGAAATATTGTGGCCATTTCTTCCTTCTGTTCTACATGTCCGGATTATGTGTCCTGCTTTCAACACGGAGCATTTTTGGTACATTATGGTTTAATGCATTGCAATTAAATTGCTCTAAAGTGACTTTTTGGGTATCATTTTGATAATTATAGGATTTTTTCGGTGGTTTTTTCTGGAGACTATTATCTTTTATTGTCGATTCTGCCATTAATAAAATCTTGCAATGTATAAAGGTATATTAAGAAAAATTAATGTATTTTTTATTGTGGCAAAGAACAATTTATATATACGAATTCTTGTTGCACACACAAATTGATTTGGTATAACCCGTTAATTCACAATTAAACTGAAAGCGTATCATGAGAATGAATGTTTGCTTGTTTGTCTTTTATACAAACTAGAGTTCTTTGTTCCAATCTTGATAAAATTTGGCTCATCGTCTCTTCATATCAAAAGAAAAACACTATCAACTATCCAAAGTCCATAAATTAATTAAAATTTAAATTAGTTAAAAATTGAGCAAAGAATTTGTTGTTTGGCAGCAATATCTCCCGAAACAATTATCTCACGAGATTGAGCTTTACGCCATTTTAAAATTCAATAAATTACCTTTTAATGTAATTTATTGTTTGTTGCTTAACATTTCAAATATCTTTTTAATGATACAAATTTAATTGTGGTACGATTTATCCCTAATTTTAACAAATGATTAAAAATATTCATTAATGGTTTTTACTCAGTTTTATAATTCGTTGTAATGAAATTCAAACCAATTTCAGTGTTTTATCAAATGTTTCGGTATGAGATTTGTCTCTAAGTTAATTTGTGATTTTTTTGAAGTTTTGAGAAAAAAAATCTTTTTTGGATACGGACTTCAAAGCAGGAGTTCAGCTTTCTCTTCTATTTCGTAGATCACGTTTCTTTTCATATTCATAGGCTTTTATTTTTAGCTTCTTTTGTGTTTGTATTTCCCTTAGATGACAGCAAAAACCTCTCAAATACCGTTTTGTTCAGAATTCATATTATAAACTCTTAATGAAGTATAATTCAAGTAATTTCAAAATGGAAATTAACCTTACCAATCTAATCAACAACATTTTTTATATTTAAAAGCTTGCTTCTCTAAAAATAAATAAATCTATCATTCTTCTTTGTCAGAGCATAAAAAATACAATCCAAGATTAAGGAGTGCTTTTTATATGTTTAAAAAAACGTTTGAAAATGATATCAAATGACAAGTGACATATATTACAATCTTGTTAATAAAACTTTCTGGGGACTTCAAAATTTTTGAATGAGAAGTCAGATGCCTGAGGTTTATTAAAATTAGCCTAGAATTTTTTTAACACAAATAAACAAAATCGGTAGTTGTTATGGTATTTTTAAAATTCTAGATAAAGTGAAGACACGCAATATTCTGCTTAATGGATGTATAGAGAAGATTTAAGAAAGAAAGGGTGAATGCTGAAGAAGAAAGGAAAATGCAATAAACTTCCAATCTCCATTTATCGTATCTATTTTTACGAGATTTATAATAAACAACACTTTTTAATTATGTATTGCGCGATATACAATAAATATTGTTAAACAATTGGAAGATGTATTGTTGACTGATTGCATTAATAAACTTAACTACCTTTTCTTAAATTATTACATATTATTCTCTTTCAAATACTTCTTGTGGAGTACATTTTACGTTCATGAAATGGTATGAATTTTTGAAGAATTGTTATATAATTTGAATTGGGTTGTTAACAGAACAATTGGAAATAGCTCATTTATTTAAACAAAGAAATATTTTAACTAAGAATAATTACTACCTTTCTTATTTCATTAATCATCGCAATCTATTTTGGGGAATAACAATAATCCTTTACTGAAGATATGTAATTAAGGTTTGTCTCTTACACAGAAATAGGTGTGCACGTGATTGTAATAGCAATGATTACTTTGAGTTTTCATACAGAATAGAATTAAGAGCAGTAATTATACTGACGCGTGAATAAATTGTGAAACAGGTATAATTACTTCAATTACTATCAAAGCAAGAAATTTTCGTCCATTTCAGCAGCTCTTCTAACTAATTACTTTGCTGCTTACAGTTCTACTAACAGAATAATTAGTCCCTCACTGCAACTTAACAAGGCTAATTAGCAATAGGCATTAAAACAATGGAAATTCCATCCAAATAGGAACAAAAAAACTTGTAAAATAAAGAAAAGTAAAAGAAAGGCCTCCTGGTAAGAAGTCAAAAATAAACTAGGGTACTTGATTCCTGCTTTCATGTATCTTAAGAGGTGCTGAAATGATTTATCGCTTATTAGCACTGAAGTGAGCAGCCATTTTGCGGAAGTGAATTCACTTCAATTCGAGAAAAGCCAAAGAAACATTTTCAGACGTCATCCCTCAAGTTACGCTCTTTGGACTGGAATCGAAATATCAGCATGAGCCACCCATGTCACAAAACTAATTTAAAACACTGCAAATCTCGCGGAGGCTGGGAGTACACGTAACCGTGCCGACGACAACCGCTATGCCAATTAATCTTCCAGGGTAATAAAGCGAGAGCACTGTTAATAACGTCTCATTCTATATTTAGAAAAGAATTCTTCCCCCACCCCATTCGGAGAAACTCTAAAATCTTTTCAACCCTCCCCTCTCCCCCCCTTTGCCGTCACGGTCTCTCGAAATGGTGCTTGAAGATGAACTGCCTCGGTTCTTCTCACACAGAGGAAAAGTTGCTTAATTTGCGAAAATTAAGCAAGAGCTTAAATCATCAGATGAATTGTCAAGAGTGATGTAGAGCCCTGGAGTTGGATCGGTGTTTGCTCAGGCAACGGCAGGTTTCTGCGCGCCACAATGCGGTGAAGTGTTTGTCTTTGAAGAGCGGAAAAAACGCTCTAAAAAGTTTGACCTAACAAAAAATTGGAGACAAAAATCGATTTGGATTTCATTCCTGAAGGACTGAAATTAGTTCTTAGCATAAAGTGAAAGTTTTCAGCTTTTAATGCAAATGAGAGGAATGAATTGAAGCAGTTCTATGTCATTAGCGCTCTTTTGAAACAAAATTAAAACCGTTGTTTTTCCGACATGAAACTGGAACACTCACTAGAGCATGCTGACTTCTGTTTAATCATATTTCGTAAAAAATTAATCTTTTTATTAAATTTTTTATCAATTTCTTTACAATGAAAATAATTGATTTGGTCTTCATTCCTGAATTAACAAAATTAGTTCTTATCAAAATGTGATTATTCATATACCACATACTTAAGAATCGGTGGTAGTGTTAAGATTTGGCCGGAGATAAAGACATGGGAATCCATTTCAAGTTATTTGCTTATTTTTCTGTAAATGAGAAACATTTTATGAATGATTTACATTTTAATCTTTTTCATTATGAGCAGTACTCATTTTATAACAAAGGATATTTTTCCCTCGGTATAGGCTATTACACATGCGCGCCATCAAATCATTTGGTTTCAATACCTTTCACTTCCTCTCGAAACTAATCTTTCAGTCTTCTAATAACTCTGTGCTAAGTTTTATTCAAGTATATTATTGTATTTCCTGAAGTGTTGGCCGAATTCATTGCTAAGAAGGCAAGGAGAAAATATGTGCCCCAAAGAAGTTGAAGGAGACCACAAATATAAAAAAACAGACTTCAGAAGAAAGTGCAGATAACTCTCAGTTTTCTTCTCTCAAAAGTCCGAGGTTCAGGGTTTTTTCCTATATAATATAAAACGATATTTAAAACGGTCTTGTAGCAAAATATTTTTAGTTTATATTTCTTAATTTTTCTCAATTTTCTATTTCGACCTATAAAGAAAAGAAGATACTGATTTTGTTTTAAGAGAAATCGGATGAAAAGTAATACTTCAAGCTTTGGTTGTTAAATTAAGAATAGAAGACCTTTTAATCGATAAAACATGTTTCAAAACATAGAATATCTTATGTATAATCTAAAATTTAAAAACATCTAATTTTCAAGGATCTCAGCAGAAACTTTTTGACTTAATTTTTTCACATTCTCTCAAAAAATAAAAGAGCAGATAATTGGTGGAGCTATTTAGTTAAAATATGTTAGTAGTTTAATCAAAATTTTGAAATCATAATATGTCGTTTTGAGAATTTATTTTCAATATTTGAAATACTTCTCTGCTTGCTGTAATTAATTTCTGTATAAATCCAGAATTTTTTTATTATTTAGAACTGAATATATATCTTTCTCTCGTAATAAATACGAAACAGATAGGTATTAGATCAATTTTAAATATGATTCACTGTATAACTAAAATTTTTTTCATCACGGTAAGAAGCATTTGAATAAACTGTAAAAAAATATAATAAGCTCATTTTCGAAAAAGCGCACATTGCTAATTCTCGGTTTTAATTAATTTATACTTTCGCTTTTTTCTTGCTTCGTTTATTTTCTAATTACTCTTCAAAAACTGATTTCGTAAAAATTAGAGCGCATACATATCCGTTTCTGGTTATTTTTAAATGTAGAACTAGAATTCTTCCTCACATTGTGTAACTAATGGAATTAAATGCCTAGTAATTTTAAAATGAAAAATAAATACCTAAGCAGATTACAAAGTAATTCAGCATTCATTTTTTGAAATGAATTTTGCGAAGAGCTTTAAATATTGTTAAATGAAAATACTAGCATTTATTTAAAAATAAATCTCAAATCAGCTTTACTCGTCTTAAAATCTGAAAGGGAAATATAAAACTCTCCCAATAGAAATTTTTCATTTTTATTAAAGTAATTTAAAGAAATTTATAAAATTTATTTCATTTAAATCATAAATTAATTTAATTATATCATTTTTCTATAAGTAAAAGTCAAATATTTGACAAAAGTGGTTAAACATTAATTTCCAAAGCTTTGTTCTTCTTTGTTTTTCTAGAATAATTATTCATTTCATTTATCAAATTACTGCGAAATCCAGAAATTTCTTTTAGATGCAATCCCTGCTGTTAAGTAAATTTCAGAGCATTGTTTACTCAATTTTTAAAGTTTTAGAATTAATCTGACTGGAAAGCAGCTTTCGCATTCCTTACTTGTTGATAAATTATTTCGAAAAATCATGGTGGAATTAGGTCAAGGACGTTAGTTTCACTGGAAAGGGAATTCCAGAAAGAATGCCAAAAGTCATGCTGGTTTATTCAAACGACAAAATTAATTGTTGCCATTGGCAACACTAAATCCATCCTTTCAAATGCATTTCAAATTACGATAATTGAAAGTATTTCTCTGATTTAATTTTCAATCGTTCCAAAGTTTTATTTTTAAATATCTAGTAAATATGAAAACAATGTATTAAAAAAATCACGTTGGATGATGGATCTGCGACATTACGCAAGGTTATTCATACGCAAGTGTTCAAAATTTGAATTTCGATTTAAGAAGCCTTATAACTGGTAGGATGAGAATAATTTATGCAGCAATAAAAATCAACAACGAATAATGAATCTGATATATTGTATATAGTTAAATATTTTCAGTGATTATTTTGTAATTTCTATACTCTTATAATGCAGTTTTTAAATACTTTCTAACTAGTTATCGATTAATATTATATACTTCAAAGATAAAATAAATCTAACAACATTGTAGAATATTTCACGTTAGACGTTAAATATTAAAAAAATACCCTTAATAAAGCCTTATCTAGAAATGTTTCCAAAGGATTAGCTTTTTTTAACATCTTTTCTTGAAAATTTCTAGCCAGAATTTAAAGAAAAATTGTTGTTGAATAGAATGAGCATTTGTCCATCAGCCCTCCTATAGTAATAAAAATACTTCAGTGACCGATGCTAATACTAAAGCTACGATAAATAATGATAATCAATACCTTTGTACCTGGTAAATCTTTGCCTTCCTGGAGTAACCTATTACACAACCGATTAAAAATGTGTTTGTAATATTATATTAATTGTAATTTATTTTGATTTATTTAGTTAAAACTCTTTCTCGACTTGATTATTCTTCTTAAAAAATAAAATGATAACCTTTCCACTTCAGTTAGTTTTTCAGTATTTAATGTCCCCCTTTCGTCAGAAGTTTCACTGAATGCAGCAGTCAAAATACAGTTTTCTGTGATCTAAGATGATATTTTATTACAATTTGTCGATATGCATTAAGATAATGATGTAGGAACTTATCCATAAATTAAACAAGTTCTTTTTCTTACAATAACGACAAATTATTAATGAACGTCTGCTGTTGAAGTTTTTAAAAGCAGTTTTGAATAATTATCTGGAGGGTGAAACGGCGCACTGGTGTGGTGTGGAAGTTCAGAGAGGCGTGCCAGCTCAAGTGTTGTCATCGTCATCTGACCGCAGTTCAAAATTATGAGGTTAGTCACTAAAAAGCTTTCATGTCCTTCAAGCGAAGCGTTAATATAACTAAAGAAAAAAAATCAAATAATACTCTATGCAAAAACTGGAATAATAGGAAAAGAAATGCGAAGAAAACAGTCTCTGTGGAGAAGAATTTATTTCACAAGAGATAGAAAACTTTGCTTTTGAATACATCTCTTTTCATATATATTTTTTGCCTCCATCTGTTGCTTTATTACGAAGACAGAATAAATAAAGCATTCAACAAGAAATGTAAAAGAAAAGAAGAAACAGAATATCTACTATCAATACAATGTTTTAATCTTGTGATTACAATTAAATAAAATTTATATTTTAGTCAGCTGAGAAAAGAAACTGATAACTTCGTCATTTCGCCATCACAACAATTGATTTTTTTTCAAATACAAACTAGCGAAAGCAATATAAATTCTAAATCTACACATAATACAATAATAAATAAATTAATACGTCTCTCACCGTATCGATTGATTTCATTCACACTATTTCTACCCCCACCCATTTAGAGAAACCCTATAAGAACTTACTTTAGAATTAAAAAAATTTCCATCAGCTGCGTTCAGATTTAAGAAAAAAATAATTCAATATGCATACATTCCTTCCAAACTAAGCTGTTAAGAAACCAATACATCGATTCCTTAGAAGGCATAACTTCCTATCCTGATCTATTAAATCACTTTATCTTCGAGATAATTTTTCCTCCAAATAAAGCAAATAATCATTATTCACGTGGTTTACGTTGGATAAAGTCTTTCAGCTTAAATACCTCATTACTTGGTAAACTCACGGAAACACATAATTCCTTTTTCTGAGTTCGGAAAAACATAAAAAGCTATCGATCAGTTGCTTATTTAGGAAACTTAGGGAGGGTTGAGCAAAGATTAACGGGTCTATTTTACGATTTAAAGTAAATGGGACCACTTTTTTTTCCTGCTTTCGCATCATTCCTTTAGCAACTACTTACGTTTTAATCTTGTGATTAATGGGGAATGCGGTTTACGATAAACCGCAAGTTTTTAGACAGAGTTACCGCAAGGTGTTCCGTGAAGGAAAATAACTGATGCGAGAACCAAGGAGGGAATTTATGACTCCTATGCGGCGTAAAAGTAGCCAGGTTTAAATTTATTGGCTCCTGGGAAAGTGCAAAGAAATCTTTTGGAAATGTGATATCTTGAATAAATGTTTTTATGTTTAAACAATTTAAATAAAAATTATCCTGTTGTCTTGTTTACGTGAAATGTTTCATTTTTTAGAAGATTTCGAGATAAGACTTCGAGACCAATGATGAAAAACACAACTTGAACTAAAACTTGAAAACAGGTATCTCAGTAGTAGTCAATTCAAAATATTATTAAATTAAGATGCAATGACGAGTTATTAACAATGAATGTTACTAACGTTGTAGATCCCTATACGAGACATTGGACAGCGGAAAAGCCTTACATCGACCAATTGAAACGGAAAATGTCGTTGGGGCTACAGTTACAATGAAAGGATTATATTTTAGTTCAAGACTCAAAAACATGGAAGGTGAAATCCGTATTTCTCCATCAATATAAAAGATACAAACCAAGAATGAAATCTTCAAAATCAAAATGTATATATATATATATATATATATATATATATATGTTCAATCTATTCTTAAATCAAAAATCTTTTTTTATGTAAATTGCCAAAACCATCTGCCTTATTTAGAATATCACCATTAATTGTAACATAAATAAGTGTTTGTTAAAACACTTTGCCAAGCTTAAAGATTCACACAACTAAAACTCTTAAGAGGTATTCTTACAAGTCTATCAAAATCTATTTATTTGAAAATAAGAAGAGCTTTATAAGCAAAAACATTTCCTACATAAAAAATATGAAAAGTAATTAAACATTAGAAAATTAGAAGCAAGTTATGTAGAAAATTTGAATCACCTAATCTTTATTTCTCCAAAGTAGCTCATCTCTGATTACTTATTATTACTCTTAGATCTATATTTCATTGGTTCCTCTTCAAATTTAAAAATTAATAAAGAGATATTTCAGATAAACAGTATCACTCTGTGAACTTTTGTCTTGAACTCTGTGAACCAATACTTGATCGAAGTACGAATCATCATTTGTTAGCAATAAAAGATTGAAGGGATAAAATAACTCCAACCACATATGACTTTATTAATTAATGTATCTATATATTTAATTGCCAAAAGCAAAGAACAATTCGCCAGCCCTAACCACTCGACCGATTTCGACAATTTTCATTTCATATGAAAGTTAATGAGAGAAATCTCAAAAGAATTACTTCATTGTACATTCTCTATGGGTAAAAACACTGACAGAATTTACGAGCGCCAACCACTGTACCGATTTCACCAATTTTTATTTTATAAGAAAGTTAATGATCCTTATATATATTATGAATAGTCGCCTGTAAACCACGCCCGCCATTTCCGAGAGGTATTGCAAAATAAAAACTTGGCAAGTCCCTCAGCCTCAACAAGTGGACCAATTTTGCCACTTTGCAAGTATAGCTACGGTTTATTATTATATGGGCGAAAAGCTGGACACCGAAAGCGACTGGTTACAAGCAAAAATAACTTCGGTCACTTTTATTAAGTCAAACTTATCGTAGGTTTGCAATCGGAAATGTAAAATTTTTTGCTTTTACACAATTTAATCCGTTTTGAAATTCATTCTTGTAAATTCGATTATGAATATTTTTTATGCATTACAACGTTTATAGTCTAGATGCTTTCAGCATATTGCATAAAGCAACATGAGGCTTTCAAAAATCATTCAAAAAACCCCACAGGCAGACTGTTGTACATAAAGCTACCAAAATTCTGCATGACGTTATTTCTAGGGTTCTAGGTGCCCACTAAGAAAGAGTTTTTCAAAATTTTAATTACACATTAATCATCATTTCAACTTTTTTCTGCAATAATTTTAGAGCATATTATGGAGAAAACATATTTTTATACCACTTTAAAATTAGCGTTTAGTGATGCTAATTTTATTTAAATACGAGTTTTTCTGTATTTTTAATAAATTAAAAAAATATTTTTTAGTTTATTTTTTAATATAGCCTTTAATTGTTTTCATACACACTCGCGTTGCGACGATGATAAATACATTTGAGTTGTGAACGTTAACGTTGCTATGTAACTAAGAGAAAATATTTAAAATAATATAAACACAGACGAAAGTCTAAAGCATTTATATTCTACGGTGTTTTGTACCAAATGTTCGAATCTCCTAATTTTTTTTCTTTCATTAGGGGGAACGGGGAAATAGTTTTGAAAAGTATTTTTTACTGGGATTCCATAAAATATTTTACGATGTTATTAACATAATGGGAAATATTAACATCGTTCACTCAATGTCATTTTCTTAACAATAAACATTCACAGAAAAAGTATGATTAGTTTTTAAAAAAATAGTAAAAGTTTTCAACTAATTTTTAACTAAATGCAAGTGCAGAATATTCAATCGATATTAAAATTAGGAGGAGGATAAATTAGAATTTAGAAATCTTGGAAGAAGCTAGAAAAATGGATCGTTTTGAAAATTAATGCTATTAAAAATTTTCCTAGAAAAATACATTTATACTTTGACTGATTTTATTTACTTTCTGCAATGGGAAAACAAATTTATAATAAATTAGACTTCTTGCTATTTTAATACAAAAACAAAACGAACAAAAATATAAAATCGAAAACAAAGATTTTTCTCTTGATTAAATTTCTTAAAATTTATTCAACTCTCAGGGACCGTTTTTAAATGTTTTGTATTTTATTTTTTTGTACGTTTTATAAAATACAAGACATTTAAAAACGGTCGCTGAGAGTTGAAAAATTTTAACAAATTTATTCAAGAGAAAAAAACTTCGTCCTCAATTTTATTTCTCTCCGTTTATTTCAATAAACAATCCAAAACATTGTTTCAGAAAAATAAATCACAATGTAATTTTTTTATTTAGGTATATTTAAAAACTAAAGATGCTTAAATAAATTAAATGCAGGTAACTAAAATGATTTAGCTTATATTTTTAGTGTAACTCTAAAGAATATTGATTTTTGTTTTTGAACAGAATAAAAAAAAAGTAATCCGAGAAAATATTTTTCAGCGTCTAGCTTCTACTTAATAAATTGTTTTCTGTAAGATAGTGGTTTTTATCATAACATTTAAATTTCGTTATTTAAACTTATTCCTTCAAAACAAATCTCTTCCTTCGAAGTGACAATCCGTGTTTATTATTGTATCCTCGTTAGACATTTAAAATCCAACAGATGAAAGAAAATCGTAAAAAAATATTTCTGTAGTCTTTTCAAGCTCACCTGCCACTCATCAGTTTGCCGCGCAATATAATTTTGGAAACCATTGGGTATCGCATAAGAAGAAAAACGATGTGATGTCATCGCGGAACGCAGTTCAAGAATATGCGCAGTTTTTTGGTAGTTGACAAGGGCTGATATGTTTCTTTTGCACTATTGACAGAGTCATCTTAACAAATTTGAGAGTCCTGGGCTGCAGCAATTATGCGCCCTAATCCAACCATGACTAAGATTTAGAGCGCCTCTAAATACTTACCTAATAAGAATAACTGGAGATAAAACAACATAAAAAGTCACCTCTTCTCTGATATTAATACCTTATAATATTGCAAATCGGCGTCTTTACAAAATAGGATTTCGCAAGGCAGCCGCGAAAGCATACATAAATAGTCTTACATCATAAAAACAGTAATTTTCCGTATTCTACTTATAAATATCCTAGTAGCGCAAAGATATAGTACAATATTTTACGATATTGAACAATATTCACAATATTGCATAATATTGTGCAATATCTTATAATATTATATAATATCGAACAATATTGTACAATATCGTGGAGCAAGTTGCGTTAGCTGGGTTTATTTTGAACAAAAATAAAACAATAAATTTAACATTAATTAATATAATAAAATATATATAAGCACTTTGTATTTTACTTAACATTTGTGAAATTTATTTAATTATTACAAAAATATGTATTTTAATTTATAGTACAAGAAAAGTATTAGTCAAGTAAACAAATTTACAAATTTTAAAAATATAATATATGAATTAATATATCGATTATAAGTGTATTTATCTGCACATTCTTTAACGCATTTATAACAATTTATATGATAGAGATAAATATGTTCATTTTAATATAAATATATCACAGCATTTATTTGTGAAAATTTCATTACTAATATTGGTTTGTTCCATATTTTCTACTATATCACAATTACATGGATTTGGTTTAAAATTAAATTAAAAGAAAATTTTAAGCGCACTTGTATTAATGGCACCCTCGGGCATCAAGAATAGAACAGAAAATATTTAAAAGAAAGATAATAAATAAATCCTGCATCCTATGTATCTGTATGAGATCATAACTCAGTTTTGAAATAATTAAACAAAAATAACAGCGAATAAAGCTGCTCACACGTAATAACTACAGAAGAGATAAAGAGATAGCAAAAGGCATATTTTCCAGAACCAAATTAGCGTCTCTTTTTTATTTCCAGAAGAAACATAGTCGTATATTTTTTTTAGTATTTTCTTTACTCATTCAACTTTTCTTTCACAGCACAAATCCCTGTCTCATTTATCACTTTATGTAAAAAAATATGCCTCCCTTACCCATCCTAACGTCAGAGAGAGTGACAGCGAACTTTTTAGTGCTGCCCACACTCGAGCAGAACCCTTAAATCAGGATCTTTGTCCTCTCGTTTGAGATAGAACCCGAACAGTGTGACTCTTCTTGAAGAGCCTGCTTCTTCACAATCGCAACAAAAGAATGAAGGGTTCTTGGCGTCTATTTTTGAAACATGGTACGCACGCTTGGCTGCCCAAGGCGATACCATCGCCCCGCATCTTTTCGGTTTGTAATGAAGTAAAAACATGATGGCGTTACATTCTATTTTTTCGCATGGAATATCGAGCGTTATTTCTTTTTCTTCCCTCCGTTTGCGTTATTTTTTCCACTTGGGTTCTTCCTAGTATTTTGGAAGATAAAGGGATATGCAATAATTAGGCTATCGCAGCAGCAGCTGTTGGCCACCATTTTTGTTGAGTGGATGAGCATAAATATTGCTTTTCAGATTGCGAATTTCTGTGTTGTGTTGTTGCAAGTAGATGCCGACTTTTGAGGCGAAATAAAATGAAATAATTTTGGTTTACTAAATGTTTCTAATGAATCTCTATAAATCGGCCTGAAAAAATATTTTTCAATGAAGCAAAGAATTTAAAAAGCATCTACTATTGAAGGCAGTGAAAGAAATTTTTGTTCCTTGTTACAATTTATCAGCTGTTTTTAACATTCAGTAAGATGAAATTCCGTATCGGATTCAAAAGTGAAATAAAAGATGGAAGATTCAAAATTTTAAATTTTAATCTTTCAACTGTGAATTTTTTTAAAGTCGATATTTCGGTTCAATGCGCGAAATAGGTTCAAGTATTTTTACAACAAAGTGAATTTTGATTTATATTTAAACTAATATTATACTATATTTCGACCATAAAATAATATACGCTGAAACAGCCAGCGTAAATACACGAAATTCTAACTCTCGTAAATCTCTAATACACAGCTGGAGGATTAAGCCTTGTTTAGTTACTTTAATCCTCGAACGGGCACAACTTTTGAATACCCGTTTACTTAACATGTGCTTTAGCGATCATAATGACCGATTTTCTAGTTAGATGTTTAGCCCTCTCACTATAATATTAGTTGTTATGACCGCTATGTCGATCAGGCACCTACAGATAATGTGAGAGTTTAATTCCAATTATGCAGAATATTTTTCTCTTAAACATGTTTAAACAAAAAGTTTTTATTCAAATTTTGTTTTGAAATGTCACATTTAGTTTACTGAAGAGTATGACCCCTCTGCCAATAAAAGTAAATTGTGGTTTTTCTGGAATAACGTTCATTATAACGAGTGTTTCTTGTAACCGAGTATCCAGGGATGTTCGGTGTAGAGGGTTAAATAATTAAGCTTTTGCAATTTAAAATGATTATGTTTTATTAACAACCCTTTAGTCGCAATATTTAACAAATACATATGCTATCAGTATTTATTAGCATTTACTAGCGCATTACAATTTGAACTTTTCTTTAAGAATACTCATTTGCATTCTTACTGGGACAAATTATTATAATTGTAAAGGAAAAATTATCTAAACCTGATAAACATATCATAAAATAGCTTTTACGTTCGCCAAATGCATTGCGATCATTTACGGATGAAAATGATTGCGAATAACGGAGGGTTAAACACTATTTACAGTTTCTACGCTATGGACAAGTGGATAAAAATTTTAAAGAAAAATCAGTATGGTGTTAAAAGTGTAAACATTATCATGATTGAGGAAATAAAAATACTTAGATCTTTACCTATGAATTAGTTTAACCTACCAATTAAATAACATATGGTATTCTGGATAGTTATAGCTATTTTAATTCAGATATAAGAGTATAAAGGACACTTCGGATATTTCAATGTATTTAAGCGATTTTTGTCTCTTAAATTAATTTAACATTTGATTATAGATTTAAATATAAAATTTCCTTAATTTGATGCAAGATTCAGTCGAGTCATTGTTAGCATTGTATGCATATTTAAATATAAAAAATCCGTGATTCGAATCACGAGCCAGAGACGTCACAGTATGCGAAGTGTGGAGGGATACAGAAATAGAATCTTTACTTTAAGAAAAACACTTCAGAATATCTTTCATCCTTGTCTAAGACACACAATTCATCAAATCTATATATTTATTAGGTAAAATCAAAGAACCAGTCCCTCAGCCCCGACTACTATAACGATTTCGTCAATTTTTAATTCATATGAAAGCTCTTAACCCTCCTAGATATGTCATCAATGACTCCGCCTGTTCCACAGCATCCTAAATTTCGAGAACAATTTCAAAAATACTATTTCACTGCACATTCCCTATGAGGGAAAATTTACAGAGTTCCCAGTCCCCCTGCACCGATTCTTCATGTCATCAATTTTCATTTTATATGGAAGCTCATGACCCCTAGGAACATCATCAAAGTACTCCACTCATTCATGCACGCCAGACTCCCCACCGTTCTCTATTTCCGAGAAATATTCCAAGTTAAACTTTGACAGAGTACCTCCAGCCTCAAGAACTGGACATATTTCGCTAATTTATTTCATCGCTTTGCTAGTTCAGGTACGGGCTATCAATATTACGGACGATTAGTGGATCACAAAAGATTTCAAAATCTATACCCGAATGAAAAGAAGGCCAGAAGAGGAAGGAAAGCCTATTTTAATTCAAAATTAAACCCAACACATAAATAGCTTTTGATGCCATGCGAATGATTTCCAAAAGTGAAGTACCTATGAATATTTCAGAATATTTCTCTATTTTGAACTCCTAACATGCATTTGCGTAACCATGATGAAACGTCGAATACAATGCATGCTTCAAGATAAATAGTGTCACCATTTCCTCTTACACAGAGCAAAATCTACATCAACCGCATTTTTAGTTTCCAACAAAGCATAACTGAACTCACGACAGTCATATTTTCCTACCTCTTCCCTGAATAGGCCACATGCATTTGTCCAATCGATGATTAAAACCGGCTTTGTTATCATCCCGTTTCCCGGACCGTTGAATTGATAATTCCATCTATGCGAAGTTCCGGCCGCAATTAATATCCAAAAATATTAATCATAGGTAGAAATGTCGCTCATTAAAAGGGTCACTCCACGGGTGTAATATCCTCTGCAAAAGAGGAATGGTCCCGATTCATGGCGCACATCTGAATTATTCAACAGCATTCTAATTGACAGGCCATATCCTCTGCCATGGAGTTTCCCACACACAGGCGGTTGCCTGCGTAGTTCATCATTCCTTCCTCTTGGCTCACAATCCAAATCCGCTACAGGGAACTGAGAAGCAAATAAAATCGTCTTCGGGATTCTGCCCGTATCTGCAATGCAAATCAGATGAGCCTTGCCGCGGGTTTAATCAGTACCCAGCGTCTGTTAAGTTCTTAGAATAAAATCCCTGTCTTGACCTCCTTTCCTCCCAAGTACACGGGAATATTATCCGCAGAATCACGGATAGTGAACATAGAATTTCGTCCCGAAGGGGACTAATAAGGATGTTCTGTGGTTGTGTTTATGTCTAGGATTCTTTGTTGTAAAGAACTATCATCTCAAAAGACGATAGGATTTTCTAGTTAGGATAAGTTCGATGAAAGACTGAGCAAATAAATCGGATAATGAAAAGACTATTCCGATAAGTTTTATTACTTTGCTCACTGATTCCTTTGGCAGACAGTCAGCACTATTTAAAGGTTTTATAAAAATTTATATAAAGCCAGATAGAATATTTTTAAGTAGTTCTGATTATTTCTTGCTATAAATTTTAAGCGATGGTAAGCTGCATTTCTAAAATTCCCTTAATACTTCTCAATAATGACATGATTTTTATTTTAGTGGCATATAATTTAGCTCTTTGAGAGGACATAAAAATATTCAAAGGCTGGCCTTATATTCCTTCCATTAGAGTTTTAGATTCCTTGTTTTAAGGGGTTATCATTTTAAAGGACTTTGTATTAGGATTAGATCGAAGAATATTGTTTAAACGAAATAATAATATAAACGAATAATAATAAGGTATTTCATCGACTTTTTTTACCTTATTTACCAATTTTTCTGATAGAGTATCAAGATTTCTCAAGGACTTTACTTCAATTGATATAAAATGAAAGATTTATAAATTTTTTTGATAAACCAACATAGACAGTACAGAATGCTACTATATGCCCTGAGCGTAGAATCATTATGTCCCCTTATCTATTTAATGGGTATGCGTGAAAGAATCAATTGTAAACAAATAGCTTGTGCTGAAATCTACCCACTGCACATCTATCGGAATAAAACAAAGCAATCAAATTTTTTTCAGAAAGTTAAGCTCTTCTCAGCGTATTATGTAATTTGTCAGTAGTCAAACAGAATTCCACTTCATTTTAGTTATTTAAGTAAACTTAAATATATTTTATTGAACAAATTCAAGATTTTGAAATGTCTGTGTAAAATATATCCTTTTTTATATCGAGCGATAATAAGTATCATATCTATATTTCTCTTATATACATGTACTTCTCAAACATTACATGCTTACTTTATTGAATAATTCCCTTCCATATTTTCTTGTAATAACTTTAATAAAAGTTATAACGCAATAATTTAAGATTAAAAAGGTAAGATTAAATTAATCTTATCTTTTCGAATGTTTGAGTAAACTATATTATAAATTCGTTTCCTTTGTATTAATATTTGCTTCACTTAGTTTTCTTTTCCTATATTCAATAAGTTGCTTGTGAAGCCTCTAGCTATGACAGAGATTCATCTCATTTAAGACTTTGCTCTATGTAAACACAAATAAGACAAACCAAACCAGTTGTCCAAGAAATTTTTTTGAATAACCTTTAATGCTTTATTTTAATGACAAGATTTCTTGTCTTTTAAATTTAGAACGCAAGAATTCTACGAAACACTCATACTTGTAAAAGCGTAACTTTTTTTACTCTGTGGAGTAAATACAGATATTAAGTAAATTTAGGCAATAAAACTTTCATCTTATTATATATATATATATATAAACAATGATGCTTCAACGAAATTAAGACATACTCTAGACGCTTTTATTATTTATATTTTCACTCTCTTTTTATTTCTCATATCTCTTCATTTTAGAGTGAATAAAGTAATATATATTATTATTTAAATTATAATAATAATATTTAAATTATAGTAATAATATATATTATTACTATTTAAACTTAACTTTCAAACTATTACGGCTGTCATAATAGAAGTACACTAGCAATCCACTAGCTACTGTTATTAAAAATTTTGCCTGCGTGTCATACCAAACTAGAACTGTCACGGATAATTTTTTTTCAATTATATAATTTGCACAAACTAAGACTCAGGGAAATTCACGTCGCATCTCATTTATTGACCATATCTTTTGTATTTAAATTTAAAGAATTTGATTGCATTAATTTTTTATGTGTTTTATTAATATAATCTGTATGTCTAAATGTGCATTCAGCCATTGGATTTTGACGTCATCTACAACTAAATTCTGATGATAAAGATTGAGTATCTAAAAAGACAAAAAATAAGGATTGAATAGACAAAAAATAAGGATTGAATAGACAAAAAATAAGGATTGAATATCTAAAAAGACAAAAAATAAGGATTGAATATCTAAAAAGACAAAAAATAAGGATTGAATATCTAAAAAGATAAAAAAATAATAGAAGCAATTTAATTGGAATGCGGAAGTGCAGCATCATCCAGGAAAAAATGGCGAAGTACAAAATAAATATAAATACTAATAAAGGGAATTAATTTTTAATTGTGGAAAAGTTAAAAATACAAAAATAATAACAGACAACAATAAGAAATAAGAATCCGGTGGATGACTTCATCAGAGGCCATTAATAAATACAGATTCAAAAACTAGAATAGGTTTTCCGTAAAGGAAAAAGACTTTAAGGTCTGAATTTAATATCTATAATTTCAGGCCTTAGAGTAAATTCATATTAAATTCAGACCTTAAAGTCTTTTTCCTCTACAGAAAACCTATTCTAGTTTTGAATCTGCATGGATGAATGGAAGCCATCCACCGGATTCTTACTTCTTATCGTTGTCTGTTATTATTTTTGTATTTTTAACTCTTCCAGAATTAAAAATTAATTCTCTTTATTAGTATTTATATTTATTTTGCTGTTGATAAAAATATTTTTGTTTCTATATTTAAGAATAGAAGTTTTTAATGTGAGAAAGCCCAATACAGTTTTGTAGGTCGTTTCGTCATGTATGCATTTTCCCCCCTTCTCTTACTGCTTTTAATATTTTTGTGGCACTGGTGGTATGTGGAAAACAATTTTAATAGTAAAAATGTTTGACTGGAATGGAAATCAGGCAAAAACAATACGCAAAGGATTCAAGTTCGCCTTATTTCTTTAAAAAAATAGTCCAATTAAAAGTTTCAATTTTCCAAAAACGTTTTATTATTACATTTTTAAAACCAAATAATTATGCATTCCGTATTAATAAATTATAAGCCAGGAAATGAAATCCAAAGGCAGCTAGTTTATGATACAGGAAGGCAATCTTGTGCGCAAAATGCAATACAATATACTATTTCATAGTTTCTGTTTTTGCATTTCCTATATAAATATTTTACGTATTTTAAATAATGCAATGAATGGAAACGTTTATATCATTATTATGAGTTAAAAGCATAGAAATAATGAGCTTTATATGCAATTCCCCATAGTTCAAAATATATAAAGATGAAGTTTATTTAACAAGATATTTTCATCAGAGTAAAATTAAATCAACTTGCTGAACACATTCAAATCCATTACATAATTGTTAAAGCTCCAGAAAGGTATGTAGCAACCTCAACGATTATTGCAACGACAATTAATTAATAACGTCAAATTTTACTGGAACTTTGCCCTTTAGATACATCATTGTCAAAGGGTGATAAAGAATTATCGTAAAATAAATTATCCTTCAAAATTCACATTCGCTGGAGAAGGCCTGTTATAAATGATGCAATGCGTTTTTATTATTTTTTCAAGTAATACATTTCCAATAAGCATGCAAATAATAAGTAAAACTACAACTACTTTTATATATTTAGAATAAAATTTGATTCAGTTCTCTTCCGAAAATTTAAAATGATTTCTTGTAGATAAAATTAAATCTATTCGTAGTAAATTTTGTTTGTGTTTAAAATTATTTTTTCATAGATTCATTAATTTTATTAGAGATATCACTTTTTCATTTTATAAGAAGGATGGCGTACAAAATATATAAATGTAAACTTAAGCTTTCACAACTACGAATGCTAGTTTTTTCTAAAGAAATAAATATTTACAATTTCCGAATCATTGCACCTGTTATTAAATTCATTGAGATTTTCAAAATTATGATGTCTTAAAAAATTATCCCATTTGGAAACAACATGAGAGACAGACGCAACCACCTAATTTTCAAGGCAACGCATATGTCCAAGATGTCACCTCAGCTTGCAACCAACTCAGCAATCTTTCCGTCCATTCTAGGCGTGTATATTAACTTCAGTTGCAGATATAACTAGCGCCAGGCCCTAGTATATACGGGTTCCCTAATTAAACCGGATTTTATAACTGGCCGTTCTCTGGGTCCTAAGCAAGTCTTGTTAACAAATCCATTGCCTTTTCTTTTATCCTGATTGCCAATTTGTTAAAATAATATTCCATTTTGAAACTACATGAAAGCTATTCAGGCCTTAATAAGGCCATAATTTTCAACGCAACGCAGATATACAACACGTCACCTCAGCAAGCATCCCTTTCTCCAAATTGTCTTGTAATTCTAGAGAGTTTTTAACTCCAATTGCAGAAATAACTTGAGTCAGTACCTAACACAAGCAGGATCTGCATTAATATCGGATTTCTACTCAGTCGTTCTCTGAATCTGAAAATGAACTCTTCTTTCCAGGTCAACACGCTAGATGAGACTTATATCAAGTGATTTTTTAGGTCCGGAAGTTTCAGCTTATACTATTTTAGTGCGGTGGTGGCTCTAATCCCACTTGCCCAGTTTATCTAGCCAAGTCCCTCCATGAAGGACTCATGATAATGGGGAAACGCAGCAGCTTTTGTTGATCAAAAAGTCTGGCGGTTTCAGCTTATGCTATTTTAGTGCGGTGGTGGCTCTAATCCATTGCCCAGTATATTTAGCCTAGTCCTCCATGAAGGACTCATGATAATGGGAAACGCGCACTTGTTGATCAAAAGTCTGGCGGTTTCAGCTTATGCTATTTTAGGCAGTGGTGGTCAATCCCGCCGTGTTCTAGTCAAGTCCTCCATGGAAGGACTAATGATAATGGGAAACGCAGTAACTTTGTTGATCAAAAGGTCTGGCGGTTTCAGCTTATGCTATTTTAGTGCGGTGGTGGCTCTAATCCCACTTTGGTATATTTAGTCCTCCGCAGGACTCTGATAATGGGAAACGCGGCAGACTTTGTTGATCAAAAGTCTGGCGGTTTCAATGCTATTTGATGCCAGCTGCGAACGAAACCACCATTTGCCCCGGTATATCTGCCTAAGTCCACTCCTGAGACTCATGAAATGGGAGCGCAGCTTTTGTTGATCAAAGTCTGGTTTCAAAACTATACTATTTTAGTAGTGGTGGCTCATCCCCTTACTTGTATATCTAGCCCTATCCCTCCATGAAGGGACTCATGATAATGGAAACGCAGCAGCTTTGTTGATCAAAAGTCTGGCGGTTTCACATGCTATTTGAAGTGCGGTGGTGGCTCTAATCCATTTGCCCCAGTTGTACATCTGCCAAGTCCCTCCATGAAGGACTCAAGTAATGAAGAGCAGCTTTGTTGAATAAAAAGTCTGGCGTTTCAACATATATTTAGTGCAGTGGTGGCTCTAATCCCACTTGGCCCAGTACATCTAGCCAAGTCCCTCCATGAAGGACTCATAATAATGGGGAAACGCAGCAGCTTTTGTTGATAAAAGAGACCTAGAGAGCCAAGGGACCATCTGAATTAGAATTTTGATTTTCAATATAAGAATGTCAGGTATCCTATTAATTGGGGTTTTATCTCTCCTATGCCAGGTGTATGTTGCCTTTCTGGAGGATTTTCAGGGTAAAATGACCCACATTTGTGTTTAAATTGCAGAAAAACATAGAAATGCGGTAGCCAACAGATCGCAGTGATAGCATCGACCCACTAGCCTTCGAAAAGTGCCAACTGAGGTTCCAATCAGAGAACTCATAACATTCTTGGTCCAATTTATACTCCCAAAAATATTTGCTGGTGATTTATGCTATAGTTTTGCATCGTTTTATTTTAGTAACAATTCATTACATTTTCAAACGTTTATACATTGATTTGCAACCGATGTAGCTAAATCAAGATGAAAAAATTTTCTGACCTCAAAGTTAAAATGTTTTGACAGAACAATGCATGGTTAAGAATCTTTGATTGTAATGCAAGGTATACTAGATAATATGGTTTATGAGGTATTAAATAAATAGCTTAAATAATAGACTTAAATTAATTTTTCATTTAAGTCTGCATTATAATTGTTTACTTAACAAACTTGAAATGCCTTAAATATTTTTTGAACCATCTATTCAAACTTGAATAAATAGCAACTAAATTCTAGAGAATAACTACAATTTTTCTACGCATAAACTAATACATCCATACCACCAAGCCTTTTCTGTCGAAAATACTAAACAAAATATAATAAAATATGTCCCACTAGTGCTGAAAAGAATAAGCTTTTTTCCATTTTTGTCCCACTTTTCACCACTTTCATGAAGCGTCCAATTTAACTAATGGATTTAAAGGACACTCCTCTGTCCTTTCTTTCCTTCCACTTCCCTATTTCTAGCGCTAATGTCATGTTTTGTGCAATGAATTCATAAGGAAGTGAATGTCAGTAATGAAAAATACACATCTGCTTTTTTGTTCCTGCAATCTTTTTAACGCTGTTACTCGAGCGAAACATGTCTCCATTTGAAGGTTTTACATCATTCTGTTTCCTTCGATATACTATGTTCCGCCCTTTTTTTTAACTTGAAAAGAATTAAGAAATAGATTTTTAATTTAATTATTTATCGTATCATTCACATTTTAAGTGTTTTAAAAATTTGAGCGCCGCTTATCTCAAAGGTCAAAACTGAAAGGAAATGTTCATCTCGAAACTGTATGATCCACAATTTGATTTGTTTACGTTAAATTCAATCTAAATTTGCTGATAAGTTATACCCTTATCGTAAAACAGTGAATATTCTGAGATAAGTAAATAAATATAAAAATACAATCAATATAATAAAATATATTTGTTATCTGCGTTTTTTCCCAATTTTGAAAAGGTAATTGCGAAAACAATTCGCAGATAAAGGCTCTCGAACAAGAAAGAAATATAGATGTTATATAATGTGATAGATTTCATACTGATGTGAGGATATATTTCACACATTAAATTTTATGCATATTTTCTATGAATTTGAATTTTTAATTTGTTTACATAAAAAATAATAATAGCACATAAAAAATAATTAATACATTGTTAAAATTCTGAGCACAAAATAAATAGGTTTGTAAAATAATTTTATTATGACAGTTCTTAACCATTTGCACTCTTTTGTCGAGTCAGACTCATCATTCCGAATGATACATCTTCTACATATTCTTGTTGGATACCGCTCTTTATAAAAACCATATAATAGCAAACACACACAGATTAATTTTTAGGAATTGAAACAAATTAATAATATTTTTCAGCTTCCTAAGGCTCTAAATCAATCCTTATACTCACACGTGTATAATTATGCATCTTATTACGAGTTAAAGATCAATCAAAATACTCAGTATTGAAAGAATTTCAACCAAATAGATTCTGCCATTCTTATAACTGATTGTGTAGCAAGTGCACTTATTATAATCAGAATTATCATGATCAATTGATAAATTCAACATGATAATACTAAAATTAAAATATTGCAGATATCAACTTTTACCTTCCAGTAAGTAACATCAATTAAAAGATATAGAAAATGTTAAAAAAATTGCAGAATATTGCAAAGAAGTACATTAAAATTCGGTTTGAAGAAAATTTTCCAGAAACGCTACTGAGAATTCCATCGATTTTGAAAAACAATTTTCTAAAAACAACTCTTGTAATAAAAAGAAATGAAGTCTCATAAATCGTAAGAAACAAAACCACATTTGATATTGTTTCCATAAATAACCCTTGAAGACAACTTTTTGCATTAGTGTGCATTTTATATTCTTAAAATTTTTATCGTTTTACCCTTTGCGGTGCACTATCCTTTGAAGTTTAAACTAAAACAAAAAAAAAAATTAGGCAGTCTATTTAGACCTAAAGGAGTGCGCAGGTAAAATTTCGTAACGACTACACTAACCATTTTGATTCTGTGGGTGTGCCATTAGCTGGACCACTGCATCACTAGAGCTCTGAAAAGGGCGACTAAGCGAGCATTGCAGTGAAGCGCAAAAATGAGTAAACTCTTTTGTATATGAATGAAAAAGCACTACTTTATACCTGTATAACAAATTTAGCATGCCCCTGCGTGCACCACAAAGAGGCCTGCTACTCTACACACACACACCCCAAAAAAAGAAGAGAAAAAAATAAAAAAATGCGAAAAAAAAGAAAAAAATCTTGGTTATGTATTGATGAGTAAATGAGATAAATATTTACAGTTCTATTTATATATAAGAAGAAAAGAAGAAAAATGTGTTATATATGATGAGTAAACGAGATAAACTGCTGATAAAAATCCCACTAAACTCCAGAGACCCTGACTAAGGGTCAGTCATTTCCAAAAATTCTAACCCTCTCCCACAATATTCCTTGAATTGAGTCCATTTTCCCCGAAAAACAAGAAACGACGACACAGATGTTCTCTTTTCGTCATAGCGTCCTGCCACGTAACATGATCGGCGCAGTGTGCCAGCTGATGGCACACCTAATTTTATTCGGCGATTATACGTATGTTTTCTCTTTTAAAAATTTAAAAAATATAGAATAAATAGTTTAAGATATAGCCAACAAAATAACTTAGAAATTTTTATCCAACAATTTTTTTCCGACCAGGAAAAAAAAAATTAGGCAAAATTCCTTGAAAAATTAGGCTTTTAAATACCGTGCCATAGCTGAAAATTATGGATCTGCTTGAATCGTGCTGCCATCTATTATTAAAAAAAGAAAGTTAAAAGTTAATCCTAAACCTATTATTTTCCATTTATAGTTGAATTTAACGTTTTGAGTTAGTTAGGTTTGTCATGTAGTGGACTATTGTGCTGCATAGATGATTGATAGACCTTCAACTTTGATGACAAATAAATTTAAAGTTTGAGTCTAGATTCACTGAAAGACTCATCCGTTAAAAGGACCAATAGAAATTTATTTATATTATCTAACAAATTTGAATTCTGTAAACGTGAATGTTATTTAAATAGTATCTCAATTTTAAGAATTAAAAGATAACATAAATGTCTTTAAGTGTTGAGAGCAAATTTACAGACACTATATATTTCTTACATTTCACCTCTTATATAACACCTATAATAATCATAATAAAAACATACGTCTTCAGAATAACATGAATACCGTATATTGTAAAAATCTTAATTATTTGAGAATTATTCCGATTATCGATTAATCGATTAGCACTCGATTTTATTTAAAAATCTAATAATCAAGCTTGAAAAGTTTCCTAGTTCAAACGATCTGCATTGAAAAGTATCATAGTACCGTTAGACACAATAAAAATCTTCAAAATATTTTTCTATTTTTCAAATAAAATATTCAGCTTCAAAAAATTGCTTTCACTACATCTTTGTCGTTTAAAAATCTAGTGATTCTTTTATTTACTTTTACTAGATCTCCCTTAGAGTTGATTTCACGTTCAAAAAATAACCTTTTACGCAGCTCTCCCAAAATACAATTTCCCCTATTCACTCAAGCTAGTGACTATCTCAGGCTTCCCTATAACCTGGAACAAGTTTGGGTTTCCATTGAAAATTGGTTTCCAGGTAATGATGATTGATGCCCGCCAGAAGTCCGGCACTCTTCACCAGAATGATGGGTACCGGTAAATTGAAGACAGTTTATATTCGAATTGATATCCAATATACGACTCATGGCTTCCATAAAGAGTCCCTTTGGAGAGCGCTGCTGTGATTGAAGCGACGCGCAACTTCGACGAGAGCTGTACTGCTATTGATCTGCAACACCGTAGCACCACCAACTTGGAGGTAAAATATATCAAGAGATGAGGAGGGGGGACTAGCGGTCGTTTGATGTTGTAATATTTCGGTGGTTAGATATCCTTTGAGATAATTCCTCATCTGCTCATATCTCATGGGCAGAATTAGTTAAGCTGATGTAGCTCAAATGAGCGGACGTGAAGCTCGACTGGGTTTGAAATGATCGATTAGTGCTTTGGGTCGCCGTATTGTATAGAAAGGGAATATGAGCGCTGCTATGGATAGCCGAATATTAATGAGTTTTATTCTCAGTGCGCTGTTAAGTAATTTGACGCTCTTGCTGTCAGACTTTTGTGGGTTAATCAAGGGAATGTTACGAACAGTGAATCTGTTTAGACGCTGCTTAGAATAATTCTGCGTTAAACATCGGTTCATTTACCTGGAATTTGAGTAACATAGGTTTCAGAATTAAGGCGGAATGAAATACGGATTTCTAAATATATACGAGATTTATTAGATTTAAATGAAATTATTTAGGGAATTGATATATCTCAAGGATATGCAGAAAATGTCGTACATTTATAATGTTAAATCTTTCGCATAAAATATTACTAATATAATTTTAAAAGGAATTCTACTGCGAACGTTAGAATGGGAATGGCTTCAAATACATCAATTTCAAGCAGTGAAATGGAGAATATAATATATTAATGGTATTTCTGAAGTACAACACAAAAATCTAGCTTATAATAATATATAATCACAAAATAATTTAAAATTTGAGATGATATATAAAATAATAATCTTCAGTTATATAATAATCTATTATTTGACGCCGTTCTCAAATCGTAAGAATAACATTTAAGACAAAAAAGCTGCAATTAGAATTCGATGCCTGTGCCTATATTTCTCCATAAAATGGCTAATTTAAACCAAGTATTTTCTATTCTATTCTATGCTCTTGTATCGTTTAATCATTCAAAGAAGAGAGAAATAATTTAAATGGAAGTTCAAACATTTGATAACGTTGCATATTTATCTCAAACCATATTTCTGGAAGCAAAAGCCAATAAAACTTTATATGATTACCTGATTTAATTCAGACTTCTCGAATTTAATTAGAGTTCTTCGCAACTACCATTCCAGTAAATGAAATCTATAAAACTATGTCATCCAATGGGTATTCCAATAAGTTAAAATTGAGAAACTATTCTACAACAAATGAAAGATTCGCTTTATAGCGATCCACAGAGCATCATAAAATAAAGGATGTTGCAATGAATGAGTATCAAATACATCCATTTTTTGGTTTGAATTTGAATGATAATCCACAATCTAAAACATAATTAATTTCAGAAATATTTTTCAAACGGTGGATTATTTTTCGTTAAAATATTTAAAGTCTTATATTTTAAGAAAATTGCATCATCCAATACCTGTTCATAACATGAAAGCAAGATTATAATGTAAACATTCTTTACGAATATATTGGTGATGAGCAGTCATTTTCCAGTTTTTCAAATTCTCAAAATAATTAATGAAAATAAAGTAATAATACACCTCCATGAAATTGGAAAAGGGTTGAAAATTGTATTACAGAAACACAATACTCTTGCTCTTTTTTAACTTAAAAATTATTTTTATAATATTCCTTATATATAGCTATTCAGTGATTTTTAGCATCCCATTACTTCCAGTGGTAAACAAATATGAAATCCATATTTCCATTTCAGAGATGAAAACATTTTCAAATCTAGCAAAAGATTATTCCTTATTAGTTTTGAAGGTAACTAAAAACTTATTTGATTTAACCCGTTAATAAAGAAATATTAATTATTAACAGGTAAATTACTATTAATGACTTTACTTATATATGTTTTAGAAATCAATCATTGTATATCAGAATTCTATGTATTGAGATACAAATCCCTTTCATTAACTTGATAAGAATTTTTATATACAAAATTTGGATTCTATTCATCATTACGTTCGTACACGTACACGTCAAACGTATCTAGGGAATTTAATATTGTTATCTGTTGAGTTTCTTGCAGGCGAAGAAACGGATATAACGTCACAGTTCAGCGTAAGATAACCAGAAGTTAGAAATCAGACTATGCGCACAGTTACGTTTGTCGTGTTACTAAATGTAATGTCGCATGAGCTTACTCTATTTTTGAACTTATTGTTTTGTAGAACCTACAAAAAGAATCGTCTGAGACTTTAAGAACTTTGTAATTTTTTCATCTAAGAGCGAGGTTCACTTTATGAAAATTAAGTACGTATTAGTAGTCCCAAAATTATGTTCGTTCTACACTTCACCGTTACTGCCCCCTTCAAGTGGTCTCACCGTGTAGCCTATAGTTGTTTCTAAAATGTTGACATCATTTTCATACAATTCAGTCACAAATTAAATGATAACTTATTTAATTAATTCATAACTTATATACTTTCCAACCCCTATAATGTTAAATAATATCTTGAAGTTACAGTTAATATCCATAAATCTAGATGATCATTCTTTAGTATTCTTAATGTCATATTGCAGATTAAAAAGGATGAAAATTAAAAGAAGTTCTTGAATTGTATTAGACTAAAGAGAATTTAGCTTTTATATGTTACCCAGGTATCACAATATGTTGCCCGATATTGTGCGATATTCTTCGATATTATATAATATTATATGATATGATACAATATTGCGGATATTGTTCACTATCGTACAATATTGTACAATATATTTGTGCTACTAGGGTGCAGGAGCGTTATGTCATTTATATATTAGTAATGTGCTGCAAATCATAAAAAATAAAGGGCCTATTAATAGTCTTAAAATAATAGTAAAATAATTGTTTTAGATATTTTGTTTTTGTTTCTTATCTCCATGTTTTCCTACAGCTAGATCAAATCTACAGATCACTGGTTTCTAGATCTGATTTGTATAAATATTTGGTTTAGAAATTTAAATTATCATCGCTTTGATCATTTAATAAATCAGGCTTCCTGATGATGGGAAGTATTTCTGTCGCCATGCATAAAGTATCATAAAAATTTTGTAAAAACTGCATCCTTTTCGTTTTTATTCAAAGGAATTTTATGCTTATCATGGGAAAGTATCGGTGTGTCATTCGTCAATCTAAATAAAAATAGAAAAGAAAATCATAAAGGAAGAGACAGATTCTACATTAAATCAATATTTAGATAATACTCTTTCATGATTGTGCATGCTTAATGTGCAATGACAGATCCAAAATAACATCAAGAAAACCAGTAATATCAACTTAATATTGATCGAAAAATATTTTGCTTTTATAGATGGATTTTCTTTATTTTTCCGTTTTTATTCTGCTTTCTCTTCTCCCCAAACTCCTCTATTTCTTTAAAACAGAAGCATAAAAAAATATACTTCACAATCTCTATGTCACGCAGGTTTGCACAATTCCGCTTGAAGTGCACTACACTGAGTGAATGATACTTTGTCATCTGAGAAGAGACATCTGTCTACCCCAGAGATATTATTATTGATACATGTGGCTTTTCAAATATTTTTAAACCTTTTTACTCGGTTTATGTTTGTCCATCGACTTCAGTATAAAACGTCTTAGATACGTAATCCTTCAATAAAGCTGGATCAATGATTGTTATGATTATGCCGATATCGTAAAAGATAACGATAAATAATCTTAAACATTGTGCTTTTAGAGGTTCGTTTTGTGACTTTATAGGAAAGGATTGTTATTTAATTTTTTTTTCTTTGGATTCGTGGAAAGCGAGCCATGTTTAAAAGGAAATGTTTTATATGCTAAAGAAAAATAATGGCATTTCAACTTTTTCAATAAGGTAAATAATGTCTGTATAGGATCTTGTTAAAAATAACCTATGCAGACACTCTATAAGCCCCTTTTTATAGTTTTTACCACAGATAAAATGAAATCAATTCCTTACACTATCCTACAGAAAAGAAGTTTCTTGAAAGGAATAAAAAAATTTATCCTGTTACTTATTTTAAGAATTTAGTAGTCAAACATTGTTTTAGTGTATAGAAATTCTCGCTATAATATTTCCTTGAACGAATAACTTATCCCGTTTGACACTCTATTGTGTCACATAAATTATGTGACACAATAGAGCCATAAATAGTAACACATCCTATCACATATCAAGATATATGATAGGAAGAAAATCAAAATTAAATAATAAATCTCTACATTTTGACACATTTAAACACTGCTTTACTGATTATTATAAATGAAAAATTTCTAAGGTACTTTTAGTCATTCATGATGTACTATAATTTTTTAACATTAAAATTACAAGAAAACAAAAATTTAAAAAAAATCATCAAATAGACAGAATCAATAAAATTTAATTTATCAAACATCAGAAAATGGGAATTACTCTACTGAAAGTATAATTCAGAAGTGTCGTTGTAAGCTATTGTATAAAAGAATTGTTGCACTAAAGAATGTTGTAAGCTATTGTACTTGAGAATTTGGCTAAACATTTTGATGATATCGGCGTGTCTATCCGATCGAGAATTTGTTTAGCAAGATTGCTATGGATGTGTGAACATACTCGAGATTTCCCATGCCAGAAATATTTTGGGCCATAAGCATGTTCAAGCAGAAATTTTGTGATAAACATGTTTTGACACTATTTTTAAGTTTTCTCTACTAAAATATTTAATTTGATACTCAGAAAACGAATGATAAATTGGTTAAACTTCGCTTTCTACTAACTTTTCTTTTAACTTATACTTTTATAATAAACAATAATTTCTTAAATTGAAGTTTTGGCGTAAAAGATAAAGTCAGAGATTAGGTGATTTTTTTCTAATTAAAATTACGGAATGGAAAATTTAATGATTAAATTGCTTGGTATCGAGCATTCTGGCAAATAGTTTCTCTGTCGCTAAAATTTAAATGTTAAAATGCAAACACTACAGGAACGAAGATAATGTAAAATGAAGCCAAACAAGAAAGTTTGCATACAAGTTTCTTTAAGGATTCGTGTGTTTCGATTTGATAATGTTTATTGCAGCGAAAAGCCTAATTTAGCTCTGGTAAAATATGAATATTCAATAACTGCAAGAAAAACATTTGTAGCTAAAACTTACTAGCATTTCTTATTTCTGTTGCTAAATACTTCCAGTTGTTGATGAAAAAATTCAAATAAATTAAGAAAATGTGTAAGAAGGCTGTTCAAGTCAAAATTATAGAAGTTAGCATTACATTAATGGCGCACGACCATTGTTACTTAAAAACAGGAGTTTAGCAGAAAATTGCAGCTCAAATGTGCCACAGTGTTTCAATATTATTTATTATCAAAATATGCTAACATTAACTAATTCTCACAAAAAAACTCATACAAAATATTTTTTTTCTAAATTTTTAAACCCTGTATGATTCTTATGCGTTGATAAAAAATAACTCCACAAAGAAGTCACGACTTTTGAACATGAATTAAATTTTTTTTACTACTTTTTGCATCCTCCTATTAAACGCTCCATTGTTTGGAGTAATTTTTCAGTTTTCATTAAGATGCGTACATATTTAACCACAAGCTAATCAGAATTTGCGACTTTTTTCTTGAAAATATAACTGTGCTTTACACAGGCTCATTTTAGAACTGTAATTACGAAAGACAAGAAGTGGAATTTAATTTTCGGAACCTTACTTCATTATTCGTGAATGCTCCACTAACGAGATGATAACGTTCGGGTAGATAATGGAGCGATGTTATTGGGTATCGGGTTCCGGATCCAAATGCATAAAAAGTAGTTGGAACTTCAGCTGTTGCAAAATTAGCAGAGTATTCAAATTACATGAACAATAAAAAAAAGAATAAAATTTGTGAGGCAACTTAATTAAGTCAACTGGATCCTCCAAGCCAAAATTTGGTCCATCCACTGCCTCTAACAAGATGAATTAAATCTGACAAGAATAATTTAATAAAGCTCGGTTTGTAAAATAAGGCATTTTTCTTTAGTCCATTCAGCTCCCGTTTAATACATTTATTAAATATTTCACTGTTAGTAGTTAGGAATAAAAGGGTGTAACCTTCATTAAGCCGTGCCAACATGAGTTTGGGGTAAAGAGTCAGTTGTTGTTTGGGGGGGGTAAAGAGTCAGTTGTTGTTTAGCATGTAAGAAAAAAAGCTCAGTTGTTGTTTGGGGTAAAGTCAGTTGTTGTTGGGTAAGAGTCATTATTTGGTAGAGTCAGTAGTTTTGTGAGTCATTTGTTGTTAGGGTAAAGAAAGTCAGTTGTTGTTTGGGTAAGAGTCGAGATTGTTTTTGCATCATTGTTGTTGGTAAAGAGTCAGTTGAATTTGATAATTGGATTTAGAGAAGAGTTGCTTTTAAGAAGTCAGCTTGTCGTTTAGGTAAAGAGCTTGTCGTTTTAGGGGCTAAAAATGCGTTGTTGTTTGAGGTAAAGAATCAGTTGTTACTGGTTAGGTAAGAACTCAGTTACTTGTTTCTAGGCTAAAAGTCAGTTGTTGTTTGGGGTAAAGAGTCAGTTTGCTGGGTAAGGTTTGGGGGTAAAGTCGTTGTTGTCCGGGGTAAAGAGTCAGTGTCGTTTGGGGTAAAGAGCTCAGTGGCATCTACAGAAATTCGTACAACAACACAAAGAAATGCAGCATCTTCAAAATAACATATCTTCGATTGCCTGCAGAAGACACTTTGGAGAAAGTAGAGAATCAATTATATATACCGTACGACCCCGGTTAACCTAAGCTAACGAGGAGAGGTCACTTTCAGATAAGGATTTTTTCTATTAAACCATGAACATCTATGACTATTTTCTACTATTACAGATGGAAATTCTGAAATATTTTGTGAAGTAAAACGAATTCAAAGCTCTCTGTGTAGGCTACACTTATATGATTTATTAAGTTAGCCTCCAGGACGCAATATTCGCACCAGAGAGTTCGACCGCAATGCATCAGCAGGCACAGGTAAACAATCTCGTAATTAATATTGTTTAATATCCATTAATTTTAAATTTTAACATTCTAAAATTAATCATTGTATTTTGTGGGGAGCGCGGGCGATAACGTTCAAGATTCTCGCCTTCGCGATTATTTCAGTGCAGTGTTCTGATTAGAGGCATTCCGATAACCTGGGTTCCGATAAACCGAGTTCGGTTAGCCGAGGTTTAACTGTATATTGTTTACTGGCATTTGTAGTTTCAAAATATATTAAAAAAAGAGTGTAACAGGGAAGAAGATATGAATGAAAGTAGCTTATTGTTGAGTTTTGGCTTTTAGTATTCAGAAGATCCAGGGTCCAAGACCTATTCACGAAAGATTCCTGTGTGCATTTAGGGTATAGTCCACGATTAATCAATCTGCTTTTGAGGATAAAACGCCCTCCCTTTTGGTTTGAGCACCCACAATAGTGCACTCTCTGCGCGTGATAAACTGGAAATTCTTTCTACCAAAATAAATATAGACGCAAGCCATGCTTAATTAAAGGGTTCTTTCACGCGGGAGTCCGCCTACTTTGTTGCAGGTCTCGTGTGATTGTTAAATCTGTCGTCGGTCGAAACTCCTTATTCCAGTGACTGAAATTTTGGATGCTGGGATGCCAGTTCAGATTTCCTTTTCCTGATCTAAGCAAAGTTTCAGAAAATGATCATACTCATCTAGAAATAGATTTCACGAGCTTAGAAACGAAGTCTTAATTCTTGCAGTTTAAAAAGCAAAAAAGGTGAAATGAAGCAACTTATGATACGTTTGTATTTAAATTAAGCAAAAAAAGAATATTAGAAGGAAAAGTGAAACAATGCTTGAAAAATATCACCATGAAATTGTGGAGTTAGATATATCGCACAAAAACATTATTTTGGTTATTATTGCTGAAGGGCAATAAAATCGATTTATGGCTTTCTGAACTTTATTCTGCTAGAAAAATAATTATAATAAAATATAGTAATAAGAAAACTAATAGAAAATATTTAAGGAGTAATTGATTTGAGTTATTCTTTCCTTTACCTACTTGACTTATTCCAAGTGAAATTTCATTTTTATTCTCAGCTGAAATAATGTTTACTAAATGCTAACTTAATCTAAATGAAATTATTTATGTCCTTTTCATAATAAAGCTTTCACAGATAGTATTACAAATGCAATCTAAACATGAAAGTTGAAATTAATTTGTAAAATATATTAAAACAATACAAGTGGAAAGTCATAATTTGGCAAAGATGTATCCAGACATTATATATATATATATATACTCATGTATTTCGTAACACAAATATCAGTAGTAATTAAATAAGTTTCACCGTGATAACCGTGATACATTCTTAAGGTAAGTTCGTATAATGTGTGCATTTAATTTGGAAGGAGAAGCACAGACATATCTCCTGAAATTTTCTCTAAAGCCGTCATTTTCTCTTGATTCTCTAGGTAATTTTATCAAGACCATTAGAGAAAAATGCTGTAAGAAACCTGATTTTATTAAGATTGACTAATTAATGCATCTTAGTACGGAGTTTTCGCCCAGATAAATACTCTACTGGATTTTTTTTTAAAATCCAGCAAACTTCCATCTTATTTATCTATTAATTAGCACACAAGATTTTTTGTCATATACATCCATCTTAATTATACAGATTGCATCAGTCGTTTTGTCGAACAATTAGTTTAATTAAATGCAGATGGCATCATAAATGATATGTCAAAATGAGACAATTCTTAATCTGAAGAGTTTTCTGAATCAGTAATTGAGCATGGCTGCCTATCTCCAAGAAAAGAATACAAATATTTTCATGTCTATGTAATTGGAGAGATAAATAATTGGTCAGCAACCAAGTAAACTCCCGGAGAAGACAATCAGTTGAAAATTAGCATGATTTATACAGCTGCGAAAAGAATAAGTTTTAGAAGCCCCAGTTTATATTATGGATGATAAATATTACTTTTAAAAAAAAGTCTTGACGAGTCACTGATTTCTGCGTGCTACATCAACTCTTTCTTTTTAAATGAATTATTTTTAAGGGAATGTTGTGATTTAAATACCCCAAGATATTTTAAATAACTATTAGATGTTTAGTGGCTGGCTTGGTTAAATCCTACTTGACAATCAGAGCAAAGGGATATCTTCACTATATTGGTACGAAAATCGCCCGGTGAAAGTTGCGTGAAAAGCAGGCCATCAAGTAGATAAAGGGAATGACGCTTTATTTTCCGAACACCGGCACAGCTAACAGCAAAACAGCACTGCACAATTAGCAACACAAGTAGGCAGCAAAATAACAAATAAACTAGAAATAAGTACGAACATTACGCTCAGCGTCTAACAGCCTGAGCGAACTCGAATGCGAACAAGACTCCTAAAAGATTGATTCATCGATGAGTAGAGCCGAGATTTGTAAAATTAAGAACTGTCGAAATAGTTAGTAAAATATCATTAGAACTAATGAAGCCAGGGCATATAGCAAAGGGAACGAGGATCACATTTTACAATGAAAGCAAATGGAATAAATTAAAAGTAATGAATTCTTCAGAGACACGCCATTGAGCTCTAAAAGCAGGACAAAAATTTTCTGAAGCAAAGGAAAGACATAGTCAAAATTACACATAAAGGAATACTCATTAATAGTCTTCCTTCTGTGAAAAATTTTGTCCTCTTTAGACTACAATGGCGTGTGGCCTCTGAGGAGAATTCGCCATTCTTGTCTTTACTACCTTATTCCATTTGCTTTACTGTATAATGCTATTTTCGTTCCCATTTTGCTTTTATGCTCTTTTATTTTAAGGTTTTATTACTAATATTTTACTAATTTTTTTTGCTATTTTCTGAAGTTCCCAATTTGTTTTTCTGTATTCTATCGAGCAGCTGCATATGCGCCTTCTGTATAATGCAAGAATTTTAATTAATTTTAATCCCCTATTAATTTTATTTAATTTCGTTAATTTTATCAATTTTACCGGTATTATCGTTTTCCGATAGGATGTGACGTCACATGAGAAATCTCAAAGAATTTTACATAACTCGCCACTAATAGAGATATTTAGACAATTTTATTTTTTTCTGGTAACCTTCATTTTGTCGTCACGCCAGAATGATTGGCAAAAGTAGGGGCTCATTAACTTCCATTCCCCGATCATTCAATAAAACCCTGTAAATGTTTCTTTCCAACCATAGGACTAAATGGCTGAGAAACGACCTTACAGTGCAACAATATGTAGGTCTGATGCACGCTCATATGGCTGTTGAGGACCGAACGACCTATCACTGGTGTCATCAAAAACTGACGCACAGCCGTCTGCATCATAAATAGCCTGGTCCGACCCAATTTAGCCATCGTGTGGCGTCAAAAGTAAAAATATATGGAATGAATTCTGGCGAAAGTACACAAATTTTCTCTCACAAATATATCAAGATTGAAACTAACAGAATGCTATAGAATTCTAAAAATAAATCTAATCAGAAATTTATATAAAAAACATAAAGTTAAATTAATCAATGTAAAATCACTACCATCTGCCAGATTTTTTCAAAAATTAGAATTGATTAACTAAAAATCATGCCATAGGGAAACTATTATTTAATTCTATATCTTTTTATGTTAAAATTACAGTGTTACGCAAGAAAAAATTTGATGGATAAAACTTTGTTAACATACAAAAATATAATTTAGTGACATTTTATGATACTATTTAAACGGATTGGCAAGAAGTTAAATATTTGATATCTTCACTCAATGAATTAATTTTAATATTATATGAAGTAATGAATTATGATACATTTGGATGTTTCAAGTTCAAATTTGATTAAAAGTGAGTTAATAAATCTTTTAAAAAATGTATATCTTGTATAAGGCGATTTTGTAAAAATGTACTTTCATGAAAAATAAAATTGAATTATTTTTCTTGCATTTTTTTAAAATCGCATTTATGATATTTTTTACATTCTAAAGAGGTATTTATATAATAAATGAAGAAACTAAAAAGAGTCAAGTAAAGTTTAGAGTGATATGAAATATACCAGATAAAAAAAGATCAACAGAGTGTTTTAAACCTCAGAATTCTGATATTATTGTCTCATGAAAATTCTGCAGTCAACGATTCAAAATTCTGCAGTCAACGGTTCAAATTATGCAGTCAACGATTAAAATTCTGCAGTCGAGATTCAAAATTCTGCAGTCAAATTAAATTGTACAGTCAACGATTCAAAATTCTGCAGTCAAGATTCAAAATTGTGCAGTCAACGATCCAAAATTGTACAGTCAATGATTCAAAATTTAGCTGTCAGTGATTTCAGTTTCGAACAAAAATCATTTTAACATGTAAAACAATTCTTCACTCTACAAAAAAGCAACCTTTTATCACGCCAAATTTCATGGAATGGCTATTTATTTTTTCGAGAGTTGAGTTTTCCATTATTTGTAGAAAAAGCGTAAATAATTTTATGCCTGGGTCTTTAACATTGTGCAAAGGTGATTAAGCTGAAGTGTCTTAAATTCACGCCTTAAAAAATGGCATGCAAAAATATGTTAAAAAGGCACGCTACCTTTAATGCTAATTATTAAACATATACCTAATACCAAGCACTAAAACACATTTGCAGCAGAAATTGTTTATTGCAAATAAATATTCATTAATGGCATTCGTTGTCACGACTTAAACCGATTTCTACAAAGATAACTGTTCCTTAATTGTTTCAAACACACTAAAGCCAAAAGTTAATTTTCCCACACGAAAAGTGTTTCCACGACGATCTCTCTGCGACAGAACAGTGCTTCATTTTAATATGTAAATACGTCGACTCTGCGTGAGGAGGAAATTGAACAATATAAGTCCGCCAAAAAGATCTCGAAGAAGTTCGAACGATTTAGAAAAAAGAGGGACCAAAATGGGTGAGGAAGAAAATTTAAAAGCTTCCAAAAGACAGTAAGTAAAGATGAGGAAACAAAATTAAAAGCAAAATCGGTTTCACTTGCTGCCTCTTTAATGTTACCATGTTCCCCTTCCGAAACTTTTCCTCCTGGATTTTAAATGAGTTTTATTACTCGTAGCCTGTGATATCACCAGATGGAATGTCCCGAAAAAGTTCCCTTTTATCGTTTGCCGGAAAAGAATGAAAAATAGGAAAGTTGCTTTAATTATGAGTTTTTAGAGGGCAGTGTTGGAAGTTAATTTTGCAGGATGGCTCAATTTATCATCAGGGAAAGCATAACAGAGACGTGCTGTTCGCGGGAGGGAATTTTCGCAAAAATCAGCAGCATCTTTTCAATGGGCACAAGGAACTTATACAGTACAGCTTATAAAAGAACTTTGCTTTCTAGGGAATTCGTATTGATGTTGTGAGCTTTAAGTTTTTATAAATAATTTTTACTTGTAAAAGTAATGTTTGTTTGGCCTGGGTTTTGGGTCTTTTTAGCTATGGAACAAATTTTTAGCGTGTGACAGTATCAGCATTTGCAATTTTCGCTTTATCATTTAATGATTAAATTACTCACTAACTGCTTTAAAATTAAGATTTACTTCATAAAGAATGGCCTCGTTTTAACATGAAGGATATTTGCTGCATACGTGAGAAAAAAACTTTAATAAGAGATTGAAAAAGTAACATACAATAGCTGTTTAGTATATTTGAATACTCTATTGCAGTTTGGTTTCTTTCACAAAGTGGCATAAAGTTAATGAACATTAAAATTATATTTCATTCTATCCTTTTCAAGCAATAGCCTCAGATCATTTCAAAAAATTATTCAATTTTTTTTATAAACTCTAAAAGGCTAAATTTTATAAGCAGTAAGATTTCAATTTTTATATTTTTATTCGTCCGAGAGAAAAAGTGCATTCTAAGCAAAAAAATAATTTTAATTATACGTATATATTATCGAATTCTTTTGGAAATGAAGAAAAATATAATAATATTGGTTCTAACTACAGAAAAGAAATTAGTACTTTTCTGTCTTAATTATTAATAATTTTTCGCTTTTTAATTAATATGATTTTTAGTTTTTATTAAAACTAGTTTATTGGAGGCGTCCAAGCAATACGTTTGACTGTCTCAAAGATACGCAGTTACTTGTATGGGTTTGAAAATTTTAATCTTATTTCTTTCGGTGAATAATAGCTGTTTGAATGATGTTAAAAATGAAATCTGCTTTTTGAAACAGTGATTTGTCCTAATTAACTTCATAACAGATTAAAGTTCGTGAAGAAAGAGTTAGTAATAAAAACTTATCACCTCTGCTTCAAATCATTTTGTAAATCTTGATAAACTAGAAAATACCTTTAAACAAAACTTAACTCTTAACAGCATTTTGTTTTCACTGGTATTACTCAAATAATAAGCAAAGATTGGAGTAATTGTGTTAACTATTTAAACATGGAGGAAGAGGATGCTTTTTGGTGTATCAAAAACAAAAAGGAATATATTTTAATGAATTTCTTAATTAAAAAGTTCCTTTTTATTAAAATGTTCAATTTCAAGCTAAAGAAATTAATTCAAATTAATATGGTTTATAATGACGCCAAATGTCAACTGGTTTTGTCTTAGAAAAATAAGCAAATCAAAAATCAAGAGAAATTCCGTTTCTTTCGCACATTGTTAATGTAAAAATGATGCCCATTTACAATTAATGAATATGATTTTTTTCAAAGACATGGATTAATTAATCCAATAGGTTGGGCTATAAGAGTAATAGAATTCAGAAATGACAGATATTAATAATTTTACTCACTTCTCAGATATAGTTTCCTGCCGTTCTTCGTTGAAGAAATAGCCTGAATCCATTTTTTTGTTTTGATAAGGTGACATCGTGTCGCTGAATTTCTTTCGAAATTTTTAACTGTTTAAGAAACACAGAAATAAATACCGTTTTGGTTTACATAACACAGACCCGCGATGTACAGTTTTTAATAAACTCCAATAAAAAGAAGAGGCAATAGTGACCTAGTCTCGTCTTCATAATCAGGGGGCGATAATTCGAGACCGTTTTCTCCAATGCGTATTTGTGACTCTGGAGCACGCAAAAAATGACCTCAGAACTCAGAAATTCCCGCGTTGTGGAGGAGATGAAGGCTAGAGAGTAAATTGTCTGTTTAGTTCCTATCTCGTCATTTTTATTGCTGCTCAAAAGTACGTTATCTCTCTCAAAATAGCCATATTGTAACTTCAAAAAGAGACATAATTCAACAATTCGATGCAAAGTATGTAGCTTAAGATAAGTTCTTAAAACTCATCTTAAGACGAGATAAGTTAGACGAGAAACTAAGAGAATTTTCAATGAAATAGCTTTTAATATAAAAAAAGAAATTACTTAACCAATTTATGGAACATTTGATTAAAATTAGTGTGCATAAGATTATTTGGCTTATTCTATAACAGAGAAAAATAAATTTATTACTTTCCTTACCCTGTTTATTGAAACAAAAAAGTAGACAAAAATTCTTTCGAAAAATACAAATTGGAAGGTAAAAGATTTGCTAACATGGTTAACTTATGCAATGTAAAAGTATTTTAAAAAGTTAATAGTGATTAAAAATATATATAACATTGCTCACTTAATTAAATTAAATCCGTCTTGTTAAACTCAACAGTCCAAGATATAATTCCTTGTTTAAAGTATATTCATAAGAAAAATGTAAATTAATTAGAAATATATGTTAACACAATTGTGTAATGGGTCTGAATATTGACAAATATTATTAGAGAAATATAAAACAAAAAAATGACTGTTTTATTACATAAACATTTTCTGTCGTAATGAATTTTATTAAATTTTAAAAATATTTTCGACTTAATTATGCATATTTAATCTTGAAATAGAAACACAGACATATTTCTTACCATTTTTCTGCAGAAAATGTTATAGCTCTTAATTCCTAGATAATTCTGTCACACAATTAGAAAAAATTGAAGAAAACATGACTTATTAAGATTGACTAATTAATACATTTTTGTAAGTGATTTTAACGAGATAAAATACCACTAAGGATTTTTTTTGTCTAGCCATCTTCCATTCTTTATATATCTATTAATTATCATATAAGATTATCACTCAAACACTTCTGTCTTAATTACATAGATTGTATCACTCTGCTGCCAAATCAGTTTATTTAATTAAATGAATGATGACAACAAAAATGAGACGCGTAAATTGTACACTACTTATTTCTTGAGTTTTTGTGGATTCAGTATTCACTCTTACAGTAGATAATGTGGTTGTTTTTGTCTGTCTTTGTGCTACAAATATAAAAATAATATGTTTGTGTGATGGAGATAAATAATTACTTTTCAACAACAGGAATATTTTTGGAAGAAGCTAATCTCGATTGTTATGCATCTTTTATTTAAATGTGTTTAAAATACTAATTTTTAACAACAATAAATTATAATTGAAAAAATTCTTATTAAAGTTCACATATTTATGCATAATACATTAATCATTTTATATGATTATTTTGAAATCATTAAATGAAATACATAATTTCATATAGTTTGCTTTGACTCTTTAATCCCGAGGCGACATGTTTCTTCTAGCCCCTTTGAAACCGGGGAATTTGGAGAGAAAGCGACATGAATTGGACTCTCCCAACGTGGGTGGTCATTTACCCCCACCCCCTCCTATAACCTTCCCTTAAGGCGCAGGTAAATAGCTGTGGTTGGCGAGGATAATTAGACCCCTTACCTCGCTTATCTCCTAAGCGATCTCAGAACCTCCCCTCCCCTCAAAAGAAGCGGACCGCCTTACAAAGGCCTTCGTCGCTGTTAGGGGGAAATTTTTAGACCGCCCGGGACCACTTCGCTCGGTGTGAGAGGGTTAATAAGTTAACCTTCCTTCGGGCGCATGTAATCTGTGAGATGAAGAACCAACATTTTTGTGTGTCTAAGTGCGGGTTTCATGGAGAAAGACTTGAGACCTCTAGCAGTTTCCTGGCGTCCTATCACTCACACTAGGGAGTCGTAGTTTTATCTCTAGTTCCCTTTTGATGTACGTGAGGGTAGATGAGTTGGGCTCGATCACGTTCCTATTTTTGATTTCCCAAATTTTTCTCAATAAATCTTTTTATATACCTGCAACAGTTCGTATACCTGTGTCTCAATCTCTAATTCAATTGATTTACAATATATAGTTTAACTCTCTGAACCCGGCTAGAGAGCGAATTCCAGTACCTGAAAAACAGAAGTAAATTTTCGTTCACGAAAACAGAATGAAATCTTTCCTTTCTTTACAGAAATACCAGAAGGAGACACCCCAGTTTAGGCGATCATTTTTCAGCAAAGGAAGGAACCACTTTTCTCCCGTAAAATTCACTCAGGCGCCAGAAACCGCCTGAGTCCGACCTATGTCGAATGGGGCGGTTTGAGTCGGGAAAGGGCTCATAGAGTTAAAAAATGTCGAATTTTTCAGATTTTCATCGACAACAGTTGCCATTGCTAAGGAACCTTAAAGGAAACAAACGTCCACTCCTTCCTGAAGTCTTGGTCATTTTGTTAGTTAAAATTTCAAGGAAACGTAACAGAGTTATTTAAAAACGCAAATATAGCTTTGTACAACTGAATAGTTCAGTTTACTAAGCTTTTCCTTAAGCCTAAGCGAAAATTTAACTTTTAGTCTCACAGATGAGTTGCGCAAGATCGTGTTAGCATTTGTATTGACGTAGGTTAATATTTATTCATTTTTTCAGAATTTCCCATTTTTCCTATGGTGAAATTGTGAATATAAATACCATATGAAAAAATAACTGGGATAAATAATATTATAAACCAAAGGAACAATATAAAGGAGAAATCATTTGGGTAAAATAATATCTGTTAGAACAAACATTAAATAACTTGTGTAAATGTAAAGTTTATTGAAATTGAAAAATATTAATTTTTAGATATTCTAAATTCGCTAAATATTTTAGGGTGATAAAATCAATCCTTCAAATGAATTATTTTAAATATAAATTGTTCTCTACACATTTTTGGAACACTTAAATCTGAAAAAAAATGTTTTCTTCTTGCTTTTCTCACAAATATTAAATGCGTATAATTTTTTTTAAATCTTCACATTAGTCTCTGTTACCATATTAAATAACTTAAAAGTAGTCAAAAATCTTCAATTAAAAGAAACGTTTTCGCACAGAGATTGAAACATAGAAATTCTAAAAATATTTATAGAAAAATAATTTATTTAGATTTCTTGATCGAAAATTACATCACATGCATAGTTTTACAAAATATTTACATTTATATGATTCAATTAATACAATATGATGGAGAAATAATAAAATGGTATAAATTTCTTTCAAAACTGAATAAGGAAATTCATTTGAGAATTTCAGCACCGAACCTTTTAGTTGCTAAACAGTTGAAAATTTATTGCCAGATTATTATATATCGTAATTGGGCAATAAAAATTTAAGTATCTAACATGACTCATGTTAATAATATAATTTGGGTAAGATTCTGTAGCATTAAATATTTAATACATTAATTAAAAACCGGCAAATATACCTTTCAATAAATATGTGTAGCTTCTTTTGATAATTTCTGCGGATTAAAACAATAGTTATAAAAGACCAAAGATTAGATTTAAAATTATGTAGGAAACACTAAGATATAAGAAAAAGATTTATAGTGCATGAAAATATTTTCATCACGCTAGATTTCATGTTATTCACGCAAAAGTACACTTTGTTGTATTCAGAAATGAAGCTTTACATTCAGTGCAAAACAACGTAAATTATTTCTGGCGTCGAGTAACAGTAAAAGTGTATTTGTTGACTGGTCTTAACTTTCGCACCTTTACACATAGCATGCGCAAGTTCGTTAAAACGCACGCGACAGCTAATGTTCAATGCTAATTATTTACATACATAAAAATAGTAAGACATTTCAGACATAGAAATACATTTAAAGTCGAAATTATTTATTGCAAATAAATATTCATTAATGGCCTTCGTTGCCACGACTTAAACCGATTTCTGCAAAGATAAATCTTCCTTAATTGTTTCAAGTCACTAAAGCCAAAAGTTAATTTTCCCACACGAAAAGCGCTTCCGCGACAAGCTCTACGCTGGCAAACAGTGCTAAATTTTAATATGTAAATCTGTCGCCTCTGCGTGAGAGGCAAACTGAACAAGTCCAACAGAAGCACTTCCAATTATCAATTTAACTAATTTAAAGAGGGATTAAAATATCTGGTGAAGAAATTTTAAAAACTCGATAAGACAGCAAGTGAAGATGAGAAAAAAATTAAAAGCAAAATCGGTTTCACTTGCTGCCTCTTTTATGTTATCATGCTCCCCTTCCAAAATCTTTTCTCCTGGATTTTAAATGAGTTTTGTTTCTCACTTGCCTGTGATATCACCAGATGGAATGTCCCGCAAAAAGTTTCCTTCTATCATCTGCCGGAAAAGAGTGAAAAATAGGAATGTTGCTTTAATTACGAGTTTTTAGTGGACAGTGTTGGAAATAAATTTTGCAGGATGGCTCAATTTATCATCCGGGTCAACTTACCGGGCCACGACTTAACCCGATTTCTGCAAAGATATCTCTTCCTTAATTGTTTCAAGTCACTAAAGCCAAAAGTTAATTTTCCCACACGAAAAGCGCTTCCGCGACGAACTCTACGCTGGCAAACAGTGCTAAATTTTAATATGTAGATCTGTCGCCTCTGCGTGAGAGGCAAACTGAACAAGTCCAACAGAAGCACTTCCAATTATCAATTTAACTAATTTAAAGAGGGATTAAAATATCTGGAGAAGAAATTTTAAAAACTCGAAAAGACAGCAAGTGAAGATGAGAAAAAAATTAAAAGCAAAATCGGTTTCACTTGCTGCCTTTTTAATGTTGTCATGCCCCCCTTCCAAAATCTTTTCTCCTGGATTTTAAATGAGTTTTGTTTCTCACTTGCCTGTGATATCACCA
>BGPR01000222.1:0-65911 GCA_013235015.1 Araneus ventricosus
TCCTATGATGACTTATTATTTTAGAAAATATTAATTCCTAGTAGGGATCTAAAGTTCTATTTCTTTCTTTCTTCTTTGTAATGTTTACTGCCAGATAATAAGTCTTTTATTGTAAAGATAGCCTGTCTTAAGTGTTATGTTCAGATTAGATAGTACTACCGTTGTGATATTGTTAAGTATAATATAGTGATGTGAGTGTTTCTTTTAAAGTCAGACGGAAGAATTTCCGTTTGACGTTTTATTATTCTCAAAAACTGTGAGAAATTCGAGTTTCATTTCGATAAATTTTATTAATTTAATCAAACCTAAGAGATTTTTAGTACGGTTGCTCAAATATTTTATTGATAGATGTCAGAAGAAAAAATTGTGTGTCTTGAAAATTAGTGAGTGTTTCAGAATGTAATCGATGTTTCGGAATGTAAAATGACGACAAAAGTGGTTATCTTATAATTAAACAGATAGTGTATCATGTGAGTGTTTGTGAAAGCGATGTTTCATTATAAATCGGTCACTCAATTCGACAAATTTTTCGCAATGTCTTCACCTAATATAACTTGAGCGTTTCATGATGGAAATGGTAAGTCTCGAACTTTTTCTCTCTCTCTCTCTCTTTGTATATACACCACTATCAATTAAACAAAACTGGTTTATGAGTCATATGATTAGAATCATATAACATCACTGTAGGAGTCATGAACACGAGTTTATGATTATGTTAGAATGAACACAACCACACACACACAACAACTGTATAAGGTAAATAATTTTATTTTTCTCATCAAAATTGAATACATGCAGATTCATTTTTTTTTCTTCTTCGGGTGTTTGGAAAGGAGAGCCATTCACTTGATTTTGCATTTGTGTGTTTTCGTCTCTTGGGCGATATCTCTTTCTTTTTTTATTTCAGAATCCAATTCGAGGGAGGAATTTTATTCTTTAAGCAGATGTTAATAGTTCTAATAAAACTTTTAACAATTGCTTTTTATAATAAAACTGTTAATTGATAGACAACATGCTGATAAATTAAACGTTGAAAATTTATTAGGTGATTTCAATCACAAGTTGAAATAAAAAAAATTAAAGTGCTAATGTTAAAATAATGTCAACACTTTTAACAAATGCTTTTTTAATCTTCAGAAAATAATTTAAGCTTTAAAATTAAGTCTGTTTCTCAAACAATTTTTTTTTCACTTAAAGTCATCAACTTTAAAATAGTTCTGAAAAAGAAGTAACCTTTGAAAATTCAAGGCAACTTCTTTTCTCTATAATCGTCCTTAAAGACAAGAAGAAAGAAACATTTTTTCAGATTGAAATAAAGAAAACTTAGATGTGAGTGAAAGAAACTTATTGAATTTTATTAATATAAAGAAATTTATACATATATTCAAAAGAATCTATTTTTATGCTAAATGAATTAAGGCATGAGTGAGAAAATATTCAATCAAGACATTTGTTTGTTGAAATAAAGTCAACACTTTGAAGCTTGAAACAATTTTTCTTTAAAGGCAACCAACTTTAAAATAATAACACGTTTTGTTATTCCTGAAACTTATAGAAAATTGTAATTTCATGTTTTAGTTTCGGCAAATTTCATTGTGTTGCAGAAACTTATTCAAACTTTAGAAATTTTTAATATGATTGCTTCTCTATAAATTCGAGTAGTTAAGTTAAAGTAAAATGTAAATAAACAGTATATTAAATAGAATTATAATCCTTTTAAGGTTTCAAACATTTTGAAAATAGCAAGCATGCAAAAACATATTAATATAAACACAGATAAAATAAAATAACTTTTATTTAAAACATTCTATGAGGCATGATGTCAGAAGCTATATACATATCACAGGCATTTTTCACAAGTAGAATAATGTTCAGATTATTTAAAAAGGTCACATTAATATAATTAAGCATTTGCATATTTTTCTCAACAAATTCTTTCACTAAAAGTTCAATGTCTATCGATAGGATGGCTAAGTCTCCGTAAAGACTATGTCTGGATTCAAAGTTCATGGTCACGCATTCGTGACCAAGCTGATTCGCCTGATTCTCAATGCAGCCATTGCAAACCCTCACTTCCTCGATTCGTCTCTTTATATTGTCCGCTAAAAGTTCTGTTAGGGATATCGATAGCACCATTTCAACATCGCTTAGCTCCATTTGTAAATTGGTGCGTGGAGATCGTGAAGACACTTCCAAAAGAATTTTCTTTTTCAGAAAATTGCTGAACATCAATGACTTACAGCTTTCGCTGATCTTTTTCCTAATGCACTGAAGTTGGTTCCATTCAGTTTCGGTGAGTAGCACACAGATGGTAGAAACTATCGTGAAAAGTTAACTTTTGTCACATATCGCTGAAAGGATGTGAAAGGCTTGTTTTCAATCCACGCTGTTGGTAGAAAGAGAGTGTCTCTGACGATTAGCAATTTTTCCGTCTCTGATGGTAAAGATGAATTGTCCATTTCGGTAGCAAGTGATTCCCACCGTTTTTGGTTAGGAAAGATTCAACCGTTTTCATTCGTTTTGAACTTTCGAATGTATACATATAATACATCCTCGAAATCACTGATCACAGCATAGTTGTTTTCACCGAGGTGATAATGGTGTTGAGGAATAGAGTCTGCAGTAAAGCCAGCAGTGTTGTTAAATGTTGAGGGTTTCTTCGCAGAAGTCGTTGAAGAAGCGGATTCAGATGATGCGCGTTTCATGATGAAGAGAAAGTCGGGAAACACAGTAAAATGGTAAAAATCAAAGTAAATTCATGAAGGAAAGTTTGAAATTTATAAGGAACTCTAAAAATTGATAAAAGGGTTCAGTAACATTATTGGCTGAACTTGTGTGAGAACTTAATTTTTGCGAATATGATTGGGTGAGGGGAAGATAAAAGCAACAAATGCCTTTAATCGACATGAGAATGACGAATAGAAATGATGAAACACGAATAAGAATATTCTCGAAGTTCTAAGAAAATATCAAGTGACACATAAAGAGATTTTTCTATGTATGATAGTTGAAAAAGAATATATGATTAGAATTATCAATGCAAGACGATAGTCATAGTCAAATATTCTAGAAATAAGCATGACATGGATCATCTATGACGTGTCCAAATAAGTCACGAATGTAAGATTTGACACAATCTTTTAATCTTAAAGAAACATGATGAAACAAATTTAATACTAACTGCGTAGGTCTTCATAGCTAGATTGTTATAATCATGAAGCATAACATCTAGTGATGAAGATTTTTTTTTTGGAAGTTCGAATCCAGGAGAATCCGGCATTATATTTTGTTAATAATTGCATTCGTCATTGAAAAAATATTTTCCAAAGTAGAGTGAATTTGAAGCAAACACAGACGTGGCAACTCTTTTATCGTTATTCGAAATAAATCTCAAGCACACACGCACGCACGCGCACATGCACACACATGCACGCACACACACACACATGCACACACAAACACACACACTTCATGAATTAAACGCGCATGCAGAAAAAGTAAGTTCTTTGGTGGTTAACATTGTCGAGACTAAATTTATTTGATCGATGTAAAAAGGAATTAGAATGTAAAACATGAGTTTCACACAATCACACACACATGCACACACACGCACACGCACACGCACAAACACACACACACACATGCACAAACACACACACACACAGAGTCTTCATGAATTAAACACGCATGCAGAAAAAGTTCTTTGGTGGTGGTGGTTAAAATTGTCGAGACTAAATTAATTTGATCGATGTAAAAAGGAATTAGAATGTAAAACATGAGTTTCACACAATCACACACATGCACAAACACACACACAGAGTCTTCGTGAATTAAACACGCATGCAGAAAAAGTTCTTTGGTGGTGGTTAAAATTCTCGAGACTAAATTTATTTGATTTATGTTAAAAAGGAATTAGAATGTAAAACACGAGTTTCATTTCATTAATTTATTCAAACCTAAAATATTTTTATTTTTCTATGCCATTGATAGAGTGAATTTGAAACTATAAGATTCATGTAGGATTGACACAGAGTAAGCAATGATTAGAATTATCTATGTGGAATATTCTCAAAGATAATCTGTTGCAAACACACACACACACACAGACGTGGCAACTCTTTTATCGTTATTCGAAGTAAATCACACACAGTCTTCACGCATGCAGAAAAAAGTTCTTTGGTGGTTAAAATTGTTGAGATTGAATTTATTTATTTGATCAATGTGAAAAGGAATTAGAATGTAAAACATGAGTTTCATTAATTTATTCAAACCAAAGAGATTTTTATTTTTCTATGTCATTGATAGAATATTCTATGATCGTTTTCATCATTCGAAGAAATGTGTTTTAAAAAATTGAAAATGAATTTCAGTCATGTAAGAAAAATTAGTTAGAGAAAATACATATAATTAATGAAATAGAATAAATAGTTTGTGAAATAATATAAGATTAAAAGAAATAAGGAATTAAGAAGAAAGTCAAAATAAGTTCGTAAAAGCAGAAATCACTCGAAATTTTTTTAAGTATCGAAAGAAAGATATGTTTAATCAGTTAATAGGCGAAAATTTTAGATTAGTGGAATGTTTTATATAGTTTTAGAGTTAAGTATGATGAATGATCCCTAAATTTTTTAAGATAAAATGATTTGTGACGTTTAATGTAACCTTTTTAGCGTCATTCGAAGTAAATTGCAATGTCTTGGATTGGTTCGAGTGAGGAAGAATTCAATTTGTAAGTAAAAAATTATTTTATGTTTAAATATTTTATTTTAATGCAAATCTAAGTTCAGTTAAAATTTGTCAAAGTCGGAAAAATAAATTCCTTATCATAATTCTTTCTCGCTGAAGATTCAAATTTCTCCATTTAAACTTTAAGTTAGCTTATTCAAACTAAGTGATTTTTAGTGCTCTTGTATGTTATTGTTAGAATATTATAAAATTGTGTATGTTAGTGGAAAAATAAGCTTGAAGCAAAGAGGAAAGTTGAATGATGAAAGAAAAATAAATCCAAGTTGGATCATTTGAAGAATTATTCTTATAAAACTGATTTAATTAAGAAACAGATTTTATGAGAATTAGGGACTAAGTAAACTTTTTGTTATTTAAGAACAGAAAATGCGCAAGTTTTGAAATTTTCCTGAAAACAAATGAAAAACGTTATTCGATAACGAAAAAAGAAAAATGAGCATGCCGAAAAATAGAATAAGATTGAAAGTTTAACTCAAATTGATGAAATTCTGTTCTAAAGCTGAGAAAATTCAAAGTCTATAAAAACAGAAAAAATAATGAAATTAAGATTGTAAGTATCAAATTATTATGTTTATTTCATATTTAAATATTTTATTTTAATGCACGCATGATAAGTTATGATTGAATTGATGCAAATCTGTGAAAGGACGTTGTGAAAAATCTAAGTGACTAAAATCAAACTTTTGTAAAAGAAATTAGCCGAGAAAATTCAAAGTTCTTCGAAAATTTTCAAAGTCCGAAAATAAAAATTAATTCCTTATCATCCTTCTTGTCTAATCTAAGAAGAGTTCGAGCACATTCCTTATCTGAACTGGAAGTCGGGTGGGGAGGAAAGTCGGGAGGGAAGTGGTCCACCCGCCACCCGAAGCGCCAGAAGCCCCATTATCCATCTACTTCTGATTTTAGTTTTAATTTCTACATTAATATTTGTATATATATAAATATGACACATGTTTTGATTAATTGAAATATTTAATTATATATATAACAGTGTTGGCTAACACTGTTCACAGAAAGCGCTAAGCTTTTTCTAATGTTAACGGTTAGTATCGATTTCACTTTCCCTGATGAAGCATCTATACGCTTTTACCGATAAACTACATTCTTGTCTATCCATTTAATTTTGACATTCAGATTTTTCATTGATTGTTTTTCATGACATTGATATATATATATATATAAATCCAAATATAACTTGTATATAATCATACAGAAATAAAGTAAACAAAACATATCAAGAATCAAATTCTATACTAAAAAGTCATTATTTGAACAATACATCAATTTAAATAAAATCTAAAAAATTGAAAACACTAAAGATACCATGAACAAAAAATCAAGTTTAGGAATTTATATGTCAACAAGTAAAAAAACTCTGTTGTTATTAAAAGTGTTGAAATAGGCAAACCAAGTAAATGGAGTTTTCAACAATTAATATAGCAGCTTGGCTGTGGACAAGCTTTAGCCAGGTTAAATTATTTTTGCTGTACAAACCATCCCTGTTACTATTGTTGTTGAAAAAACAAACAGGGTAATTTACCCTAAAATGAAAGAATTTAGAAAGAAAAGTCTTATACTAACCCTAACAATAAAACATAACTGCGAAACGACTAAAATTCAGGATAAAAATATGTAATATAACATTATATTGCACTATGATATTGCACTAAAAACAGTAAATATATAATTCAATAAAATACCCATACTTTTCATTAAACATTAACTAATCAGTGTCTCCTCTTATACTTACCAGAATTCATCTCTTTCAATATAACACGCCATTCACATTGACATCACATGTTGCCACAACCAAAATTCTTACCATGAAACAGCATGATTGACCAAATAATATAATTAATTTTTGATATCAAGAATTAGTAAGATACCTACATTAAAATTCTCAAAACCATTTTAAAAAATGTAATACAGTTATTTATCTATCTATTTATCTATATATATATATATATATATATATAATGTTTTCGTGGTTGTAGTCATTAACGAGCCGAGTTATTAACTAATTTTCTTTTATTATCCAAATATTTAAGTCATTTTTGAGGAGAGTGGCGGACATACGTGCATCTTAGTTAAAGGTTTCAAGTAAAAAAAGAACAGAAAATTCCTGCATTTTCTCAGGTAGGGATTTAACATATAGACGCGTGATCAGAGTGAAGGGAATAATAGCTATTTTTAGTAAATTACGTGTTTTAGGGAAAAGTTTGGTGCCAACAAGTCGCTGATTTCGAGATTTATGTGGGCGCGTGGAAGTAATTAGAATATTCCTTTAGTAATAAATATGCCAAAACGCGGGATTTAATATACCTCCAGCGAGGGAATATATATATATATATATATATATATATATATATATATATATATATATATATATATATAAAACAAATTTTAAATTATGATCCTATAAAAATACGTGCAAAAAGCACATGGAAAACTCGAACAAATCTATGTTACTCTTACAACTATTGAAAAATCAAATTATCTGAAATATAAAGTTTTCAACAATAAAATTAGTTGCTGAGATTTGGATGAGCTTTTATATATATATAACGTATTCGTGGTTGTAGTCGTTGAAAATAAACAGGCCGAGCAAATAACTACCTCTTATTTTATTATCAATAGGAGAGTGGTGGATATATGTGCATCTCCATTTAGGTTACAAGCGAAAGTGAACAAAAAAATCCCTGTATTCTCTCGGATAAGGGAATAACATATTGACACGTGATCGAAGTGAAGGAAATATTGGGTATTTTTAATAAGTTTCGTAGGCGTTTCAGGGAAAAAGTCTGGTGCCAAAGAGACGCCGTCATGATTTTCTGTGGGCACGTGAAAGCGATTAAATATTCTTTTAGTAATAAATATGCCAAAATGAGATATTTAATATACTTCCAGCGCGGGAAAAGAAGGAAACTGGAGTTTTAGAAAAGTGATTTTGGAATACATTAAGATTTTAAAATATATAATATTAGAATTTGGAATAAAATTAAGTGAGATTATGTATATATATATATTGGAATAGCAATATAAGTATTCAATTTTTAGAAACATCATCCTGAACTATATACATAGAAGCAATATTTTAATCACAGACAGTAAAAAAACAGAGATCATATATCGATACATTTATTGAAAATGCCTTGAGTTATGGATTTCCTATTAATTTCATGCTTGCTTATATTAACAAAAAATTATTAACACCTTTAAATTAATAGTATATTGGAATTGATTAATTTGAATTTTTCATATCAGTTAGATTTGAGTACATCATTACATAGGTAGATGGCGCCACTATTATTAGAAATAGTTTGCAAGTGATAATATTAAGAATTGCATCATATTATTTAAACGATATTATCAAAATAAAATAGGTTATTATATAATGTTTTTTTAAAAATAAATTTATAGTTTAATTTATTAATGATGTTTTAATATAGTACATATAACATGTTTTAGTTATAATATTTTCACTATAAATGCGGAACTGTATTTCGTATTTAATTTTTGGCATTTATTTCTATGACTTTGAATTAGTAAGCATTTAGTTATTTTCTCGTTCTTTTATTAAAATATTTTGGAGATTTACTCCTGTAATTGTTGATTTTTTCGAAAAATTGGCCCTCACAGAAGGTTGGCGCCTATAAATTTCGAAATAATGTGACATAATCGATTCCTAAGGTCGATTGGCATTTGATTGTTGGAATTCCATATCTGGGTTGTCTTTTTCATAGTAATAGTTTTTAATCTTATTATCTTTCTGTTTATCATTGCATGAGTATTATTAGGTTATATTGTTTTATATTTAATTTTAAATGTTGGTTTAATAGGTGTATATGATAAAAATGTTATTTGAGTTTTAATGGTTTATATATATATATATATATATATATATATATATATATATATATATATATATATATATGAATTAATGACATAATTTTAGATATGTATGGGCCCCGCGGATTTCTGGCAACCATTATTTTCAGAACCAGTTCGCCACTGGTCCTCGTGATCGAATCTTCACTGCAAAACGTGAGTTCCTATGATTGTGAATCTTACAATTCTTCACAATCAACCAATGCACTCATATTAGCTCTTATTTTTTTTTAATTTTACGAATTATACTTAACTTCCGGACACAAGTATATCTGACGATGTTAACAGCGAAATTAATGTTCCTAGAACATGTGGCAATAAAAAAAACGAGAGAAAATGTTCCTTCAAGCAATGCTGACGAATGTTTAAGACGAGTGATATTTATATCTATAGTTGTTTTTTTATTTCAGAACTTTAGTTAAGGTTTAACCCAGAATTGTATGGGATTTTATCTCTGGAGTGCTTTATACGATCGAAGAATGCAACTCACAACGACAATGCTATATCTTAAAATCTGGTGAAATACTTTTCCTTGGTCTTACAAAAAACCTTTTCATAAATTTGCTCACTTTCCCCTGCATCGATTTTACGTCCCTCAGTCCCCGATTCTTTCTTCTTCATTGCTAAGTAGTTTATGAATACAAACGAAGCTAAAATAAGAAAAATCACGCTTTTAACTAGAAGATTAAAAAAATTCATAAATAAATTATAGATTCTTAAATATTTTTCTGACTTATGAAGTTAATCGAAAGAATTCCAGTTTTATTTTGGACCATACAGTGAAACCTCTTCGAACGGCCACCCCTGCATAGCGGCCACCCCTCTTAACGGCCAATTTTTCGTGGCATGGATTTTTCGGCCCATAGACCTAATGTTAAAATAACCCCTAGCAACGGCCACCCAACCCCTCTGAACGGCCGCCGGGTGGGTTCACCCATCCCATTTGACAAACGCATCGGTTAGAGATTTACTTTTTAAACTGAAAAACGAACTTGAAAAAATGGTTTTTTCCGAGAAGGGTAAAAACTTAAAACAGTCACGAACTGTATCCTTTTTTCAAAAAATGTAAAAAAATTATTAAATAAAGTACTATTTTCTTCTTAGATAAGACTCAAACTTCATTTTAAATAAGAAATATGTGTCAGGCTTGTTTATATTATGTATTATAGCAATTATCTTGTAATTGTAACGAAAACCCTTCAGAGCGGCCACCCCCTCTGAGTGGCCAATTTTTCTCGGAACGGAGGGGTGGCTGCTCAGAGAGGTTTCACTGTATTAATATTTTTTTACCACTGGGGCAAATATTTGCGACATAATGAATAATAAATAATTCATTTCATGCTGGAGTATATTTAAAAGTAGGTAAATATTTCCGTTCAAAAATGAGGTGGAGGTGTGAAATAAACATACAAAGGGTGCCTTCAGCAAAGTTTCTAATAGAATTATAAAAGTGTAATTTTTTAAATTTAGATTCACTCATTTTATGCTGCGTGAAACTGAAGTTAACAAATTGGCATGAGGAATTTCGTATTTTATAATTAAATCAGATTAAAAAATTTAATGTTTAACTTGATAATAGTATAATAATTTAAATTTGTTCGGATTTAATTTATTTTGCAAAACAAACGGAGTGGGTTGAATCTGACAGAAAAGTTATAAGTCTGCTTGCTGGAACAAAACTGGTGAGATCAAACTTCTAAATGCTGAAAGTTTCATGGGCAAAGACATTAGTCTAAGTTTTATCGAGCCTAAAGCTTGAACTAGACATCTTAATTATAACTAAAACATTAAAATTGAAGTAATCAGTCTAAAATTTAAATTTAGAATTAAATTCTCTGAAATAAATGAAAATCTATACATTATCGACATCATATCCAAAAAAAACTTCAGGTTTGGGTATGACGCTATCATTTCTTAGAATTAATTATTATCGTGTTCAGGGTAATAATCTTCAAAACTACCTTTTCGCAATATACAAAAGAAAAGTACATGGAAAAGGCATAATTACTTTATTTGAAAATCATTTTTTGGGGGAAAAATCTGTTGTAAACGTAGCAGAACATTTGAGATATACTTCATAATTTAAATTTAAATCTTCTTACGTGTTTATTTAATTCTTTATCATTTTAAATGTAAATTCTTTTAGAAAATCCTTGCTATTTTAACGAAAATTAATTATAATTTTTTTCAATGTTAATTTAAGATCTTTTTGCGAGGTCTGCAACATATGTTTAATTTTTTACCAACAATTGTAAAACTTGATATTTTCTCTCTCTCTCTCTCAGTTTTTTAAAATTATTTTTTCGTATGGCAGAACAATTGCATCTAGGTTTTGCGAAATAAAAATTTAAAATAAAAAATATGGCATTTTAAGCATGTAAATATTCAGTGCTAAAAACAATGCAAAGATAGCAAACTTACATCTTTTTAAATTTTCTGGAGTGTTCTTACACTACGCAAAAAATAAATAAATGGAGGTATATTTTCCGTTCTTCACTCTTTGCTGATTGAAAATCGAAATGACACTTCCGCTAACAGTTTATGACCAATTTCCGAAGAAGCTGATAATCATTCAGTATGAATCATGCATACCGTGAGAAACCATAGGAACCATCAGGTCAGAAGAAAGAGACAGGAACCCTGCGGAGATAATTATCCCTAGCCATCTTCCCTTATTTCTCACCCCATCGAGAAACTAATTTTTGTCCCGGTAGGGTGGGAGCTCTAAACGAGTTTTTAATTTCGCGATGAGGGTTTCGGTCAGAAAATCTCTGAAGTATAATATTACTCGTTATTTTGTTGCAGCTTGAGGTTTACGTGTTGTGAAAATGACTCCATCCTTAGGATTTTCCCACACTATGTTGAAGCTATTTCAATTTTTAAGAATCTTGGGAATAAGAGCTTCAAAAAATTCTACTTTTATATTAAATACAGCCAATTAATTCCTTAATTTTGCGCCCCCTTGCAATTGCACCCAGGGCGCTTGCCCCACCCTAGTTACTCCACTGCTTTTAATTGTCTCGAGATCTTTAACATCGCGTAGTGTGCAATATTGTTCCCACCCGGTCGCCAATCGCGAAGCGAACTGGACATGCGTTTCATTCGGTAAACGTTTCGCCTTTTGAAAATTTCGCAAACAAGCCAAAGGGGTTGGTTCGAATTCTCGCAATACAGTATCTTTTAATTTTTTATAATCTTTCACGTTACCCTCTTTAATGTAGATTAATATATTAGTTGCTTTTTCCCCCATTAAATTTAACAAAATTTCTTCCTTGAATTCATCTGGTACGTTTTTTGTATGGAAGGCTCTTTCTAACGATGCAAAGAACAGATTCCAACCTTCCGTTCTTTTAGGAATCGGGAGCGTTAGATTACGAATACTATGAATATAGTTTTCAACACAGTTAAAACTAGTACCATTCCCAGAAGCACTGCTAGCAACGGGATCAATTCGCACGCTTTCTATTTTCGCTTTTTCTAAGCTTATTCGTTCCAATTCTACTCATTTTAGCCTTTTCTAACGCTAGCTGAGCCTCTAGTTTCGCTTTCTCTAATTTTATTTTTTCGAATTCTAATTTATTTTCTAATTCTAACTTATCGCTTTGTTCTTCTTTCCGCTTTCTAGCCTCTACAATCGAGCTCATAAAGTTTTCCACCGATTCTGGATCGTTTTTGCAGGCCTTGCTACCCAAAATAATTTCCCTCAAATCAGCTACCTTCATTTCTTGTGTAACTGTTTCGCCAATTTCCTCGGCGACAACTCTCAGCTCCTCTTTCCTCGCGAAAGGAAGTATTATTAGTAATTGCAGAATACACCGGAGATGTCCAAATAATGCATGCACAAAGTGAAGTTGCCTACCTTCAAAAGAGCATTCCCTGGTAATCCATCCTGTCGCGGCCCTTTTTAAAGTGTTGTTGGTTCTTTTCGAAAATGGAGTACGAGGGATGATAACAAACAACAATTTATTTACATGATAACATTCAGGACAAATACTAATATAACGGATAGGACAGCACGTAGAAAATAATTGTTGCGACCCTTCGCAAATTAGCGATTAGAACAAATGATGCGGCCCTTCGCTTCCAGCTTCACAAAGCACAATGAGAATAAGTGTTGGGGCCCTTCGCGGCCAACAACAGCACAAACAGAAAGATACGTCGGGACCCTTCGTGGTCAGCCACGTCAATAAATATACACCTACACTTTTCGTTGGGATCCCCGGCCGTATATAGGCATACTGTACTCGAGCAGAGCGCCATTGTAACTTTGGAGGGCTCTGATTGGACAAACGAATCTAACGTAACTATGCTTTGCTTATTTGTTTACCTCTGATCACACTCTGACTGATTCTTTCAACTAGTGATAGCGAAATGCTTTTTGTGTAATACGCCATGGCTATCCAGAATTCCAATCTTCCCCCTTCTTTTGTAAACGAAGTTGTTAAAATCGTTGAAGATGAAACCATCGTTCGAAGCAACCTTAAAAGTGTTTCCGATGTGTATTCATGGATAGAAGAATATGGAAGAACATCGGGTACGAAATGGAATCTTCTAGACCATCTGGAACAAGGCTTGTGTGTTGTTAAGTAGCAATAATTATTTCAAATCATTATCTTTTAGATGATGTATGTTGTAATTTGTAATCCTATATCAGGCATTATTTCAGTACTTATATTTATCATGGTTTAAGTTAACTATTAAAATATGAATTTTAATGTTTCAGATCTGAATGAAGCAATAATGAAGCAAATCTAACGACATTAAATCAAGAAGAAGAAAGATTCCCCTTTTGATAACAAATTCAGGCAATATCTTGGAGAAAAAATTAGTATATTTAGAGTTTTAAGAACTATAAACACAAGATACGCGTGTCTCACTGTTGATGCGATGTGCAGAAGAGTGACGTCAGATTAGCTTGTCCAATCAGAGCCCTCCAAAGTTACAATGGTGCTCTGCTCGAATACAGAATGCCTATTTGGTCCCCGGTCTCATTTCGAAGGTCACGTCCTCACCCGCCGGCGTTTTTATCCGTTCGTTCACCACTCAACTGATTCAAAAACAATCCCCGACCCTCGGGGGTGACAGCGCCATCCATTTGACCGGGAATTCCAATACTACAGTTTGAATAACGGTAAATAAAGCAGTGTGAAGCATTTTTGCACAACTTGAATTGATTAGTTTCAATTTTATGTTTATGTGAGAGTTAATTTTGGAAAAAAAGTAGTAGAAGAAAAATTTGTATTTCTACTTTATTATTCCAGAAATAAAATGTTTTTGATTCTAATTATTTATGTTTCTCTGTGCCTCCTTAATTTAAAAAAAAAATTCAATTTGTTTTTCAGAGTAAAAAAATGAGCTCGAAATCATTGAAATAAATGAACACTTAATATTTTCAACAGTTAGTGTTTTGAATGAAATGAATTATTAATGCATTAAATGGAATTTTTTTCTGCTAAAACAGAGATCTAATAAACATAATTTTGTCAAGAGTGGTTCTGACTTGATTCATATAGATGAGAAGCCATAATTTTCCCATCACTAATATATTATTTTCTCAAAATAATTTTTAAGAAAAGGTAAAAAACATTGGATGCAACATTGCAGCATCTCTCAGAGAGTGCGATGAGCGCGTATAACATATCTGATATTTGTTTTATATACCCAGTGGCGGAGTAAGGGAAAATGCCACCAGGGGAATCCAAACTAATTGGGGCTGACCTTTGTTCGGATCCCGGGAAATTCGGTAAAATATTTTTGATATACCGAATACAGTCGAGTATTGACTCTAGGTGCTCTGTGAAGGCGTATGGAAAGAGCACGCGGCTATTCACACGGTGCAGTGGCAAACAAGATGAGGGTAAAAAGACGATATCTGAATTGGTTTCTATTAATTAAGGTGCTGTATTCATTCTTAAAGACCAATTCGAATACTCCTTTTAAGTTAGGAATAAACATTAGCTTTGTTTCTGATTCGTAATTCTTATTTTTCCATCATTTTTCACTAAAAATTGTTCAGAAAATTAAAAAAAGATGTTCGGATTCCCGGGGTTCTACTGTATATATATTTATCCCGGTCGTCATCAGTGTCTTAACAATAGTAAAGAATGGTTCTATTTTTACACCCCGTCATCATATTTTGCTTCAAAAAGTTACATAAACGCAGTAATGTTTTGACTCCATGTCGCTACGCCACTGTAGATACCTTCCCTTTCACGGCCATTAGTTGCCAGTCTTCGGCCCAAGTGGCGAGGCTGTCAAATGAGCCATACTTTTTCGCAGTCGCTTATTTTATTTTAGCATTCATCTGTATATTTCATTTCAAATGAGAGTTCCCTGTAGTCAGGTTCATAAGTAAAAGCGGCTGTGTTCATGCAATGAAGTTTTTTTTATATACCATAGCATGTTATTAATATTCAGACCTGCTTTAGCCCTTTTTCTTACTTACTTTAAATCACCTCTAAAAGAGCATTTAATAACAATATGAATGTTAAGCAAATCTATTTTATTAGCATTCAAGACATGTTTCTGCACTATACATAACATACATCCAGATAAAATTCTATATTTTCAATAAATATCACATTTCTAGTTCAGTTTTAAGGAATGTCAAAATGATAACAAGAAAATCTTTCATACATAGATTTTGACAAACATCAAATACAGGTCTTGAAACTTCTTTCTAATTGTAATGTCACCAATAATATATCAAAATTACATTCAATTAAGAAAATCACAACCTTTATATCCAGTAAAGAATTCAAACACAGCTGTTTACTATGAACACAAAAGCTTAGTGAATTAATTTACGACACATTAAAATTCACAATCTCAATATGAGCATAATAAAAGTATTTTGTATAGTAAATTGGGCTTTTGGGAATTCTTGAGGAATTTTTCTATATGAAATCTTAATAAAATAGGAATCAGTTCTTAGGCGTTGTAATCTCGCATATCTTAGCCTCCGATTTAGAATCTTTCCAAATGTGTGAAATTTTTCAAAAAAAAAAAAAAAGATTGTTATATTTGTAAAATGTACAGGTGCTATCCAAAATAATGGCGATCTCGAAAAGATTTCGTCTTAAATCTAGAAAAAGTCTCGAAGTTACGAATCATTAGCTTAAAAGTCATGGTTTGCAAAAATAGGTTCAAGGTCCAGGTAGATAAGTGACCTGTCAGAGTTTAGGGAGGACACACAGCAAGACTTACATGGAGTTACCCCTGTTGGCGTACCAGGGTTTGCGAATGACAGCAGTCGGGAACTAAGGCCGAAGTCCTGGTAGCCAATCACCGGCCACGGCCCAACCCCTATCGAAGGAGGTACGTCCCGTCATCGGAGTGGAAATAACTCGAGCCCAAACCATTACTATACTCACCAGGGAAGCGAGAACCTCTTACTTATTGGGCAGTTATTCATCCGTGAACTCGCAGTGCTCCCCGGTGGAGAGGACACACAGTAAGATGGCCGTCCATTCAGTTGTAAATTTATTGAGGTCGCGATAGAACACTGAATTCAAAAATACAATTCAAGAAGGAAAATTAAATTCGCCGACTGAAACATAATAATTGCTACCTCAATTCATTTGCAAGAAAGGAATTCAGTTTGAACTCAACCATTGGGAAGGAATTTGTACTTTGTAGATTATTTACAGTGAATTGCTATTTCAGTACCATAGATGAGAACAAAACAGAGAGTACTACATAGCACCAGGAATAGGAAATGCAGAATGTTTGCTTTGCTGTCCTTGCCTTTTTATGTTTCTTTCCATTATTCGTCAGCATCAGAAGGAATTATTTGTAGAGAGCCTCGTTAGAAGACAAACCCAAACTACCCCTTTTCTGCTATAATACATATTGAATACTCATTATTCTTTGGACAAGCCTATAATTGTTTTTCAACTTGTCCTATGGTCACCGTGGAAGAAAGCAAAAATCCAGTGATTATGTATTTATTTTGAGTTCCATCTCAATAAAAGATATTGTTTTATGTGTCAACGTGATACTGGTCAAACTACTCAGTAATATGTGGAAGAGTGCAACGATGCAGATCTATTGAAGCCTACACAATCACGAGGTTCGTACACCAGTGGAATTTGCTTTCAAAATCAGGAGATATCTTTGAAGAGTTCCTGCATGAAGGACGGTGAAATGGATCACCCAGCAGTTAGAATAGCAAAGGCCCTTTATTTTGGAGAGCACCTGTATTTGGCAAAAAGCCGCGTGAAATGGAGTGATTCATAAGTTTTTTTCATAATATCATTTAGTATTGCGATATCCCAATTCAAGAAAGAGTTCGAGCTCACTTACAAGATTGGAATGGAATACATCTAATTTAGAACTTAATTTTGGGAGAATTATACTCAGTAATTTAGAAAGCAACTTAAATGCAGAATGAATTCAACAATATCCATCATTTTTTCTAGAGAAACTACAATTTTCATTATCGTTAAATTTTACAATGAAAGATAAGATTTTATTGTCATTCAATTTTTTGATTCAAATTTTATTTAGAATCTAAATGGCACAATAATTCCAATAAGTCATGACTGGAAGACTTAAGGATGAAAAAAACTTTTTAGAGCTGAGTCCACTGTTTATATGGAACCACATAATTTCACAACGCCTAAAAAGGAAATAATTTTTATATACAGTAAATTAATGGTGACAATTCAATAATTGCCACCATAAAACTTATTTAAGGTACAAATATAGAGAAAGATAAAAATTAATAAACATATTTGGCACGTTTATTGAGCACTTTATGCGGGTCTTGGATTTGACGAGGAAGATATTAAGTATTATACTTCTGTTAACGGTTGATTGTGAAGACCGTTCCATTTAATCGTGCTAATTAAATAATAAATCTTAATGTACAGAGTGTTTCGAAATGATAAGTTCTTGACCGACTTTCGTGTCTCCAAAAAAGTGATAAGAAATCTCTTTTGTTTGAAGAATTCTTCCTTGGAAATTTCAAAGATATTAATTTCAAAATGTTTAATTTTCTGGATTTGGACTTCGACATTTTTTCGAAATAATAGATTCATTTAGATCACATTCTACGGCGACTAATAGCGATTACTTAATGTACGGAAAGTTTGCATCACGCACATAGGACCTCGATAATGTATTGCTGGATATAACACCTGACAAAATGTAAGAAAATGAGCTAATACGTATTTCCAAGGGGTTCAGACCGAGGGAAATGGAATTAAAAATTTCCAAGATTCGTAGAAATTGCAACGATAAGGATTTCTGAATCTATTCCCAGGCAGTGGCGGAAAAGGTTCACACTAGGGAAATATTTTCGCGTTTAATATTATCTTTCAGTGTCCCAATCTTTTACAGAACAACAATTTGTATAACCTTTTCTTTTTATTTCAAATGCAAGTAGTATAAGATTTGTAAATGTCTTAATTAACTATCCTTATGTCGTTTTCTATAAATTTTTAATGTTATTTAATTGACATTATCGCCTACACTTAACGAGTTGTAAATTATTTTTACTTCTACTATGAACTACTTATCACATATGTCTAAAGACAATCTTGCCGTATAAAGGCAATCTTGACTGAGACGATTATGAGCCAAGATGCTGTAGCGTGCAAACTTGTTTGGCGATTAATCACAACGAATATCGGGATACTTCCTGAAGAGAACTGTAAACGTAGCAGCTTTCTTGCGATTTCTTCTTGTGGAAATGCGATTTGCAAAAAATTTGGCTCATTTCTGCTGTGAGTTGTAATTGCTCGTAAGAGAGTTTGTAAAATTCAATGAGATAACCGGTAATATTTTGAATGCCGTGTGAGTATTCTCTTATCTATTTATTTATATTAGAATTAACTATTTATTTATATTATAAAAGATGTGAAGCTTTTCAGCAAATTTATGTCATCAATTTGATTTCATTTTATAAACTAATTTATTTTTGTTCTATTCATCGACTTTTTATTTTACTTTAGTCGCTTATATTGCAAAATACCGAAAGAAAGTTTATTACAATATATATTATGCACTTGAACATATTAAATAATATTTACTGTTTAAAACAGAGACGAGTAAAATCGCCCTTCTCTATTTCTAGAGGCATTTCGGTATTTGGAGATGGACCAGTCATTTCGAAAACACTAAAATAACAAAGAAAGATATACATATCTTCAAAATACTATTCTAATCATAGCCTATTTTCAAGAAATTGTAAGTTTGACTCATTAAGAATTGCTGTAAAATAGTCCAAGTTTAAAGGAGTGCCATCGAAACAAAACTTCAAAAGCAACGATTCAGAATTCAAATAAATCCTCTGATACTCGATACTGAATTATGTTTGGATGTGAATAAAATATGTTTTGATATGGAAACAAATTGCAGGCAACTAAATATAAACATACACGTTATTCATTTCACAGTTCAGTAAGAGTATAAGCAATCTCAAACACCAATCTAAAATAACATGAATAGGTTACAATCAATTTGTTTTCCTTAGACAATGTTTTATTCTTACAATACATTCTAAAAATAACACTAAACTTAAAAGCTATAATATATTATGGCTCGGAAATTTTAAACTATTATGATATAACTTTGTTTAATAGTATGCTGACATTTTTCTCTGACAAGTTTGCGTATGCCATGAACACATTCATTGATAACCGAGCCGTTAATATACTTACCTTATATAGAATGCGTACGTATATTACAAATAGTTTCATTTTGTGTTTTATCAATCAAAACATTCATTGAAATAGTTTTAATAATTATAGGAAAGGAGTATTGTGCTTCATAATTAACTCTTTTTAAATAAAAAAAATGAACATTTCTAAAGCAGTCGTTCTCAGATTTCTTAGTTTGAATAGCACCCTGTTTTTCTGAACTTCAGAATTCTAAACAATTCCAAAGTTCATTCGAAGAGGGATTTTCCCCATTTTTGAACATGCAGTCTATTTATTACAGATAATTGAGTTCAAAGTTTGTACTTTTCAGGATCAGTGTCTCCCGCCTGCCACTTGAACTAAGAATTCATTTCACTTACTAATTAGATGCCACATCCTATACAGGTGATTTATTATTATTTCAATCCATATAAAAACGTAAAAGATGCCTGAGATACTTAAGCTTTTCCAAGGGATTTTTGTACTTTAAATTAATTGCTATTTTGACTTAAGTACAAATTTAAATATCGAAAATTCTGTCATTTGATGCACAAGCACGCCATTGTATGTGAATGAATTAAAATTCGTTTCTTTATTTATTTATATTTATCAATTTTATAGGGCAATATTTAATGTTTGCTATTAAAAAAATCTATATTTTTCTTTTGTTTCAATAACTTGCTTTTCGAATATTTTTTTTAAGCCGTCCCTGAAGGTGCCCGTCTCACAGCTTGGGAATTACTGCTTTATAAAAGAGACTAAGATGAGAGAGAAACAGAGGTGAGCTATAATCAATAAATTTAAAGAAGATTTTCTTGCTTTTGTTTTCAGCAACTAATTGCAACTAGATGCAGACACACTAACTAAAAATGCACATTTTCTTAAAAATTTCAGATGAGCACCATCATGAGTCAACTGAAATACTTGGGAATATTATTTTTTAAAAAGAATATGCAGCTAGTGGAATATCTTAAGGCAGGGTTTCTTAAATTCTATGGATAGAAACTCAAGCTGCGGTAGTCTGGTTACCGAGTCGTAGCTTGACGAGAGTATCGCGGGTTCCCGACTCGATTCCACCATGTAGGTGGGCTTGAAACCAGTCTATACAGGATCCTTCCCTCGGTCCGAGATATGACAGCGATAGCTTGAAAATAGGATTCCAATCTAATAAATTCAACCAAACCTTTCTTACAACCGAATCTTCTCAGATTGATATAATTGGCTCGATCAGCGTAAATCTAGGGTTCAAGCGGTTTTTGAGTCTAAATCGAATTTCATAGAACTTTAAATATTTTACTATATTTGTGTTTGAAAGTGGTAAAATATTGAAAAGGCTATAAACTTTGATTTATACAAGGATTTAGTTTAGTCGGATTAACGTCCCTTTTTGAAGTTATAGGGTAATATTTTGGGATTTTACATGGAAACTTTTGCAATCCAGAATGTTACCGTAAGCCAAAAATGATTTGAAACAGTTTAATTTAATACTAGATATTCCTTCTCAATAGCCCCCTCTCCCTAATTAAGGGGGCAGCAATCCCAGGACAGTGCACACCCGTACAATCAAAATATTCAGTTAAGTCATAATTATTTCTTCAGAAATATCCCTCTTAAGCAGATAAATTTGACTTGATTTTGTCGTTTTAATGTTTGTTTTAGCTTGCAACAGGGCTCGTGCTTTTTTTTCCCCCGGGCAAAGATGGATAGTAGAATAGGGTGAAGAGAAGGAATTTAAGAACCCTGTCTTAAGATCGACTTATTCCTAGATGACATTAAGAAACAGAAAATAATGAAGTTACAAACAGAACACACAAAGAAGATCTGAAAAATAACGCAAGGTAAGGAGATTACTTTAGGAGGAAGCACTCTCAGATAAAGCTCATTTTCAGTCTAAAAAATGTAGGCTTAACAGCTAGTGGAATATGCTTATACGTAACTGCACAAATGATCTATTTACAGTGCTTGAATTGGAAAGTTTTGGTGAACACATATTAAACTGACATTGCTCTAATACTAGACATTTCAACAAAAACAACCTATGTAAATGTAAAAGGAATTGGAAATTATTAACAGGTCGCAATTTTTTAAAATTTACCTGATAAATCTAGATCTGATTTTAATAATTCTATCATGTTTCTTTTAATGAGAAACATCCCTCAGTTTTAAATTCATGTCTGTGATTACCTCAGCTTACTTTTGCATTTTAACACTCTACCAGTCCCAAACCGTTGAGTTAAGGACTTTCACTTGAGCAAATTCTTCATTTTTTTTATCGATCAATAAGTGTTATTTTTTTCTGCTAGTTAGCGTTTGACATCTAAAATAAAAATGAATAGTTAGTTTTTTAAAAAAAATTTCAAATGTTAAGAGTCGACTTAAGTAGGCCAGATTTTTTTAGTTACTCCAAAACATAAAGCTCATCAATGTGTATGGAACCATTCGCTCGATAAATGGGATCATACAAGTAATTATTTAATATTCAGTGATTTGATAAATTACAGGAACACTCTGATTAGTTAATAGAATTATTTAAATTTACATCAAATCATAAACTGAATAGGTTATAAAAACATTATGAACCGCTTAATGTTAATTGCACATATATCTGGTCATTATTTATTTCATTTTCAAATGAAGTAAATAATTCATTTTTGAAAAAAGAAGAAGAAATAGGTACTCAGTGAGTAATTATTGATAATTGATTATTATTTTTTTTTATCATTTTGAATCTAGGAAAGAGAAAAATAATGACCAGAATTCATAATAAATCATAAACATTAACCACGTGAAACCATTAAATTAACCACAAACAGTGCCGTAGCAAGGGTAAATCGAGCCAGCCCGGGGCATCATCTGATTTTTTCGCCCGCCATCATGAGTGGCTTTGCTTGTGTAAACATGATGTTCTTTCGCCCCATGGTGACAAACGCCTTGGACAGTGGAGTAGCGAAAGTAAACGCCACTGACAACATAAAACTAGAAATGGATATTAAAAAATAAAAATAAAAAATGCATTGAGGTAAGATTGACGCTTCAATGTTTTTTTTTTGCATTAGACTTGAAAGACAGCGGAAATGTAATGCAGAACGAATCAATTCAAGGAAATCTTTTTATGGTTCTATAACTAATATTGGCGTGGTATCACTTTCAGCTTGTTACATAGTGATCAAAGGATATGTGTTATATGATGTAAGTTTGGAAGAAACCATTTTAAAAAATAACCATATTATGGTTGTTAATATTATCGAAAAACATTAAATGATTCTCGATTTGAGCTCTCTCTGTTACTGCTTATGAAACTGAGCTTCATTGCATATTTTAACTCGTGAGATATTGAGCTTAGCGCGTGATAATGACAGTGTTATTATTTGTAAACTGAAGTATATAAAATAAGAAAGAACAGATTGATTCTTCTCAGTTTAACTAGAGGAGATATTGAGCTTAATGCATGATGATGACAGTGGCATTTGTAAACTCGATGTGCACAAATATATAGTGGAAATAAGTATGCAAAACAACTAAAGAATCAAACGGACTGTTTCTTCCTACTTTACATCGCACCACTGAAATAGAATATGATTACCATGAAACTTTCTTTCAGACTTACTCACGTTAAAACAAATCTGATCTCATTTTGAGCAATGATTTTTCTAATTTTCTGCCATTCATATTTGTTTTCCAATTCAAGCACTTTTTTACATATATGATTCATTTCATATAAAAATTAGCTGCGTTTCACAATCTGCTATAAATCTTTCATTAAGTTGCAACATATCAACTTAGATGAACTCGAAGCTTCTGATATCGAACTAGGCTATGATACCAAGCAAAGCTCTCCGTATCAGTGAATGAAGTAAAATCCTAAACATCAAGACAAACATGCAAAGCAGCCAACTGAATCGGATTCATTGCTGTTATCTTCTGCAAGCGAGCAGGATTCTTGTTTTGGAAACCTGAAAAATAAGGGAAAGAATGTTAGTACTGATAGAATGCATCGAATCAATAGCTCGATGAGAAAGCTCATTTAATTTTCCGTGATCTACAGCAAATGCATGCTACAGAATTAAACACATGTTTAGAAATGCGTTTTTATTCGTGTATTCAAAAATAGAAATAACTTTTCAATCCAATATAGTCAAGCACGGTTCATACGTTTCTCATTTATACGTCATTTCATCGCAGTCCCAATCATTTGTAACCATTGCAATGATAAAAAACTTGGTTTATACGACGCCGAGTTTCGGTTGTCTTTTTCCACCTTTCTAACATTCGCAAATTTTCTACCTCTGTTTCCTGCCTTATGAAGAAGAAGTTATTCCACCTTCTTCTCAAAACCAATGGGCTCCATTGAAAGACTTATTTTGTTTGTCCGAACACTAGTAAAACCAGCGGGAGTGGGCTCCCCTAAACTTTCTCATATACTTCTCGAAAAAGGTGCTGTTTCCCCTTCCCCCGCACGGATAAAAAAAATCGAACCTATTGTAACCCAGGATCCAATGACTATCAGCAAATATTTAGGTAAAGAATCAAATTCAAAGATATGCGTTCCGATTTAAATGCGTATCGATTTCTACTCTTGCTGGCTCAAAGACAAAGTCACATAATCCCCCGCGAGCACAGATTGCTACCAGTACGCATGCGCTTGGAAAATCGGATTAAAAAAGAGCGCCAAGCAGGAGTCAATAAATATCGTGCACAGAAGATTGCGTCCAGTACGCATGCGCGTGGAGACAGCGGATTCGTTGGAGATGCGATTATACAGACCGACAGACAGTCAACCCTTTGACGGATTTGGCCCAAAATTTTATACGGACCTATATTCATGACGATAAAACTCTGTACCAAATTTTATCCATCTAGCTATTCAAGTTTTTGAGTTATAATGTTAACATGACAGCGGTCATACAGACAGACAGACTTTCCGTTGACGGATTTTGTCCAAAATTTGATAGAAACCTACAAATTATGTTTAAAGACCACATACCAAATTTCAGCCCCGTAGCTCTAATAGTTCACAGACAGACATAATTCCAAAATTGTGTTTTTCAGACTGAGGGAGGTCTAAAAAGTGGAGATCTCGAGTTCGAATTTTTTGACGATTACAATACTTTCTCTTTGTATACGAGAAAGTAAAAACATTTAGTGCCTAATGCTGTCGACTCACAGAAAATCCATGGCGACGATTCAAGAATTTTTGGAATTAAACGCCGCATAAATAGCATGAAATAAGAAATGTAGAATTTAGACTCAAGATTCTCGCTTTTCAACCATTGTTTTCAACACTATGTAGTAATATACTACTACTATCTTTAAAAAAAAACCCTTAAAACTATTATTTTGAGATGAATTAGTAATAGTAAGCATTCAATTTATAATAATCCAAGTTGTTTATTAAAATTTCGCCGACACATCTTTTCATTTCTACGTCAGTCCCTTGAAACACATGTAAACGGGGTTGACTGTATCTGAAAATCAAAAGAGTGATAGAAATACTCCAAGTCAATTGTAATTTCAATCATATTTCGAATAAATTTTCAATTATTATTTCCTTCGATTATTGTTTTCGGTGCCCCGACTGTTTCGTTTTGACCTCCAAATTTTTGACAAAAATATTTTCGACGATTAGTACACTAAGAAAAGCGTATTTAAAAAAAAAATACGCTTCTTACGCGTCTCTCATATAAATAAAAATTTAGTTAAAATTTATCGATTAATTGGTAATTAAGTTCTGAAAATATAAAAATATTGTGTTTTCATTGGGAACACACAACTGTACAAAATTTCAGGACACTAAAAAGTGAGTGAAAAATCTATTACAAAATTCCATCTTTACAAAAATGGAATTTACAAATATGTCAGATGTCAAGTGAAATAAAAGTGTTCTGCCTGCATTCTCACTCAGAAAAAAAGAAACCTAAAACAGGTTAAGGTACCAGCATATTAAGCGTGATTCTGTTGAATCGAACCCTATTTTAATCGTCAGAAGGAAAAATATTTAATAATAATTTAATAATAATAAAATAATTTAATAATAAATTAAATTATTTTTATAAAGTTAATATTTTAATCACAAAAAAATCGTTAATAAATCAAATAACAAAAATAATTGCTTCATATATAAAATTTAGTATTCAACTTACTAAAATAAGATCTTATATAATAATCTTTAATGGAATTAACTACTATAAGCAGGTTCTTGGTATTCCTATGGGTTGTTGTTTTTCAAGTGCACTGGCCAATTTATTTCTCCACTCATTTGAGAGAGATTTAATTAATAATGAAATTGTTTACGGTTTTCGTTTCATTGATGACCTTTTGGTCTTTAATCATAATAATGTTAACTCCATTTTTAGCTGCGATTCAAAAGAACTCAAATTAAATAAAATTAATAATGAATTGAACAAATGTAATTTTTTGGATCTGGAAATTGAAATTTTGAATTCAGATATTTCAGTTGGAATATTTGACAAAAGGAAAGAATTTAATTTCAAGGCTATTTCACTTTGCAACTTTCAGACAAGTCTTCATTTTAAAATCATAAAGAACTCTATTTTTTCTCAAATTAATAGGATTAAACACATTTGTAATAACCACTCTACTTTAGTTAAAGCCTTAGATAATTTAAATAATAATTTAAAGGATAACGGATACCCATATGGTTTCCTTTAACTTGATCTTTTAATTAAAAATAGTTTTTGTTCTCCTGCGAAATAGTTCGAATTTTTCTTCATAGATGGAGTTACTGGCTAGCTTCTAGATCATCGATTGTTTTTATCTATAGCGTTCTTTTTCAGCTTGGCTTGCTTTTGAAAGAAGGTGAATTTTTTATCTCTTTCTTCTGATTAGGGATTTGGTAATTTTTTGGATTTATGTCTTTTATTTGGTGGCTGGACAAAATTCAGACCACAGGAAGGAATAAATTTTGACTTTTTGTCATTCCTTTCTACAGAAAATTTTGTTCTTTTTGAGCTAAAAATGGCGTGTGGTTTCTGATGAGTGCGCCATTTTAGTTCCTTTCCATTTTGAATAATTTCTAATTAAAGTGTTCTAAGTATTAGAGAATCTTTGGTTTTTTATTCTATAGTTTTTGTTGTGTTATCTTTAAAAAAATTTCTGTTGAAACAATTACTTTTTGCTGCTGCGTTTGCGCGCAAAAACGTTTGTTGTTTTCATTATTTTTCAGTATTATTATTGTTTGCTTTTTGTTTCTTTTAATTTATTTTCCTTTTAATTTAAATTTCTATTACTAAAATGAGGTTACAATATATGATTTTTGTTTCATTTTGTTACAAGTTTTATAGCATATACGTTGTTAATATCATTATGATTTAGATTTTTGGTTAATGCGGAATCGATAGATAAAATGACTAAGCAAATCAATCGTTCGCTTCTAATCTTAAGTAATTTTTTATTATTTTTAATCTTGGGAAAGATTTTTCTGCAGATGCGAGCGTTATTGGTAAGGTCAATATAATTTTAGGACAGAAGTAAAATTTGGATACAATTTAAATAAATTATTTTTAAATAAATATTGTAAATATTTGCAATATTGTGATCTGGAAGGTAAAACTTGTCGGCAAATTTTGATTTCGTTAAATAAATGAATGGTTTCAATTAGAGTTTCAAAACATGAAAGCTGAAGAAACTTAAAATAACTTTCAACTTTGCAGTCAATTGAAAGAGGAAATACCCCTCTAAATTTTTCTGTCGATTTACGATGTCAGCACATGCATTCAGTGTTGAAATAAAATTTCATACTGTATGAATGGGATTTTCTTGTATTTAGGATTATCAAGTGAAGTCTTAAAAGTTGAATTCATTATTTCTTCATATTTAAAAACAAGTTGAACTCATTATTTCTTCATATTAACAAACAATTATTTCTTCATATACAAAAAAATAAATAAATAAAACTAAAAAAAGATCATCGACTGATCACAAACTTATTTACAATTATACACAAACTACTGATAGTTTCGGTTTTAGGGTATTTAAATTGAGCCAATCTTCAAAATACTTATTATATTTTAAAACTTATCCAAATAACTTTGATATATATGTAGTTTCCCAAAACAATAAAAGGTTCTAAATAAGTAACATTTTATAATGAAAAATGCCCAATGTAAAAGAGTAGAAAATACAAATTTTCGTTTGTTAATAAAAAAAATGTTTTATCTGAAATGTATACAATAATAACATATAGCAAAAATATTGAAATACAAAAACAAAGGGAAACTACATTGTTTTATAAATTGATAACCTGTTATAATATTACAATTTTCTATTTGGAAATATAAAAGGAAAGTTTGTTCAATAAATAACTATAAAAAAGACAAAAATTAGTATACCTGAAATTTGTTTGCAAGAACAAATGCAGTATATTTTATTTTGCTGTACGGCTGATAGTCTGAATGCAAACGAACTGTTCAATGGAAAATTAAGCTTCTGAGAAAACTCCTTGGGTTACCCGTCGTGTTTCACACAATCCAATATTCAGATTCACTACTATTGATTAAACTCTGAGGAATAGATGAAACAGACTATCTTTTAACGAGTACCAACGATGAATTCATAGATGCTGTAAAACAGAACTTTTGACAAGAAAAGAGAGAAACCCCCGTGAAATATATGCTTCATTTTCGCCTAGCAGACCTGTTGAATACAAGGCGAACAGATGTGTTCAATTTAGAACTAGATAAGCAGAAAAAGCATTCCTCTATAGGTGTTTCTTTAAACTGCCCTGGGAAAGACTATCTGCTGGCCATTAGGGGAGCACATGTGGATCCGCACAAAAGCATTACCCCCTGTATACCCTGAAAGTAATAGTCTCGGGAACAAGGAATGTATTGAATGTTATTACCTGAAATTTATCTTCAAATGACGGACATCCACTTTGGGGTGTTCCCTACCCCCGCACCGAAAAGAGAATGACCATATGATGCCTGGAGCAATCGAACCTGGTTTAGGACTGAACAATGTTATCTCTTTTTACCTTTTATTCTGCCCAAGAATCGGAAACAGGTGGACCTCCAGGTAGCAAAGGGAATTGTTCGATTCTTATCCACTAGATCCACCAATTACTTTTTACTTTCTCGTATACGAAGTATACAAAGAGAAAGTATTGTAATCGTAAAAAAATTCGAACTCGAGATTTTGACGAATCTCGACGTTTTAGACCTCAGTGAGTCCGAAAAACACAATTTTGGAATTATGTCTGTCTGTGAACACGATAACTCGAAAACTATTAGATCTACGGGGATGAAATTTGGCATGTGATCTTTACACATAATTTTTAGGTTTCTATCAAAGTTGGGAGAAAATCCGTCTACGGGAAGTCTGTCTGTCCACGTTCATGTGAACTCAATGACTAAAACACTTAAATAGCTAGATGGTTAAAATTTCGTACACAGTTTTTTCATCAGAAATGTAGGTCCGTATAAAATTTTGGACCAAATCCGTCGATGGGTTGACCGTCTGTCGGTTTGTATAATCGCATAATTTTGGATGTCATAATTTCTTAACAAAATTACTTAGATAAATGAAATTTCGTATGTAGTCTTGAAACCCTAATTGCAGATTTGTCTCCAATTTTCGTTTAAATCAGTTTAAAAAAAGGCGTTGAAACGGCTTTTTCTTCATTCTACGCAAAAAAAAGGAGCTGCGAAAGCTGGAGCGAGTGTTTTCCCCACCCGAGGGAATACCGCACGTTTTCCGGTGCGTGGTGTATTTTCCCCCCTACCCGTGTTATTCGTAGGCAAGAAAGTTTTTGGGAGGCCACTCCCGCTGGTTTAACATATCTTTGAAGGAAATTTTCAAAACCAGAAAAAAATCACAATATATTTCTTTTTAGAAAAATTATTAATATTTTATGCCTTTTTTTACACAAAAGTTGGTTGAAAGAATTTTTTAAAAAGGATAAAAAAAATTTAATGAATTTTGCAAATTCCGTCAGCGGCGCGGAGCCTTGTGCGGTCGCACCGTTCGTACCCCTCTCGGGCCGGCCCTGGGTTCCATTATTGGAAATATCATCTTAGCGAATGAATTTTTAATCAGATTTAAGGAAAATTTTAAATCTCATACATTCTTCCACTCTTCTTAAATATGAAAAAGTTTATATATTCTTAGACTTTAATTCTTGTAAAAACTTTTTAAAAAAATTATATCACTATTATTAGAATATATTCTTCTAATAAGCCAGCTTCAATTAAGTTTTCTTACATGTTTTAAGTTCACTCAACGTTTAGAACATATTTTTTCAATGATGAATGCAATTATTGACAAAATATAAAAGCAATCATATTAAAAATATCTTGGGTAGATTAACTTTTTCTTGCATAGTGAAATTTGGTAAAATTGAACTTAAACTTTCAATTTTCTACCAGTTTCGAAAATATCAAAACATAAAACTATTTTATGTTTGATATGATATATGATATGATTCTGACTGTTTCAGAAGATAAACTGTTCCAACTTAAAAAAATAAACCTCATTGAAACACTTCGAGATTGATTTTTTTCTTAAACTTGAAACCTTTAGAAACTTTCTTGTCTTTTATAGTGTTACATCAAGACAGGTGGCTGCAGTTTATCACTGAACAAGATGAGGTCAAATGCTAAAAAATTGATACCTTTCAGATATTCATTTACGACTCAATCACATTTATGAAAAATTTACAATATTCACTAATCATGGATAATATTGCTATTTATATAATAAAAGCATTTTAAATACATTTCAAAATACTAATTTCAATTAGAGAAAAACTTATACAGCAATAGAAAAAAGTTTAACGAAATCTAATAGGCTTAATTAATTATAAGTTTTTAGTATAACAAAATTTGCTGTAATTAATAAAGTCAACTTGAGAAAATATATACCAGCTTCAATAAAACCCTAATTATACGAATTAGCAATTATCATTCAAATTCGCAATTTTTCCAATTTGCGCGCATAAGTTATGGTTTTTATTCATATATATGTGATGAGCCTTCATTCAAAATTTTAAATTGGATTTCTCATATCAATCTCGCACAATTTTCCAGTTTTCGATACTTTATGCTTGCTAAACACAATTCGAGAATTAAACTTAAGTTTTTTTTTAAATTTATTTTCTGACTTTTATTCCATCATTCGAATTTCGCATATCCTAATTGATTCAATCCGCATTTAATTCAAATAACTGATGTTCTACTGTAATTCAATTATAATAAAATGATAATTTTAACCTTGTTAGTGGCAATTTTCAAAATGATTAACTTTACATATTTAATCACAACAAAAAAGAATTAAAAAAAAAGAATAAAAATTACTTTCTAAGAAAGAAAGAAAACTTACCAATTGAAATTAATTTTTTTACAATACTCCACATAAATGCTTTCGCAAAATCGCCATTCTAGTCCGTTCTTTAGTAAAGTTGGAATCGCCAAATAATGACCGCTTTTAAAATATCGACTAATTATGTTAAGATCGTTTACACTATTTCATGAATATAGACTCAAATCTTATTTCTTTCAATCTTATTTTATTTCACAAACTAATTATTCAATTTCAGAAATTACAATATTTTCCTTCTAATTAGATAACTCTGACTAAAATTTCTTGCATTATTTGAATTTACTTTGCGTTTTGAACATATTTCTTCCAATATCAAAAGCGTTAACAAATATTTCTTCATTAAAATATAAGAACAATTATATTAAATCTTTTGTGTCCAGTTTCTTTGCCATCATTGTAGAATCAATCCTTGGCAAATTATCCGATTTTCCTTGTACAAAACCAATATCCATTATGAAATTAAATGTTGAATAGCAGAAAAGCCAAAAACTTCACTTCTAAAATGTTTGCACTAGCAAACATTTTAGAATCAAAACATGGCACAAAAGTAGCGAAAGAGAAGTATGCGAAGGAAGACACATGTGACGTCAAAATCTACTCGGCCAATGAGAGTGCGTTTCGGATTGCATCATCATTCCTGCTATTTCAGTGCATCTTTCGCCCTCAATATTTAAATAAATAAATTTTTATGTAAAATTTCACTTACATATTTGAAATTAGAATGATTTTTTTCTATAAATACGGATTGCTTTCATTCGTTTTTAAAAAATGCTAAAGTAGCAAAATAATAATAAGTAAATGCTAAAGCATTAGGGCTTACGACGCACAGTGAGGTATTTGCATGAAAAAAAGGGGACAAAATGCAATTTTTTGAAAATTGTTTTAAGATGATCAAATATGCTAAACTATGTAGTTAAATAGTTGCAATATCCTACTTTAAGTCTATTTTTTGCATTTTCGCACCCAGTAAATTAATACAGTTGTAACAAGTTAGAAATTAGTGCTTGCGAATATTTGCATGATCGCATCATTTTCAAAAGAGCTGTTTTCAAGTGTACAATCAGGTGAGAAAGCGCAGTTTCACTTCAGTTTTTTGTATTGGATCTTATTCATGGAAGAATAACACACAAAATGTATATTTTTTTAATGCATTTTTGGTAAAATTTTGTGTAAATATAAGACAATTAAAACTTGTAAGAAATATTTTTCAATTTTTAAATAATTTTTACAAACATTAAGGATTTAGTTGTACTTCCAAGCCTTTCCAAGCTAACATTTTTGTGCCAAAAGAAAGCTTAATTAAAAAGCTTAAAGAATAGTTAAATTTAATTATATTTTAACCCTTTGACGGGCGGATTACAGAGACTGCCCCAACTTCTTTAAGATTAAAAAAAACTTTATCTTGTTATTTTACTGCTTATATTATTTCCATGGATATTCAAATGTTTCTAATTTTTTTAAAATTATAGTACCATTCAAAATTAATTAGAATATCTTAAATATAAGTTTAAATTCACGATTTTTTTGATGATGAAAACCGTTTTCATTAGTAGTGCAAGAAAATAATTCACAGAATTTTTGATGCAAAATAAATCATTTAGATTCAATGAATATATTCAAATCAAAATCAGTCTTCGAAAAGAAATTTAATTATCAATTAGTATTACAAGTGAAAAAAGATAAATTTATCTCACCGCACACCTAGGGATCGTCGATTTGTACATGGTAGCCCTTAAATTCCTGGATTAGTTGCATTCGGTCGTGTTTGAATATTATTATAAATTTATATAGGTTTTTTTCTATAAGTTATTTTTATCGGATTTTTTATATTCATTACTATTAACTAATATCTTAAAATTAATACTTGTACGAAGGAAATAAATTATATTCTTCATAGCAGAGTAAAATAAAACTATATAAAATAAAATTAATTTTTCAAAGGCACACGTGTATTTAAAAAAACGCCGTACCTGAATTTATTTTGAGCAGAACTTATGAGATAAGTATATTCCTGTTTTTTTTTTAATTTGCGGTGGCTGTAAAGGGGGGGTTGGTATTGTCGAAATCGGTGACCATGCAAAATCAGTTCTTTGCTTTTCATTCTTCCATGTGCGACAGAAATCACGGCGTCTCCTCGGAATGTGGGAAGGCCCCTCTTTATCGTTGCCTAACGGGTAACTTTGAAAACTATCCATTTTTCCTAAGGCGAATTCTATTGTGGTAAAGTATAGAGCTATGTTACGGTTACTGAATGCATTCAAGTGAAGTTACGAACAGCTTTCCTAATGAGATAATTTAAGAGCTGGCGTTTCGTGTCCAGTTTTTTTGCCATTATTCTTTGGCAGAATTATCCGATTTACCCTGTACAAAACTAATATCCATTATGAAATTAAACGTTGAATAGTAGAAAAGCCAAAAACTTCACTTCTAAAATGTTAGCTAGTACAAACGCCTTGAATCAAAACATGGTACAAAAGTAGCGAAAGAGAAGTATGCGAAGGAAGGCACATGTGACGTCAAAATCGACTCGGCCAATGAGAGTGCTTTTCGGATTGCATCATCATTCTTGCTGTTTCGGTGCATCTTTCGCCCTCAGTATTAAAATAAATAAATTTTTACGTAAAATTTCACTTGTATATTTGAAATTAGAATGATTTTTTTCTATAAATACTGATTGCTTTCAGGCATTTTTAAAAATGCTGAAGTTCCCCATTCAGGAAACTGAAAGAAAAATGAAATTACAAGCTTCGTGAAAGTGTGTGGATATTTAAGTGAATGCGTTGAGGTTAATTGTGTATTAAAATGGCCAATTTTCTGTTAATCTTTGAAAATTTATAAGTCAGATGACTTAAGACATGTGCGAGAAAAGAAAAAAAAAGATTCGATAAAGATGTTTGTTTGTTAAAACATCAGCAAAGGTTTCAAGTTTAAGAAAAAAATTCAATCTAAAAGTGTTTGAATAAGTTTTATTTCTTTAAGTTGGAACAGTTTTTCATTTGAAACGGTCAGCTTTAAAATAGTTTTATGTTTTGATATTTTCGAAACTGGTAGAAAATTGAAAGTTTAAGTTCAATTTTAACAAATTTCACTTTGCAAGAAAAAGTTAATCATACCCAAGATATTTTTAATTTTTATATTTTGTCAATAATTGCATTCGTCATTGAAAAAATATGTTCAAAAAGTTGAGTGAACTTAAAACATGTAAGAAAACTTAATTGAAGCTGGCTTATTAGAAGAATATATTCTAATAATAGTGATATAATTTTTTAAAAAAAGTTTTTACAAGAATTAAAGTCTAAGAATATATAAACTTTTTCATATTTAAGAATAGTGGAAGAATGTATGAAATTTAAAATTTTCCTTAAATCTGATTAAAAATTCATTCGCTAAGATGATATTTCCAATAATGGAACCGATAACTTGTAACATTTTGAAACTTAAAAGACAGATAATAAAGGGAAAGGATAGTGTGATAATTTTCTTAACATAGAACTTAAAAAGACACGTTTTTTCTCAAGATTCACTCTAAGTGAGATAAGGAAATACGACAATCGGTTGATTAATAAAAACATAAGATGTGCATAGTCGAATAATCTCTAAACTTTCAAGATAAAATAATCAGTGACACAGAGAAGCAAACCCATGAACATGAGCCACGCTTTTTATCGTTATTCGGAGGAAATCATAATCTTTTGGAAGTATTTATTGATAAGATATGTGTTCAACACAAAAAGTGAATTAGAATGGTTGTTGCTAAATTAGAATGGTTGAAGCTAAATTTAATTCATCTATGTTAAAGGAATTAAAACGTGAGTTTGTAAGAACAATGCCAACACTTTCAAGTTTAAGAAAATAATTCGAACTTTCCACCTAACTTAAAAAGAGTTTGATTTTTTGTTATTCCCGAAACAGTCAGAAACGGAATTTTAAGTTTCATTTCATTAACTTATTCAAACCTAAGAGATTTTTATTGCTCTTGTATTTTATTGGTAGAATATTCTAAAATCTTATTTGTTAATGGAAAAATAAGCTCAAAACGAAGAGTGAAGTTAAGCTATGTAAGAAAAATAAATCGAAGCTTGTTCATTAGAAGAATATATTCTTATAAAACTGATTTAATTTTAAAAAGGTTTTATGAGAATTAGAGTGTAAGTAAACTTTTTATATTTAAGAAGAGAAAAAGAGTGTATAATATTTTTAAATTTTCCTGAAAAAAATGAAATTTAAAATAAAAAAAAATGAAAATGATAAAAAAATAAAAATGAATATGATAAAAAATAAAAATGAAAAAAAAAATAAATAAATGAAAATGAAAATAAACCAGCGGGAGTGACCTCTCCGAAACTTTCTCGCATACGACCAGTAATGTAGGGTGGGTAAACACCCAGTAGGTAAATTTTCTTGGGGTATTTACCCAAGGCCTGGTTATTTTGAGAAAAAAAAATATGATTGGTAATTTACAATGCAACATATCAAATTCATGAATTCCTGAAACTTAATATCTTGCAAAAAGAATTGCGTATGTTCTCAATTTTTACGCACGCTGAGGTACCACAACTTAATTTAACGTTTTTGTGTAAGAAATCTTACTACAGATATCACGCCAGATTTCACCATATCATCCCTCTGGAGAATGTCAGAACGAAGTTTCGATTCGGGTTGCCATAATTTCCGAAGCGCGTGTTTGCGGCTCGCTACAATTTCCTTCGTAGACCGCCAAGGTCAAACGTCAACCATACTAACTTGAGTAAAACAAGTGTACGATTATCAATCAATCGCATTGAACAAAAGCGGAGAAAAATCTAAGTCCCTAAAAATACTCAAAAAAATTTCAAAGTCCAAAAGAAAGATAAAAAAATAATTAATTCCTTATCTTAAAAATTCCTGATCTAAGAAGTGGTTGGTGGATGAGTTGGTGGCGGGAGGTTGGTGGCTGGTGGCCCTCCCTCCTCTCGGTGCGCCAGAACTGTCAATTTATAGCTACGGGGTCCCCTTTCCTATGCATGTTTCTCGATTCCCCGATGTTGATTCTGAATTTTAAACGGATAAATTAATGGATAGACCGATTTATTTCTCGTATTTATACGTTTGTTAATCGATAAAAAAACATCACCTTTTTTATGTCTGAAACATCTTAATAGAAAAAAAAAAGCTTTTCTACTCTTGTGGATAATTTTTTAACTTCTTAAATTAAATTTTTATTTTCAATGCAAAAAAAATCAAACGCCTCAATTGCCAAGATGTTCGAAAGAATCTATTCGATTTTGAATGTGTATCTGAAGTGTACCAGCATTAGGTATTTTTTCAATGAAACATAGAACAAGAGTTCATTAGGAAACGAAATTTATTGTGATTCATTCGTTAATAAATTTTTAATGGTACTTAGACTGCTGGGCCATTCTGAGTGCTTTTTACCAATAGATCACTCGGTAAATCTTCGGATGCATAAGCACTACCATAAATATGGGTTACATATTCCCAGTTTAATAAAACCTTTTGTTTCATCTTATGCTAGAAAATAACAAATAATAGATATGGGCTTTTAAGGTAATTTCTAGAAACTTAAAACCTTTCTCTAAAAGACTGTGATACAACAAATCCATTCTTATAATACTTTTAATATTATTTTTTAAATTTTAGGTTAAAGTAGACCACAAGTAACAATAACTTAAACCCACATCAAATATTCCTATCTTAAAACACTCTAAGACATGATTAGAGCTATGTAACTCACTAGTTTCGAAGAAAAAGAAGTCTTACATATCAATACAAAAAAAACACTTTATTTATTCTTAGTTCACACTGGTACTTCTTTTCTCAAAATATTTTTATAATATTTTAAAATATTAAATATCTTAAATCTGTATCAATTGATAATACTGGTCTGTTTAACCACGTTACAAAAGCAAAGTATACTTTGAGCTTGAGAAAAAGAAGTGCGAAAGTTTTAGAGTTGGTGTGGAAAACATGTTTGCTGTGATCCACCACGAAATTTAAGTATCTTTGTAAATAGCTTTGTAGTTAAAGATACTGATCGAACGAGAAGAATCCATATGAGCTTCATTCCATCAACCTATTTTTTTTTCTTTAACACTTTTATTTAACTTGACTTGTTTCGAGTTTGTAAAGAGGGAATTTTGTAATCGATTTGACACTCTCTTCCTGATGTGCTAAGCTTTTGGAATATTGTAGACTTGTACAAGATGACAATACACTATTTTAAAATTTTCAGTATTTAATTAGCAGTAAGATAAGTTATAGGGGGAGATGGGGTAGATTGATACGCGGGAACATTGATACAGTTCTTAAATTTTGATGATTGGAATGACTCGAGATGTTCATATCCCCTCATATATATGCCACTGTAACCCTTAGCACACGGTATATTTTTCAGTCAAAAGTTAATTTACAAATGAATCAAAGCGCTAATCTTCTAGTCGACCTTCTTGAATTACCTTCTTGATTTACTCTTTCTCGGATTGTTTATCACGGAACATATCACAAAACGTAATGTATGACTGGAGATATTACGATATTTTAGATCGTTTTCTTATAGTAGATGGAAATATAATGATTATCTTTATTGCAAATGTCCGTTATGGTTTTTTGAAAGGAAAGGAAATACTCACATTTTGACTACGTTTATTTGTTCTATTAATTTCCATTGTCGTGACGTATGAATTTGTATTCTAACCATTGTGAGCTGAATTGATATCTAAACACTTTGCTTCTCTAGTTTGAGGCGATACACAAGCGAATACTTGCGACGTTCGAAAGATATTTTTAACATTTCAATGAACAGGAATCAATTGGGACAAAATAACTCACAAAACAGGTGTCTAAGTAAACAACAGATGGAGCGGGTAAGCAATTCTCTAATTTGCAGTGCATATCAAAGCCGCTATTCAGTGTGCTACTATTATTTATACCTACCTAGCATAAAACCATTCGATCAAAATAAAAGAGCTCTGAGTCCGTTCGACTCTGTGGGTTTTGTAAGAGTGGCTTAGAATGTTTCTTAGCTCTTGATTTGATCCCATTGTGTTATTTGAACGTTTCCTTTCAATAGGCCGTTTCATTATTTGTTTTATGCGATAATCAGCATGTATTAAAATGTGCTGTTTTTCTTGAAGGCGAAACTTGTTTTAAAAATACTTTTGCTTTTTTTTCTTTTTCGTATATCAAGTGTGTCAAACTTGCGGCCCGCAGTATGTAGCAAAGATCGTGGTTTAATTTTTAAAATTCCTAGTTATACATAATTATTAATAACGAATCCTAACATCAGTCCAGGGTAGATTCGCTTTTCATCGAAGCACCATTTTCCTCCCCTAATAACAGCGAATATTTTATGAGCCGATATTATATTAATACCTACCATGCCAACAATATTCTACTGCTTTTGCGGAAGGAAACGAAGTGAAACCCATCAGAAGGAAACTGCATCTTATTAAAAATAAGCGAAACAAATTTTAAGGCTTAGGACAGAATTTCAAATAAGGTTTGAAGAAACTTTGTCTTTCTTTTCTTCCATTTCCTCCGTAGATTTAAAAGCAGTACCTAAACATATGAAAATGGAAGTAATGGAGAAATTAGTTACACTTAAAGCGGCAAATAAGTCTCCTGTCAGATCTAGAATTATTGACATTCACCTTGGATTAGTTTTGAAATGAATCACTGCTAACAAGATATCCTCCGAAGTAGAAAAGACGGTAGCACAGAAGAGATGCCGAGTGCCAGGAAGAAAGCATTCAACTTTAGCGAGGTCCTTATTCTTTTTAATTCTGTGCTTTCGAAATAATCCTACGTCTCTATAAAGATTGAAGTTTTTTGTTTTTCTGCGGTCCACATAAACTAAGACTTGGTTATTTGGCCCGTTCTAGCATTTGAGTTTGACACTCTTATCGGATACGAAGTACATAAAGATAGAGTGTGGTAATCGTCTAAAAATTCATGAGGTCGAATTTTTAGACGATTCAAATGAGTGATAATTCGACCTCACGGATTATCACTCATTTGATGAATCTCCACGTTTTAAACTTTCCTGTGTCCGAGAAAACCATTTTTGGAATTATTTCTCTGTGAAAACGATAACTGGAAAACGTAACGAGATAGAAGGGGGGAAATTTGGTAGATTTCTATCAAATTTTGGACGAAATCCGTCAATGGGAAGTCTGTACGTTTGTTCGTCCGTCTGCATGTGAATACAATAATTCAAAAGCGCCACGAGCTAGATTAATCAAATGTGGTTTATAGTTTTCTAACAGATCTCTGTCCTATTTTGGATACAATCCATTGACTGTCTGTCCATCGATAGAATGCTGAGTCTGTGAACTCCAAATCACAGATGGTGAGATTTACACCCAAACTGTAGATCAGCTTTCAATTGTGTAACCAATTGGTCAACGGGAAGAAGTACTGTTACAGAAGTACGTACTCGATTCTTTTCGCCATACGACGGAATTAAACACAAAACGCGTCTCATTGTGGAAGTAGGGGTAAAACCGGGTAGGGAAGGTTCGAAGACCTGTTGAATCTAAGCTATTCGACAGAGAGCTTGTCAAATTTTATTAAAATATTCATAGTTGATCGGAGTACAATATATCTTTCCAGAAAAGTCACAGTTTCATTACTTTTTTTATCAATGACTTTTTTATAAAAAATGTCAAACTACCTGGTTTTACCCCACTAGTGGGGAAAAATTGAGTACACATCTTAACGTTATGAGAAATCAGGAAAACTCGAGTTTCAGTGGAAAAGTTGCAATCCTTTTTATTTTATATGACAATTTAAGAATATTAGTTACAAAATTCACTTGTTAAGCAGTTGTCTTCTTCCTCCACGCCACTGCAGCTTTCGTGGGCACAGCTAAGACAGTTTTTACATTGGATTTACCCTTCTTCTTTGTTTTAATTAGAAAATACATCATTAAAATATAAACAATCAACGTCTGATGTGTTTTTATCGTATTCATCGGAGGAATCATCAATACTGACTGTCCCGGTCTTACGCCACTTGGAGTACCCGGTTTTACCCCGAGTGCAGAGATTATAAAAAATGATATACAACTGCGCAATTATTGGAGTGAATCCTTATTCTTTGATAGGGTATGAATCCTTAGTAAACGTATAATAAGCTGGGCTAAATCTAGTTTTTATAACTGTAATGATTTTTAAGTAAGGTCAGTTTAAAATCAAACGAACGTTAGAGAGTTGACGTCTTCAAACAAAGAAACCTTCACAGATGCAATGCATACAACGCGCCACTCCGACTGTACTTTTCTCTTGAGTAGTCGGGTGTCATTCAGTATCTGTCTTCTAGATAGGGAAAATAATAGCGCCAGAGGGTACAAGGAATCAAGGGTACCCGGCTTTACCCCACTCTCCCCTATATAAGAAAGTAAACGAGAGAACACTCCTGCTGGTCGAAGTTTGGGAAAGTTACCAGATATTGACATTATAAAAGACATGTGCGTGACAAGCTAGATGGGCGAATTTTATGACAAGATCTTTACACCCAAAGTGTCATTTTGGACTCAACCCGTCATAGAGTAGATCGTCTGTTTGGCGTGTGCATGTGAACGTCAAGAATGCAACGAATGAAATAAAGAAAGTTTGGGATGACTGTTGATCAATATCAGAAGGTCCCAAATTCATACTCTTCTCTAGACTACAAAGCCAAAGTGTGAGTACACGAGACAGTCGAGCGGAGAACACTTCCGCTGGTTTCAAATCACATGATGGCAAGAATTTTCGTGTGAAATGCAGACGAGGATTCAAAGTATTCTTATACAAAATGGTCGAGTTTATTTGCTTTCATCCTACACAGCACAGTGATTAATACAGTGGCTCACATTTGTTTTTGGACACTTGTGTTTTTGAAACTTACTTATAAAAAACAACATCTAAATATAAAAGGATTTACTTCAAATTTTTTCATATAAAATTTCTTTTGTCTATAATAAAACCTACATATTGTAATGAAAATAAATTCAATACCTTTTTTCGAAAAAATTAATTTACGGAGAAAGTGTTAAAAACAATCTCACATAAGTAATTGGACACTTTGAACATTCAACAAATGTAAACATAAATATGCAAATAATCAAACATTTTAATACTTTGTTGGGTATCTTTTAGCTGAAATTACACTTTTAATACGCTTTGGCGTAGATTCAACTAGTTTTTTTTGTGTAAGAATGTTCAATTTTGTTCCATTCCTCTGTTAATACTGCTTTAAGTTGTTCTTTCAAAGAAATATTATGCTCTTTTCTCCAGTTCATGCCATACATTTTCAATTGGATTTAAATCTTGGGAATATGGTGGAATGTTGATAACTTTGGAACAGTTGTACAGCAGTCATAAGCGAACATTTAGGGCTGTATGTTTAGAATCATTATCGTCATACAACTTGAATGTGTTTTGAATTCCAAGTTTTTGGGCAGATATTTTCAAATTTTCTTTTAGGATATTCATATACTTACATTGGTCCATATTATTTTCAATGAAAACTAAATTTCCCATACCAGAAGCAGCAAAACATCCCCAAACCATTATGCCTCCACCTCCATCTTTAACAGTTGGCAATAGATTTTTCGGATTGAGCTCTTCGTTGGGCTTTCTGCACACAGTTATTCGCCCATTAGACCCAAATATGTTAAATTTTGATTCATCCACAAATATGACACTTTCCCAAAACGATATATATTCGTCTACCATGGATTTTGCAAAACCCAGACATAAATTTCTTGTTCTTCATTAACGAAAAATTTTCTTTTGGCAACTCTACTGTTGTACCCATATGATCTGGTAACTCGTCTAACAGTTTCAGGGCTTACTTTTATTGCAAATCTTTTTTCTAATTCTGTTTTAAGTTTCATTGCACTAAGTCTTGAATTTTTTCTTGATTTTATGCATGGTAAAACTTCGATTCCTGAGAGTTAACTTGTGAGGAGCTCCTGATTTCAATGCATTTTCAACAGTTCCACGTAGTTTCCATCGTTTTATAATAGCAAACACAGTTGAATGACTTACTTTAACAAGTTTTCCGATAGTTAACGATGCCTCTACCATCTTTAAAGTGTTCTGTGATTAAATTCCTAATAGAATTTGTTGTAACTTTGTAGCGCCCGGACATGTTCACTTCAAATATAGAAATGTAAGCAAAAAAACTAGTTGAATCCATGCCGAAACGTATTAAAAGTGTAATTTCAGCTAAAGGATACCTAACAAAGCATTAAAATGTTTGATTATTTGCATATTTTTGTTTACATTTGTTGAATGTTCAAAGTGTCCAATTACTTATGTGAGATTGCTTCAAATACTTTCTCAGTAAATTAATTTTTTCGAAAAAAGGTATTGAATTTATTTTCATTATAATATGAAGGTTTTATTATAGACAAAAGAAAGTTTAAATGAAAAAATTTTGAAGTAAATCCGCTAATATTTAGATGATGTTTTTTATAAGTAAGTTTTAAAAACACAAGTGTCCAAAAACAAATGTGAGCCACTGTATATGCGTACCTACCATTTTCACCATTTTTTGAACTAATTTTGAAAAATTTAATAATTGATTAATAAACTTTTTGTTTATTACATTTCTGTCTTAAACATTTTATTGCTTAAAATTGTTATTAATTATTAAAATATCATTGTTTAAAGAAATAATTTTAATTCAAAAAATGAAGTTAAAAATGAGATTGTAATTATTTTTCCTGCATTTCTTACACTCATTTCTATAGACTGACACATACTTTTTCAAAAAATAAGAAATCGTGCAATGTAGGGCTAAACGCAAATATTGATAACTTTCATACGAAAAGCAAATGTAATTATTGGTAAAAGATATTTATTCCCTGGGTAATAAAATAAGACAAATTTTCACCGAATTCATTGTCATCTGATGCATATTGAATTGTAAAAAAATGACAGTTCATTTGGTTGCGTGCATTCAATAAAGAAAAACAAAAACTAAAACAATAAGAATTGTTAAATCCATGAATTTTCCAACTGAGCAAAATAGTTTGAATGAGAAATTTTTCATTTAAACAGTGATTTCAGATATGCAATTTAATTCTTTATATGAAACAAGAAAGCTTCTGAAACTGATGTTTTATCTTGAAAACAAGTTCAAAAAAATTTTCTTTGTACATTTTCTTACATGGTTATTCTTTAAAAAAATCGATCATCGAGAAATATTCACTTAAACCTCTACTCTAAATGTTCTAAATAAATTATAAATGTTGCGGAAGAATAGCATTTTAAATGCTTTATGAGTATGCTAATCCCACAATTCGTTGAATATATCCGACTAAAAATGAATTAAATTATTAATCTATTTACAGAAGCATATATTTGAATCCACAGGCAGAAAACTTAAGCTTGATGGATGGTTGCCATAGTTTGTAGGTATGTAACGGCTTAAATTAAGCCTTTCAAGCAACATTCATTCTGCAATCTCTCATAACCTTTCGGTCTGAATAAAACCGAGTTCCTGTTCCGGTATCAGTGACAAAGTCAAAAGACGGAAATTCTACACCAGAATGCAAATTAAAAGCATCCCGAATAAAAAAAGTATTTGTAACTTGTCATCCGATCAACGTGATTTGTATTTAAGTACATCTGGAACAAAGAACATTTGGATTGGCTGTCTTTTCGGTTATGCGCGCTTTTATTCATTTTTATATAATGTGTTATTCTACCGAAAAAAGTATCGACTTCATTTCCAAAAGTTACGGTAGAATAAACAGCAGCAAATCTGTTTTGTTTGAGAGATTCAATACAAGATATAAAAGACGTTTGATCCCAATGTCCAGTTATTGAAGTCCCACAGTCCAGTCATTATGAAGTTGAATAAACTGAGTTATGAAGTTGTAAAATTTTCCGCAAATACCGGCAATCCGAACCCCGGTAATCCGAAATTCTGGATAATTCGAACATCTTTTTTAAATTTTCTGATAAATTTTTACTGAAAAATGAAGCAAAAATTACAATTACGAATCAGAAGCAAAGATAATGTTTATTCCTAACTTAAACGAAGTATTCGAATTGGTTTTTATGAATGAATACAGTACTGTAATTAGTAGAAACAAACTCAGATATCTTCTTTTTACCCTCAACTTGTTTGCCACTGTACCGTGCGAATCGCAGCATGCTCTTTCCGTACGCCTTCACAGAGCACCCAGAGTCAACACTCTACTGCATTTGGTATATCAACAGTATTTTACCGAATTTCCCGGAAAATCCGAATTCCTCGGAATCCGAACAGAGGTCAGCCCCAATTAGTTCGGATTCCCAGGGTTCTATTGTGTCAGCGAAAATATGCTTTTGCAGATTAGTAATACGAGGTATTTACAATTAACTCTAAAACTTATCAACAAATGATCAGTTTCAGTTAGAAATGCAGATACGAATTTCAATATCCATGATGTCGTACAGAAATGATTCATTTCTGTACGGTGGGAATGCTCAGTCTCAGACACGAATTTCAATCTCCATGATGTTGTACGGAAAGGATTTCATGCGAATGTAAAGGAGGATTCCAGGAGATTTGATACACGAGGTCAGATTTATCATGCACCGGGCCTACATACACGCCGGATTTTCAGTAGAATTCCTTTTGCGAATGGAAAATTATCAGTAAAATAGCATTTTGAATGAACTTTTGAACAGAATCTTGTGGGTGATTGGAGGATTGCGGATTCGAGCCGGTTTTATAAAAGATGTGTTATTTATGTAAACTTGGTGCACGCTAAATCAAATCATGAATCAAACCTCCTGTCTTCAGTATGATATGAAACCTGACAGAAATGGAAGCCTATTCATGGGTCATCCTCATCATCAGATAGCTGTTCAAAAGTACGAGTTCCATTATAGAAAATATAAGATGCATCAAAAGTTAGCCGATTCATCTATTATAGCCAGATATATAGAATTAGACACGAAATCTAACAAATAATTTTTTATTAATCCTTTGAGTATCAAACTTTTGGCTTCTAATTTTTAAAAAATATCTTATTCATCTATTACAGAGGCTATTCGCACATTTTTTAGACGATTTTGTTCCGCTGTAGGAAAAATTTGTTTGCTTGGAAAAAATTATTTTCTCAATAACTACATTTTTGAAGGTATCATCTTCAACCTAAATTTTTGTTTATATGCAAAATGGGGCTTTTAAAGAAGCTATGGATGGAAGGCTACGTTTATACTCTTTCCGAAGAGAGCTATTCTTATTCAGTTAGTCGAAGACGCGAGAAAGCCGTGGTTTTTCGATATCTTTAGTAACGATAGGTAATATTGTTAATAAGAAAGGAATAAGTAGTCGAATTCTGGCTTCAAGTAGAAAAAATATTCCAAATACTTATCCAAGGAAAAAACGCAGTTCTTCGAATGTTGCAAAGGTGAGATCTTTCGTGTTTAAAACAAATCATCCAAGTAAAGGTTTGTTACAAAATCATTAAAATACTCAGCATCAACTGTAAATAAAATTATTAACACTGATTTGAATGTTAAAAAGACCAAAAAATACAACCATCATCGTCTTTCTTCACGTCATATCGCTGAACGCAGAACACCCCAGCAGGAATCTTTATGAAAAGCATTTATCAGGAGAAAAATGGAAAAATGTTGTAAAAATAGATGAATCTTGGGTCTATTTAAATGACTGCAGGAATAAAAGATCAATTTAGCAGCTAAAGGGATTTTTTTCTAATGGAATTTATGATTGTTGCTGGTTTTTCATATAACAGCAAAAACAGCAGAAAATAAATCAAAAGCAGTAAAAAGAGTGGAGAAAAATATTAGGATCAATTCCGCACATTATCAGAAACATATTTTATCCCTATCTTTAAATATGAAGGATCATCTCTTTACCCACAATGCCATCAATCAATAGAACTGCATCAAGACAAAGCAAGCAGCCACACATCACAATCTACTGTTAATTTCCTGGAAAAAATAGAACAAGAAATGGCTACTAAGACTGTATGTACCCTTCACTGATATTCCTGTTAAATCTCCGGATGTATCACCCATGGATTTTTCCGCTTTTGGACTTTTAAAATGCACATTATCCAAACGTCGACCTAGAACCCTTTGTGGAAAACTGTTCAAGACAAATGGAACAAAATACCTCTACAACAGGCAGTATTGTCATGGAATTTACGATGTTGAAAAATAGTTAAAAATAAGGGTGATCAAAATGAGCATTTAAAACACAAAAATATGTAAAATAGTTCTGTAAATACCATAAAAATCGTCTAAAAATGAACGAACAACCTCTGTCTAGCCTATATTACAGACCAGGGATAGGCAAACTGTGGTCTACAAGCCTCATGCGATGTCTGGATATACACTAGGGTGGGTCACCGGTACATGGAAAAAAAAGTTTCCCGATTTCTGCCGGGCACAGCAAGAAAAAGATGCCAAATGGTGTTTTCAGATCACATATAAAACTTTGTTTGAATGCGATATCATCTTCTGCCTCCGGATTGACTTTTAAAAATACATATTTTGGAAAAAAAAACTTCTTTATGATGAGTTGCTAAAACTAGGCTAAAAATAGTTTCAAAATGTGTGTCTGTCAAACAAATTGAAAATGTATGAGTATAAGAAAAAGTTTACAAAAATGACATTTATATTATTACAATAATATTTTAAATGGCTCGAATATTCTTCTTAGAATCGAATTTCGGTATGACTTTTCGAGATTCTATTTGGTTTTTAACGAATCTTTCTCTCTCAAATTTTTTCACAGAAGGAGATTCCACAGAAACATAAATTTGGATTAGCACGAGTTAGTCATGGGGCGTGAGACATTTTGCTTGGAGGTTTGTTTATTAAACCCTTAGTTAATATGCCTGTTGAAACCGCTGATACTACTCTGAACAAATACGTTTGGTCTGTAACAGAAAATTCGGGTAACCGTGTTGAATTCCAATGAAACCGAGCAGCAGGCCTTTTCTCACACTTTTCTAGATCTTTGCCGATTCTTTGAAATTCGTTCATGTGCAATAGACAGATAAATCCACTGCAATGATTTACTAACCTTTTTTTCAAGCAGACGTATGAAATCTCCATATTTACGAAAGTTCAACTTAGTTCCATTACACCCATATGCCAACAAAGTATTCATAGACATCTTTGATTCCAGGAAGAAATAAATGCCAAAAGATGGTGCAATATAACCGTTCATTTATCAATGAATTATGCTCTTCAAGAACGTTGCATCGATACATTTTTCCGTCCTTCACTAATATAATTAAAGTTTTATCTTTCCTTCTGTCGAAGTATAAAGCAGGCATCTGTACGACTTCGTCTTCTTCCTTGGCCAATTTTCTTGCTGTCTTGCGTTTCCTGTGATTTTATTTTTATCAATAATTTCCAAAGTAGAAATGTGAATAACTGCTGAAATAATACCTGCCCCATCCCTATCTGATAATTCCATATCTATCACACATTCTTAAAAATAAATTGTAATCTGCCTTATTGTTTGTAGCAGTAGGCTAATCAACAGGAGACACCGACGTTGAGGCTTGTGACTGTGGCAGGAATACATCGTCACTGTCCTGATGACTAGATACAGATGAAGTCGACACATTAAGTTTCCCTGTGCTTCCTTTTTAAGGCTGAAGCTGTAATTTTTGACTTATCATTTTCCATTTCAAATTTATTCGTTATTTTATTCGTTGTAACCATATCTATGGTTCCGATCACCATTCTTCTAGTGGTTCGTTGGTCTATTAGTAAGCTTTTCTTTCTGACATGTCCTTTTTTGTGTCTGGAACAAAATCACTCAGAGATTTTCCTACATTTGCAGGATGAAATGTCAAACAATATTTTACCAGCACAGAGAAACTCTTCTAATCTTTTCTTCGGTATTTTAGGGTGAAATTTAGAAAGATTTTTGCATTTCAGATTATACGTCTTGAACATCACATTCACACAGTAGGAATGAATGCTCTTTACCACATTTCTTTAATTTTTCCAAGATAATGCCCTTTATTTCCATATACGGGGTCCTTTATTAATTTCTTTATCATGTTTTATTTTATACCGTTTAACACATAGTACATCATAAAATATTCGTAGGTTTTTAACATATTTTATTTGACATCACTTGAATCACCAAACAACGTACATTTCCACTCTAAACGAGTACGATTCTTGATAATACTTGCACGAATGAGTGCAGCACAACTCATGTATATGGTGTTTGATCGACCCTTCCTCCACTTGACAACCCCTCAAACTTCCAATCATGTCGCATTATCTTCCATGTACGAAGAAAGTATCGTTTATTGGTTGAATCCCTGATTGGAACTTATCTCGAAAAACGAAAAAAACTCGAAACTTTAAGTCAATCCGGAGGCAGTTAGACATCAGAATGTAATAATATTTCATTTGAGCATTTAGCACCTTTTTATCGCTGTGCCTCCGAAAAAAGGAGAAAAAAATTAAAATGACCCACCCCAATTCGGCTTTCCCTACTGGGTAATGTCAAGTGATACATGTGGCGAAGCAAAATTGAAGATGAAAATAAAACTAACTTATTCATTTACTAGTCGTCTTCGGCGACCAACTGGTTTGTCCATCATTTTAGTAAATTAAAATTTTTAAAAACTCGATTCGAGGTGCGCATTCTTACACTCCAAAGTATATTTGTGCCAGATTTGGTAGCTCTAAGTCCAATGGACTGCCCTGTAAAGAAACACACTCGTATTCCTTTTCATTATTAGTAGAGAAGAATTTCGAAAGATTTATTATTCCCCTAATGGTGATTTATTTGAGTTCTTGCTTCTTCGAGGCAGTATTGTAGCCGGCATCGCCGAACAATACCGTACCAAAAGACATCTCACACTAGAAATAGTTCCTGTTCAACCACACTATCTGGTATTTCGAAGCAAAATACACGGTTTCAGTTGTTGTTCTCAGGGTCTCATTTTATCGGAACAATTGTTTCTAGCATGCATTTCATTCAATGTCAACTTAGGAGTCACATTAATAAAGTGAACTTGGAATCATGCCTGAAATCGAAAAAGACAGCACACACTGCTCAAAATCAATTACAGCTATTTTTGGGGTGATTTCTTTTTTTCTCATTTCAGTATAGATATAACTAACATTATTCCTTGTTATAATATTACGTAAACTTTTTCTTATTTGTAAGAATATCTTTAATGATCTCGAATAATTTTATATTCTTCATATTTTGTTCTTTAGTCTCAAAAGTGAACTGATCCTTTAATATGTCTATCATGCCGTGAAATGTAGCTTTAAACATGAAATCTAATAAATCCTTCTTTATTGATTTTGTGATTATCAAAATTTTGGCGTCCAATTTCTAAAACATTTTAATCCTAAAAGAGATATCGAACCTTGAATGAGCAAACGCATGTCTATTTAAAAATAAAGCCAAACGAGGAAGCTCAAAAGTCTCTTCAATATCTGCCAAATACAAGCATACTGAAACACATTAAATAGGAAGTACACTTGTCGATTTTTTTTCGAAACTATTTATTCGTGGCTTCACTGGTCGAATTTCATGGATGAGTGCGTGGTGTTTCCTCTATAGAGATAAGTAAGTACTTTATCAATTGTATCCTTGTTTTGAAGTTACGCCTCACCTCTTTTGAAAGAAAATAATCAGGCAAGTTATATCTTCATCAATTTCCCCCTCTTTTTATCCGACGGCTGTAGTCAACTGCAAGAGAAAAATGCTACCTGAATAAAAAGGACCACAGATAAATCATTGGCGATGTCGATCATGTAGCGGTATTTTGCATTTATATCAGAAACAAGACTTCAATTGACTTTTGTCATCACTCATTCGAGGCTTCTTCTTTAAAAATGACACAAGTGCTCCAGTAGCCCAGTTATGGTGAGAAACATTTGCAAAAAGAACCTGCAATCTCCACTCCATTGCTTTGGCCGGAAGAAAAATGTCCTGAATTTCAACCTAATGCACACTGTGTCAAAAGAGAATCTAGTTTTTCCTAATATTCTGAAGAGCTTTCCAGTTGAAAAGTTTTGAATACAGTTGATTCATTTCAGAATCGCTGTTCTGCTATTACAACAGCCTTAAGGCAGTAAGTACTAATGTTAATTTATCCAGAAATTTCATTAGAACTATTAATGTACAGAACTGACAACCTAATAATAATAATACTGTACAAATAAACAGACTTTTTAAGATCATTTGGAAAAGAAATTCCCCGGAAAATTTTTTAAATTGATTTCTTTTTCCTATCGCCTCTGTTTTTCTACTGTTTTCTTATTTTATTTTCCATTGCGCATATTCAAAACCTAAAAGTTTCCATCTAGAAAATACTATTATAAAAGAAGAAAATAATATACAATATAATTAATACTTATAATAATCCTATGAAAACCAATAATTACAAGAATACCATAAAGAGAAAATAATATAAAGCAAAACACAAAGTATTTCAAAATTCAATCCGTAAATATTGCCGTATCGTTTTCATAATTTAAAGCAAAAATGAACAATTCTTTAGAAAAAAGAAAAACACTTCTTCCTGTAGGTTTAACTGTAAAATAATCTTATAGACACTACGGGTCTCGCTAATTTCAGCTTAATTTTGCAAGATTCTTAAATAAAGAATAACGGCAATGTTCATATTTTTGAAGTATTTTATGTACTTCATGACTGAAGAATAGTAATGAACTCTTCTAAACTTTCGTTTCCTTTAACTTCTATTCCCCCATCCTGCATTATTTACTATTTAAATAAACATAAGTTTTGCTTCACATGAGTCACATTTGTAAGAAAATCATTTTTTACAGGCATTTAGTGCAAAAATTGAAACAAACATGTCCACCCCGCATAGTAAAGGGGCGATTCTGGAACATTTTCTTATCAGGAAAAATCATTATTTCGTACAAATGTATATTATGTATAATAATATGAAATGTAATATCTTCGACCAAAAAATAATTTTTAATTGTTAGTGAAACATATACCATCTTTATAATTAAAAGGGTTTAGATAAGATATTAAATCAGCTGTTTTTTAAGCATGGTGTCCTTGTTTATCTAATATATTCAGTGGAGTGGACTCGTGTTCACCTGATACATGCGCTGTGCCAATTTAATTTTGGTATTCACGGCGCATCTTTCAAGAAGAAAAAAGACGTGGCGTCACAGAACAACATAGGACATTAAATGTTACATTTGTCGTGTGATTGATTCTATTTGCCCAGAACTGGCGGTGTTTTGTGAAGTCCCTCATAAATAAGGAATAAATATACTTAGTTCATGTCTTTACAAAGCTTAAATCTTTTTGAAAATTTGAATCAGAAGCAACTTTAAACAGAACAGTGAGAAACAGGAAAACTCCATTTAAATCAATGATTTCATATTTAGATAACCGTACTGAGAAACCAGATTTATGCGCCAAAAAAATCGTTTCACGACCACTGAGCATCACAAGATTTGAAATGGTTAAGGAAAAGGAAGAAGGAAAAAAAGAAAGAAAACCATTTTCAGTATTCTTCCCTTTCTTTGAAAGAATTACAACGCTTTTTAAAAGAAACAGCACTTTTTTCTTTTAAAAAATACTTTGTAATGTTAATTTCACTGCCTGTTCTTTTAAGAGCATTCTCTTAAGAAGAGAAGAGTACTTAGGAGAAAGACGTAGATTTTTTTAAATGCTTTCTCGTATATGAAATATATAAAGAATAAATAAGTATTTTTATCATTAAAAAAATTCGATTTCGAAACTTTGATGAATCTCCACGTTTTAGACTTTCCTGAGTTCGAAAAACACCATTTTTGGAATTTGCTTGTCTGTGAACACGAAAATCCAAAACCCAACAAACTAGACGACTGAAATTTTGTCCGTAGATTTTACACCACGGGTGTCAAACTCGCTGCTCACAATGAATATTATACATAACAATATGTATCGAAATTTTTAATAAAAATTTCATAGTTTAATTTTTAAAACTCCTAATTATGCATTATTATCAATAACGATTCTTTGTTTTCTTGAACTTTGTAGCAGGTATAGAATCAGTATCTAACCATATGCAAAAGAGTCAAGTGCTGTTCAGATTTAAAGGCAAAATTCAGTGAAGTTGGGAAGCCTGAATTTTAAAAATATTTGTCAGCCGAAAATTTTTTTTCCTGGAAATTTTTTTAGGAAATATACAAAAAAAGCATAAGTTAGCCGCTTTGCATTTATCCATAAAGAACAGAGGTTTTCGGCTTGGAAGCTTGGAGGTTTACATTCGGCAACATATCCAAACAATAATGTTAACGGAATAAAGTAAAAATAAGTAGTAGCATAGTAAAAGAATGGAATAAGTAATTTCACAATAACAGAATAAAATAAGTATTAGCATAATAACAGAATTGACTTAATGTGAACAGAAAGAAATTACTAATTTAGATATTAGTTAATTTAGAACTAGCTTACCAGTTATTTTCTCTTTCAGGATGCATTTTTCTTGAAAGCGTTATGACAGTTGTAAAGCCATTTTACGACTCTGGCATTTTTCTCAACGATTGATGTTTCTGTCGGAGCATGCTTGCGGAGATCACTGTTCGTCAATCCTTCTTTCTGAACTTCAAGTGCCGAATCGTCGCTTCCGGCACTTGATAGGTTTGTTTCACTATTCTCTGAACTGACGCTATCGAAGAAGTGAACAGGACTTCTGGGAGGAGCAGTCAGAGTATGAAACAGGTTGTTATCCAGGCCCATGGTATCGAAAAATCTCTCCAGTTCTGCATCTGTTGTACTTTCGGATTCTGCAGCGACGGAGATATTTTTTGAAAAGCGACAACTAACGTCGGACTTTGAACGAGTTACCGATTTCGTCTTTTCAGCCGAATTAGAATTCACTGATGTCGAAGGACTCACGTGAGCAATTTTTGACTCGAAGCTTTTCACAAGATTCTTGACTCTATCCGATGAAACAGAACACTTGAAAGACGAACTTCTACTGACGTAATCGGAGGTTCTTGAGCTTTGTTTTTTATAGTCAATTTCTGCAATATCTTCGTCGACTGTAAACGACTCATCTGAAGGTTCTAATGAATTTTCTTCATTATCTGAATGGTCAAATTTGACCTCCAGCTTTTCAGTGTTCGTGTAAGCGCCATCTCTCTCACCATCAAAGTGACCAGAATTTAAAGATACTTGAACGCAACTATTAACATTCACATACGTTGTATGTGGTAGTGGTTGCTGTGGTAAATTTCGTCTACCTCTGCTTGGTGGCAATAAATTGCTGTCTGGATTGACAGCTGTTGACTCAGAATAGTCACGATAACTATGCAGGAGTTGTTGATTTTTTCTTTGCAATGTACAATGCTCTCGTAACTCGGGTGACTTTCTTGACTCGAACGAACCACATGTTTTAGGCATATATTCATTCGCAAAGGATGACGCATTATTGTCAGTGAGATTGATGCTGTGCACATATTTAATAATATTTTGGCAATTGTATAAGCTTTTGACTCTTCCTTTGAGAACCACATCAATCTGAGGGCCAGTACTGACGTGCAAATTTGAGCTGTATTCAAAATTTTGCTTGCAGTCCAACACTCTTTCAGTTTTCACATAATGAGCCTTGGTTTCTTCTAAGCGTTCAACTGCACTTCTTCTGTTCGCTGGAATTCAAAAAAGAAATAAGAATAAATGCAATGTGTAGAAAGATCATGGCGCATTTATTAAGCATATGCAAAATTATTCTGAAATTTATAAATGGTTGTAACTATCTGCATTTGTCTTAAATGTTTCCTTTCAATTTAAAATGCTCTTTGTTTAAGTTATGTTTTGTTAATGCTCTTTGTTTAAGTTAGCCTTTCTTGAACTGTTAATAATTTTTATCTCTACTTTGAAACACTGACCACGTGCGTTCAAAGATAATCTTCACTGAGATTTTAATAAACAAAGTCATAATATTAAATCGAAAGATGACGAAATATAATGATTTCTCAAACTGTCATCAAATTATAGGATTTTTCTTGAAGATCCTTCTTGCAGAATTCTAAACCGCGATGAAAAGATACTTTTGCTACTATGTGGCTATTCTCTGAAATCTATTCTTGTTCCTCGCGTGATTCAGAAGTATTATTTTGAATACCGTTTATTTAATAGCGTATTATTTATTAGCTCCAATTGCATTTCTATTTGCAAAATATGTACACAATTTAACGTCGTCTTTATTTTGCAAATAAATTTGCCTTCGATCATTTTAAACGGCTTGCTGATTTCTTAAATTTTCGTTTATAGAAGATTCTTAAAGACTAGAAAGTTAAGCATAACAATATAAAAAATGCATATGCTTAATAAATTAGAAATAAAGGAAACAAAGCATGAATAAGTAAAAAAAAAGGAAAGAAGAAAAATGCATGATATGAATAATCAGCATATGACGAGAGAGAAATCAAGGAAATACTTGAATATAAATATTTTAAATAATACTGAATTAACATTATAGGCTCATTACACAGGAATCTAGTTTAATCCAATAATTCTCAGACAGCTACAGCTGTGTGCTCCATGAATGAAAGAAAGGCAATAGAAAAGACCCTTCTTTTACCTCTAAACTAGGGCTGTGCCGATTTTCGATTATCGAAAAAAATCAATATTTCCAAAGAAACAGATTTTTCGATCTCTATCAAAATCGCGGCGATCGAATCGTTTCACATCAGCGTCGTTCTAAGTACCAAGTTCTGCCCCGTCTTCTCTGTCTTCCAACTACCTTCTACACTGTCTCTGGATTCCAAGAAAAAGGGAAGTGACAACTGACGACCACCCATTTCAGTCACAGGAAGCCCCCCCCCTTTAATTTCTTCAACACACGAAACCTTATCGACCATCTGGGGCCCATTTACAAGTAATCAGCTAGGATGATTGATTGTCAATCACTACTAACTGTTCGTGTGCTTTGAAAGCCAACACGATATCATCACGATTCTGGTAATATTATCGCCACCACGAATCTGATGATATCATCAACAACACGATTCTGGAGATACTATCGCCAGTTGAACGCCAAATCTCAACTTGAGCCAGAGCAACTGGTTACCACGAGATGCTTTGATTTTTTCATGATTTCAACGCCAAATCTTGACTTAGGACCATGCCAAATCATCCAGGGGTGAACACCCAAGGTTGTCAGATTTTGATGAAACTCGGTGAGTATGTTCTATCCATGGATATAAGTACATTTACCAAATTCTAAGTTAATGTGTCCATTAGTTTCTGAAATGCAGCACTTTAAAATTTTGTTGAAAAAGTGTAAAAAGTCATCGATAGCACATTTGACAACCATGCATACTTTTATAGTTTTTGCTATAAAACAGCTAATTTTGAAGATAGAGAGTTAATTCATTTTGCAATTTGTTCATTATCAAATTGTGAATAGAATTATATAGTTAAATTTCAGATTTAAGAGCACTGAAATAGTTTTTAGAGTGTTTAAACAGCAAAATTGAGATTGATTCAAAACACTGATATGTATCTAGAAACTACTGAATAACATGAGTCTGTCTCAAAAAACCCCTAAACCCATTATATCACTGAAAACTAGATAAAAAAAATGCTACAAAGTGGCGTAATAAAATTAGTGGGCTTTTGAGTTTTCACCTAATTAGAGTTGATGCAAAATATACTATTAAAATCAACTGTTAGGCTGTTCATACTACCTCAAAGTAATACAATAATAAATATATGAAAGTGCTTTTGTAGTAATATGTCATGTGTATTAGATAAAATAAGTTAAAAAATAATTATAATTTTTACAATGCACAGCCTTTGTTAGGGTACTAAATTATTAGGCTATATATTTAAATTGAATAACTTACGTGCGCGCGCGATTATCATACATTTTCAAGAAATAACACGGACTTGTACAGTTTTTAACAACTTTTCTTGAAAGTATTCCAGCTGTCATCAATTTTTTTCTTAGATGTTGTCCCAATTTTTTAAAGACGACCCGTATGTGACGTTATTTCTGGAGTTTCAATCGCACATAAAATATGTTGAGAGGGAACAGGACACTCATCTTGTCTTTCAGGCTAGTAAAATGTTTCAGAAGGCCCATGTGGATGCATAAAAGCAATTGTCTAGTCACCTTCTTCTTTGTTAGGTTCACTGACCAGTTCAATCCACCAGTTTTCTTCATAAACACAAGCAACATAATTATGAAGGCTTGGTTCTAAACGCTGCAATATTGCTGAACTTTCTGCACCTTTTAATAAAATTCCATCGAATACATAGTTCAGGATCCAAACTTGTCCTGTAATTGTTTTGCCTTCACAAAATCATTCTTCATGTTTATTTCTACAATTTTGAATTTCTAGTTTACTTTAAAAAAAGAAAGATATCTTAGAAAACAGACCACAACAATACAAGTACATTTGGCGGCCATTTGTAATTTTTGTCGATTGGTAAACACTCTGAAGATTTTTCTTTGCAACTGTTCTTTTCACAGTTCCACCGATTCCACCACAAACTGTTTTTCCATGACTTGTAGCATGGAAAGACCAACAAGCATCCATCTGAAATTCTGTTTTGTGATGACAGAAATTCATCATGTTCTTAAAATTTTTGTATTGAGCGCTACACCCATTTGTAAAATACCCGACTCTGCTTATGTGTGGAAATTGAGTTTTAATAAAATATGTTGTTTTTTGCTGAATACAATAAACAAATGGAACGTCATGATTTAGGTAGATATGAAACACAAAGGAGTGTCTTTGAGTCCATTAAAGGTCCTGCTGAAAATTACAGTAGGATGTAATGAACAGCTTAAATGACTCCAATGATATGATTGTACCTCATTTTGTAGTAAAAATTGTAATTTTCTGCAAATTCCATTAAGATTAAACATTCATCATCTTTTAAGTTTTCTTTTCTCGTTTTTAGATATGAACTTTGAATTTTAGATATATAAGAATGAGGTATAAGACCTACTATTTTTTCTGTTACCAATTCTTTGAATTCTTCAACAGGTAAAGTCATTGCTTGAAGCTTCATTCGACCATCATTAATCCATTGTGAGAACTGGATTTCTTCTTCATCATAATCGTTTAAGAAATCACTTAAGTAATTTTTCAGTGACTCACTATTGTTGGAACAGTCAGTGTAACAATGCAACATACAAGCTCTATTGTCCCTACTGCAAACAATTTTATCCATGAACTGGTGAATTGCTTCTTTACGATGTAGATTGAGTACAGAAGCTAACAGATAAACATTTTGATGAATTACACAGACACATACTGCATGTGTACCAGGAGAACCAGCTAAAACGCACCATTTTGGACACAAGCAGCAAAATGTCGAAAAACCAATTTTTATTTCAAGATATTTTTTGTTTATATTCATTTTTCTTAACGCTTACTTTATCTTTGGCTCCTAGCATCATCATATTATATTTATCATCTTCATAAAAAAAATTTAACAGTTTCTATTACTTCTTGAGAAATTTTATTTACTATTTGTGAACCTGGAATAGCCAGGATCCCTTTTTCAAGTGTTAAGTCCCAAGCTTTTCGAGACATATATTCTCTGACATTGAATTTGGTGGAAACTCTTTTGCGTGACCAGGATTGAGGTACAATCGTTAGTATTTGTATTTTTTCTTTTTTACTTAAATTGCTGTTCAACTTTACTTTCATGAGATCAACAAGCCTGTCAAATATCATCACATTTTTTTTTATTTCTTCATTTTTCTTTCTTTTTTCAATATCACTTTAGGTCATCATCACAATGTTTTAATACTCCAGTTTAAATTAATTATATAACAAATATTTGTTTTTGTTATCTAATCTACATATTTAAATTTTTATTAATGATTTCTTATTAAAATATATTATTAGCAATTATAATAGCCAAACTTCATTAATATTTCTTTTACTCTTACAATAATTGCAAATCATTAACAATAGAAATAAATTGCGTACCTTAGATATTTTTTTAAAGAAAACTTAAATTTAGGCCATAAATTAACAAGATTTTTTTAATATTTAACTTTATTTAATAACATCATACAAATAGTCATTTAAATATTATTAAACTACTTTCATATTTATTATTGGGTTATTTAGAGTTAATAGAGGATGCCTAATAGCTGATTTTGGTACCTTTTAAGAGTATATCTTATTAGTATCTTAGTTTCTTAAATTTAAGACTTAGGCCTTAAATTAACAATATTTTTTTTATATTTTACTTTATTTAATAACGTCATACAAGTCATTTAAATATTATAAAACTACTTTCATATTTATTATTGGGTTATTTAGAGTTTAGAGGATGCCTAATAGCTGATTTTGGTACTTTTTAATTGTATATCTTTCATCAACTCTTATTTGGTGAAAACTCAAAAGCCCACTAATTTTATTATACCACATTGTAGCGTTTTTTATCTAGTTTTCAGTGATATAATGGGTTTAGGGTTTTTTTGAGACAGACTCATATTATTTGGTAGTTCCTGGATACATATCAGTGTTTTGAATCAATCTCAATTTTGCTGTTTAAACATTCTAAAAACTATTTCAGTGCTCTTAAATCTGAAATTTAACTATATAATTCTATTTATAATTTAATACTGGACAAATTGCAAAAGAAATTAACTCTCTATCTTCAAAATTAACTGCTTTATAGCAAAAACTATAAAAGTATGCATGGTTGTCAAATGTGCGATCGATGACTTTTTACACTTTTTCAACAAAATTTTAAAGTGCTGCATTTCAGAAACTAATCGACACATTAACTTAAAATTTGGTAAATGTACTTATATCCATGGATAGAACATACTCACCAAGTTTCATCAAAATCTGCCGACCTTGGGTGTCAAAATGCATTTAGGCTGGATGATTTCACATGGAATGTCCCCTTAGGGCGATTGATTGCCAAACCTTGAACTATATCATTTCCGAACAGAAATTTGCTTGCTTTACTATAGTTATAATATTTTTTATGTGTCTTATTTATTTATTTTTTCTACGTAGTTTTCCCTTAGATTCTTGTTCTTATACATTGAATAGTTATTTTTCATTTACTGATTTATCTCTGCTCCGCTTTCCAACTTAAATTATTTAATTTTATAAATTCTGCCATTTTTTTTTCTGTAAAATTTCTGAAAAGTTGGGTTTTTTTATTTCGTCAAATTAATCATATATAAACTCGATATCGAATATTATTTTATACGATTCATTTCAATTGAGTAATAAATTATATATACATACTTTTGATTTTTAAGATTTATTCAATAGTATAGTTATTAAGGATATGATGAAAATTTTATTACAGATTCATGAAGATTTTAGCATAAATAAAATTATTAATATTAAAAAATATATAACATTAATATAAGTTATATTAAAAGAAAATTATATTAGCTTTGACAATAAATTATACCAACAAATTAAAGGACTTCCACAAGGTGGACCAGCAGTAAAGCTCTAGCTAATTTATATTTACACTATTTTTAAAAAGAAAATATTTACAATAAATCTTATAACATGTATAGATATATTGATGATTTATTAATATGTTCAACAGTAGAAGACTACACACCACAAATTGACTTTTATCCAGAATATTTGATATTACTAAAAACTAATGAAGGTTTTCTTCTGCAGATTTTCTAGATCTTGAAATAAAAATAGTTGCTAATAAATTAAGCACTGAGATTTATGATAAAAGAAACACTTTTCAGTTCCATATAAACAAGTTACCTTTTTGGAACAGCAACATTAGTCGTCAAATTTATAGAAATATCGTCTTAAATTATATTCATAGAAGCACTATTTTAGTCACAGACAGATTAAAACAGCAATCTCATATTATACTTTTCTTGCAAATGCTATGAGATATGGGTATCCTATTAATTTCATGTATGCTTATGTTAATAAGAAATATTTAGCACCATTAAAGTAAAAGTCTTTTAGATTTATTTTTGATGTGGTCATATATAATGGAATTAACAAAGATTTTAGTAAATCACTTCATAGGTAGATGGCGCCACTATATTAAAAATAAGATTGCATCATATATTGATTTATTAGTTTTCATGTACATTTCCAAAAAAAATATATATTATTATAAAAGGTTAAATTTAATTTATAGTTAATATTTTTATAGTATTTTATTATAGTATTAAAGGCTTAATTTAGAAATAATATTTTCACTTTAAATGCGGAACTGTCTTTAGGATAATGCTCAAGTCCTAACAATAATTATAACTATTGGATTGGTATGTTATAAGTTATATACTGTCATATCAGTTCCCAAGGCTGATAAGCATTTGATTGTAGGAATTCCATTTCTATGTTGTCCTTTTTCATAGTGTAATAGTCGTTAATCAAACTAACTTTTTTATTTCATTTGTATGATTATTGATAAGGAAATTTGGTTTTAATTTCAATTTCCAGATTAATATATATATATGTAATAATCTCACTTAATTTTATTTCAAATTCTAATATTATATATTTTAAAGTCTTAATAACTCCAGTTTCGTTCCATTTCCCACGCTAGAGATATATTAAATCGCTCGTTTTGGCATATTTATTACTAAAATAATATTTTAATCGTTTCCACGCGCACACAACTCGCGAAATCAGCGACTTATTGCCGCCATGCATTTTCCCTAAAACACTTACGTAATATACTAAAAATAGCTATTATTCCCTTCACTTTGATCACATGTCTATCTGTTAAATCCCTACCTGAGAAAAAGCAGGGATTTTCTGTTCTATTTTGGCTTGAAACCTTATACTAAGATGTACGTACATTCCGTCACTCTCCCATAATAAAAAGGAATTTAGAATAACTCGGCCTGTGTCTTTTGTTTAACGACTACAATAACGAATATATTTCATATATATATATATATAGCTTAGCTTTAATTAACTAGCGTAAACTATCAGGATTGAAGCAAATGTACCAGCTGGTCTTTTTTCTAATCCATTAGCTAAAAATCATGATAAACTGAAATATATTACATGAAAAATATCATGTGAAAACTGCAATAATTTCTAAAATTAAAAAAAAAATTATATAGAAACTTATTTATTTAATATACTAGGATTCAAAAAATGCTTCTATCAAAAGTTGATTTCTCTATCATGCTGAAATATATAAATGTTTCTGAAAGTTTGGACGACTAAATTTAGCGCAGAAATAAAAAATTGAAATTTATAAACTTTAAACAGATATAGATAGAAAATCTACTACTAGAAATTAGATTTGGCAAAATTTGACTGTTGTTGGATAAAATGTAGATAAATTTGGATTACTTCTATATTATGTGTTTTATTAGAGATATGTTCTGTTGCGTAATGAGCTCAAACAAAAACGTACGAGGAAAATCAAGGAAATGATATTTTTTCTCACATATATAATATACCTATGTTGATAAAAAAAAATTCTACAAATTAATTTTTTAAATTTTTTTAGATAACTGTCAATTTGTTAATTTACTGAAATATAACAACTTTCTGTAATCTTAAGGTATTTAATTTCATCAGTTTTGGTGATATTTGCATTTTAATTCATTTGTTTAATCAATCTTTTATTCAAATCAGCAACGTGATTTAGATTTTCCTTCAGTACATTTTTATAAAAATTAAAGAAATATCTGTGTAAATAAAGAACTTCAATCCCTTTTTCTGTAAGTTAATGTTTCATTGTAGTGTTACCTAATTCGACAAAACTTCTTTCAGATTTTTATAAGCAGAGGTGTAGTTTAGCCAGATTGCTGTTCCGGTGCTGCTTTTTTTTACGAAAATAAATAAGAAAAAAATTGTAAAAACCGCCTTAAAAACAATTCGATTTTTATCACCCACGTTAGAGCGTTCCGGCACTGCTTAATTTGTGACTACACCAATGTTTATAAGACTCTGAAATACCCATAACTTTTATGTCCAGATAATCAAACGTTATATTTTTCGGTCTGCTTGCCAAATATTATTTACAACAGCCAATTCTAGCAAACCTACTCTAATCACTACCTAACCCGACTTGTCAGAGATCTACGATGATTGATTAGGCGTTAACGACCCCATTCGCAAATGCTATTATATACAGTGATATAATGACAATGGGACAGATGGAATGTAATGGATGTTAGTACCTTATTGTAAAATTCCGTCAATCATCTTATATCAAGCATTTAAAGTAACAAGTCTACGAAATTTATATCGAATATTAAACTTATAAGATTATTTGCGACAATAAAAGTTTTTCTTTGGTTATAATATTGGTCATTGTGAAAATTTAATAAAAGATTTCATGCTAGTATTTATTATCGAATAACTTTGAAACATGTAAATAAATTCCATTTCCTTTTTTTTTTTTCATGATATATGAATATATATGTGAAGTACTAATGTATATATGTACCTTAAGTGAAATTCTACTGTAAAACTTTGTTGAAGAGATTTTAACACTATTATTTTATTGGAGGGAAAATTTCAAATATTTTTATTATATCAAACATAAATTAAGTAAGATAAAAAGAAAATTCATTTATTTTAATGAATTCTGATTAAGCATTCTGTGAAGAGAGATGATTTACAATTTGATATCTCAAAAAATAAATAATAAATATCGATATATCGAGAAATCTCGATTTATCTTAGACGATATATCGCGATGGTAAAGTCTGTCCATCGACCAGCCCTACTCTAAACCCTCCTTTTAACTAAACTCCAAAAGTAATAGGAATGTTCTTCATAGTAGTCAATTAAATATATTTCCTTTCAAAATTCTAAGATAAATTCAACCTAACCCCGATGAAGATCCTCTTAACTAAGTGGAATTCCGTAAGCTCTTCCTCAAAATTAGGTTTCATCCAGATTGCGTTTTTATGCTTTTCAAACCGTTGCAACTAAATGGCTAGACTCTGTCCAGTAATGAATCCTCCCTCAAAAATGTCTTAAAAATTACATATATCTGCAAAAAATTCTTTTCTAAAAATCTTTCACAGTCTGTCAGTCGCTTGTTTCTAGTAAGCTTCGAGAGCCTCTTCAAAATACTGAACTACCGATTTCCTATCTATTGCATTCCGAAATACTGGTATTCTCCGTTTCGAAATTATAAAAAGTCCCGTCACATGCTCTTTCTTCGGTCTGATGACACGCGTCGAATATTCCCGAACTAGTCATAGCCGGAAATGGCTAAATTTTCATCTAAAAAGTTGAATCCAGTATCTTCTTAACTCTAAATGACATGCGAGGTCTACAATAAAAGACATATAATGCTAAACGTAACATTTGCACTCCTTCAAACTTCACTAACATTACATGTATTAGTTGCAGTGTAATCACAATAAACGATACACTTATATAGGTTGCTACGGTGAAAAGGTGTATTGTTATCGTTATTGTTTAATTCTTCTGTTTCTTATTTATACTTTTTTTCTTTTTTTAATTTTTTGTTTTGTTTTTCTATTACTTGTATCTGTATTTTATTAGAAATAGCTGCATGCGCCATTCTATATAATGCAAAGAGTTTTAATTAATTTTAACTGATTAATTTAATTAATTTAAATTTAATATCTTTGTTAAATTTTGTTAATTGTAACTGTCAAGTATCCTATACTATCTTAAATAGATTGAAATAATAAAAATATCCCAAATGGGTGATGGCATCTAATTAGGAGGTGAAATAAAATCGTATGTCAAGGGGTTATAAGGTTGCAGCCGAGAACGGATCGTGGATCGGCAAAAAAAGCCAATTGTCAATGTTAACCGTTTGAGTGCGGCGCACTCAAATGGTTAAGATTTTTGGAGTAGCAACGACAATTGTGTGGTCGCGCTGCGTACATTTCGAGCTCAATTTGATCTTGAACGTTCTTTAAGACTCATACAATGGAAGAGTGGGTAAGTAAATTTGAGAAAACAGGTAGGAAATATTGAAAGGAATATAGATGGAAAATTTATGAAGCCCCAATCAGAAATCTTAAAGAGTCCCATTTGCAAGTGAATGGTCATTTTGTGCCGATAAATGCATATGCAATACTGTTTCTGAGCATCTATCACAAATTGCGAATATTACCTCAATTCCATATTTGTTTTATAGTGCTGTGAATAAATCTGTATCTCTGATGGCGTCAATTTTGTTTCTGATCCCCATCACTTTTGAATATGACTAGAATTGAACGCAGTAATGCAGGAAGAAATCAACTACCATTAGATGGATTTCGAGTTCGGTATTGAAAACTGCGTCTAAATGCATGTACTCGCCGTGAAAAATGAAAGCAACTATAATCTGTTGTACAAATGGTCCCAAATACCATCTAAAAATTCATTCCTTTGGTTTGGTTCCTTATTGCGTAACGACGTCTAATTGTCAAATAGACCAGTCAACGAAGGAAAAATAGAAAAAGAAAATGGTGTAGTTTTGAAATTTGGCACAGTTCTTGGGGGTAGTGTCATAAACGACATACTAAAAGTCCCCGCTTGTAGGGGACGCGCGGGGGGTACAGGGGGTTTAAAGGGGGCGTTTTCAGGTTTTCTTAAACATCTCGAAAACTATAGGTTCTATAAAAAACACTCAATTACAAAATTAAACTACATGAAATTTCCTACAAAAAAAGTCCTATATTGTTTTTGTAGAATCAATAGTTTAGAAGATACAGGGGGATTTAAAAGTTAACATTTCTAAAATTCCTTATTGTAATGGTAAAATCGATTAAAAGTGCTGAATAAACAACCCTCATAATAACCTCATACCTATATAATAATTATACAAGGGTAGTATTGCATATGTCGGAGCGGGGGGTAACAAACCCATTTGATGAACAATATGCTCCCTTCCTCCCCTCACATCCGTCCCCTTCACAAGTTTCCTTCTACTCGTAGTTCAGTCAACGAATTGTAAATTTAAAAAAGGTGTAGTTTTGAAATTTGAAATGCGGCACAGTTGTTGGGGAGAGTGCTCTAAACAACATACTAAAAGTCCCCGTTGGTGGAGGGTGCTCAGGGGTACAAGGGGTTGAAAGGGGGGATTTCTAAGCTCTTCTTAAATATCTCGAAAACTATGGATCCTAGCGAAAAAAACTTAAATATAAATTTAAACTAAATTAAATTTCCTACAAAATAGTTCTAAATTTTTTGTAGGATGAAATTTTAGAATATGCAGGGGGTTTAAAAGTGAATATTTCAAAAATTCCTTATTGTAATGGTAAAATCAATTAAAAGTGCTGAAGCAACAACCCTTAGAAAGACCTCACGCCTATACAATAATTATACGAGAGTAGTATTGTATGTGTCGATAGTAGTGGCAGTATCAGGAAGGGGGTGGCGACAAACCTATTTGATGAACAGTCGTGCTCCCTTCCTCCCCTCACGTCCGTTCCCCTCCACTAGATCCCTTCTACTCAGTCTTTTGGTTCTGTTAACGCTCCAAATGAGTGTATTTAGACAGTATAATCTAAATATACATATCTATGCTGAGTTTAACTTAAAAGCTCGCAACCAGTCTGTCATAGTTCGACAGAAACATTTTCTTGCCATTGAAGAAATAAGACCATGCATGTTCAATTACAAACACAGAAAATGGCTGCTAAAGGAACTGAAACGAGAGACGCTACAGGGGATGCTGATACTTATATTGTGAGATCTGGGTTAGAGAAAGCAACTTCTCATCCCAAGGGAAAAACGTAGATCTAGTCGTGTTACTGATTGCTTTGTCACCACCAGAAAGTAATATTTTTTTATGAAACCTGGCAAGGGAAAAGTCGAAGCTAAATTATTTTTTACAAGAAAGCTGACGAAAGAACTTTCTTTTGCCCAAACCATCCTCCTTCTCCATGCATTCCGTGGCTGCGACATTACACCAGATATTTATAGAAAAAGCAAAGCACTATAATTACATTGTTCAAAAATCAACTAAGCCAGATAAAAACATTGCTGACATCTTTTAAAACTCCTCATCAACACCAGATGCTATCTCACAAGCCGGTGAGACGATGTTCCTAGTACAAAGCCGTTGCTGATGAACATAATTTGAATAACTGTAGATATGCAGCATTTCTCAAATCATCAACCAAGATCAAAGCTGATCTTCCCTCAATTCCTCCAACCAAAGGAGCGGAGGAGCAACACACCTTTAGTAATGTGTTTCTGTTTTGGCACCTTTAATGGTACCTGTACCAAAGGTGCACCTCTAGAAGAAGAGGAGGCATTCGAACTTGATCATATACTAGAAAAAAAAACATGGTGAAATTTAAATACGAGCAAGTGTAAAAATGGGTTATGCATATTTTTATGTGTGTATATATATATATATATATATATATATATATATATATATATATATAT
>BGPR01000222.1:66648-305902 GCA_013235015.1 Araneus ventricosus
AGATATATTGTAATAGATAGCCGCTATTTTGAAATATATACTTTCTTTCATAAAAATAAAACTAACATTTTCAACCACTTATTATAATTATGTACTTTTTCAAAATGCTATAATATTCTAAACTATTCATCCTAAGAACAATGTTTAGGTCTATTTTTGTAGGAAATTTAATTTAGTTTAATTTTATACTTAAGGTTTTTTCGCTAGGATCCATAGTTTTCGAGATATTTAAGAAAAACTGAAAAATCGCGCCCCTTTCAACTCCCCCGTATCTCCTGAGCACCCTCCACCAACGGGGATTTTTAGTATGTCGTTTAGGGCACTCTCCCCAACAACTGTGCCGAATTCCGAATTTCAAAACTACACCTTTTTTTTAAATTTACAATTCGTTGACTGGACCACGAGTAGAAGGAAACTTGTGAAGGGGGACGGGAGGGGGGGGTGGGAAAATAATTTTTCAAAAAATGGGTTTTACCCCCCCCCCCCGCTCCGACACATGTAATACTACCCTTGTATAATTATTATATAGGCATGAGGTTATTATGAGGGTTGTTAATTCAGCAATTTTAATTGATTTTACCATTACAATAAGGAATTTTTAAAATATTAACTTTTAAATCCCCCTGTATCTTCTAAACTATTGATGCTACAAAAACAACTTAGGACGTTTTTTGTAGGAAATTTTATGTAGTTTAATTCTGTATTTGAGTGTTTTTGGATAGAACCCGTAGTTTTCGAGATATGTAAGAAAAATTGAAAACGTCCCCTTTAAATACCCCCGTACCCCCCACCGGCGGGGACTTTTAGTTTGTCGTTTGGGACACTACCCCCAACAACTGTACCAAATTTCAAAACTACACCATTTTCTTTTCGTCGATTTTTGGCCTTCGTTGACTGGACTAAAATATTGTATTGGAAGAATGCAGGGCTGCAGAATTTTTCAAATAAGCCTATTCCGCGACATGAGAGGGAAAATGGTAGAAAACCACTTGCAACTGCATGGCGTGCTGATTACCTATAAACTTCGTATAACCCTATGGAGTCTAATGGGACAAATGCGTTATGTTTTTGTGTGCAATCCGTCTTGAAAGGGTTAAATTGGTTATTATTTAGTGGATGAATGGAATGTTATATTAGTACAGATTTTAACTGGCAGTTCCTTTCAGATGACCAAACCAGATAAAAATACTAAAGATAATACCTATAGTATAAAATAGATTTCAAATGACTTTAGTTTTAAAAAATCGAATTACATGAATAATACTCAAATAGCACAAGATACTTTAAAATTGCTACGATATCTTCATCACATTGAACACCATTCAGAATATCTAACAATATCGTAAAATATCTTTATGCTAATAGGGTGTACAGTAGGGTGGGCCGAAAAAAGGTAAGTTTTCATGTCGCTATACCATGGAAAAGTTGCGGATGAGTGAGAAATTAAACGAGGAAAAAAAGTAAGAAAATTGATTGATATCTTCCGCTCACGCATCAGACTTGAAAACGTAAAAATTGACGAAAATTGACTATTTTTTTGAAAATTTTTAAAAATTCTCTTTATCTGTTTATTTTAGAATTAGATGCCAAGTACTGATCTTCTTAAGAGTAATAAAGTTTATTTTATCAAAATCGGTCCATAATTTCCAGTGGGACGTTCCCTCCAAGCTTGACAAAAATATGTGAAATTACTTACCATTTTTAGTTCCTAACCCTCATCATAATCTTCATACATTATCTTCTCAATGAAATGCAATAGATTGATGTATATGCACGAAGAAAAGTTATTTATGTCTAAAAATATATCAACTTCATTTGTTTCCTTTGTTTATTGTAACATAATGCAAAACTAAGCTCCAAAATTACAATATCATTTGTTGCTTAAGATCGAATGACAAGAATGCAGAAAATAACCAAAAAATTAACAGACCTTTAAGGAAACACTTTAGCTATTAAGACATTGTTAGGTCTCTTAAATTTCTCGCATGGAATTATGTTCTTTCTTCTCACGAAATGATATCTGGTAGTCTGATTTATGGAAAAACTCTGTAATAACGGACCTAACCCCGATGTTGATGAAAAAGCGCCCAGTAAGGCAACAAATATTTATTGAAATTTTGACTATTCGCGATCATGCCCAATTATCATATTCCAGGTGGTTAACAGCATACAAAGTCCTTGGTGAGTTAATTAAGTGAAAAGAAACTTTTTTTGAAATCGTCTATGGCAGAGTAAAATAAGGAAATAGTTCACGTAGCCCAAAACACGTGTTTAAAGGAATCAACACAACTCGTTACCTTCCTGAAAACTTTATTAAATCTATTGGTCCTGTAAACGAATGCAATGCATTTTTTACTTGTTCTGAAAATATGATTCTGGTCAGGACACTGGAGGAAAGAAAATACAGCAGGGCAGAAAATACACTAGGGTGGGTCGGAAAAGAAAAAAAATCGATTTTTCGAGTATCGAATTCAAATAGGGCGCAAAAGTTGTGTATTACCATGCTAATAAACAGAAAATTTTTTAAAAATTATATTTTCAATATTAAAATCGCGCGAAAAGCCTAAAGCTAGGAAAAATGACAAAAAAACAACAATATTTAAAAAATCGTCGAAAAAGTCGAATTTTCGAGTATCGAATTTTAATAGAGCGCAAAAGTTCTGTATTACAATGCTAATCAAAAGAAAAATATGGAAAAAATTTATACTTTTAATCTTCAGTTCGCGAAAAGAGCCTAAAGTTCCGAAAAAAATGACAAAAAACAACATTTAACTCTACGCTAAAATTTTACAGGCTATAGATTTTTGTTTCTAATAGCGTCTTAGTATTTCATTTTAGTTGCCTAATGACAGAAAAATTATATTTAAAAACCATGCACTACATTTTGAGTTCGCGCAAAAGGCCCAAAGGTTTAGGTGAAAAATGGAGTAACAAATAAATTCATTGTAGTATTTTAAATTATAAAATGGTATCTTTCTATGTTTAGGATAGTATTTGACGGACGTATATCTTTTAATGGCAAACCAGACAGGAGCATATGTCTTCATAATGTATTTAACAAGCATTTTGAGTTCGCTTGTAGGGCTTGGTTGGGAAATGAACAAGCGTAAAACTCGGATTGCACATGTCAGCCATCGGGAGTGACTGAGAGGTCCAGGATCTAATACGGCCAGATCTGGAGAGCACTATCCTGTCTGTATTGCTCTGACAATATCCAGAAGGTACTATTGATCTTTACTAAGATCAGTTTTATTTATATTTATTTCATCTAACTCAATTGCTTCGAAATTTATAATGGGCAAATTCTCACAATTAGTCAGTTGTTTGCCTATTTTCCCAGAAAATGACGCTGGTCGCGTTGTCTCACCATCCAAATATTCAAATAAATGTTTGGATTGTATCTCGTTGAAGTGAAGTAAGCATATGAACCACTTAGCGGGCGCTGAATTTTAAGCTCTATGCTGCGGATAACACCATTTTTCCATCCTGTGTTTGTTGCTGTACCATCACAACGTCACACCAGCAAGTGGAACCGGTAGTGATATATCCAAGTGCATTCTTAAGTACCTGGAAGATAATGATGTTGACATTAATGAACTGGAATCAATTGGTTGTGATGGTACAAACACAGGATGGAAAAATGGTGTTATCCGCAACATAGAGCTTAAAATTCAGCGCCCGCTGCAGTGGTTCATATACTTACTTCACTACAACGAGCTACCAAATAGGCAAACAACTGACTAATTGTGAGAAATTGCCCATTATAAATTTCGAAGCCATTGAGTTAAATGAAATAAATATAAAATAAAACGTCATCTTAATAAAGATCAATAGTATCTTCTCCATATTTTCAGAGCAATCCAGACAGGACAATGCCCTCCAGATCTGGCCGTAAGAGATCCTGGATCTCTCAGTCACTCCCGATGGCTGATATGTGCAATCCGGGTTTTACGCTTGTTCATTTCCCGAACAAGCCATACCAGCGAACTCAAAATGCTTGTTAACTACATTATGAAGACATATGCTCCTGTCTGGCTTGCCATTAAAAGATATCCGCCCGTCAAATACGGTCATAATCATAGAAGGATTGCATTTTATAATTTAAAATATCACGATGAATTTATTTGTTAAACTGTAATAACCTCTATTTTTCTCCTAAACTCTAAAATTTGGGCCTTCTGTGCGAACTCAAAATGTAGTGCATGGTTTTTGAATATAATTTTTCTGTCATCAGGCAACTAGAATGAAGTATTTAGTCGCTATTGAAAACAAAAATCTGTAGCCTGTAAAATTTTAGCGTAGAGTTAAATACTCTTGTTTTTTGCCATTTTTTCCAAACTTTAGTCTCTTCTCGCGAACTGAAGATTAAAAGTATAATTTTTTTCCATATTTTTCCTTTGATTAGCATGGTAATACACAATTTTTTCGCCCTATTAGAATTTGATACTCGAAAAATCGACTTTTTTTCGACCCACCCTAGTGTACACTGCAGTTCATCGCCGCACGTTGTTTTATTTCTTACATATCTGCGTATACTCGGACATTTATTATATGGCCGACAGTCGCATGGGGCATTCAATAAAAAATACTTAATCGCCCTATGGGTACCAAAAGTGCCTCGAAAGTGTTAAAATAATTTAAGCAGAAACAAATAACAGTAGAAAGTTGTGAATTACGAGACTGATTACCATAATCATTGAAGTCGAATGGGAGCGGGGAAGTGAAAATACGAATAAATGATTCTAAATTTAAAAAGAATATTTCTTTTCCTGAATAAATGATTTTGTTTCTAAAACAAAAAATAAAGCATGCATTATATTTTAGCAATTTTCAAGACTTATCAGTTTATTTCGAGCATATTTTTTCCGGCGATAAGCAAACCCTGCAAATAATAATGTAAAGGAGTAAGTGGTATAGTATAAAACCTCATTGTAGCAAGCAGTGGCACCAAAATATTAAAGTTATGAAGAAGGAAATTTGAAAGCAACTTTCATTGCCTACAAATTGAAAATACTCACACGATGAGTCTATTTTTTTATTCACGAGACCCTCTGATCATGAGTCTATTTTTTAAATTCTTTTATATTATTTTTAAAAAGATAAATCAAATATTACTATAATTTAAAATGTCTACACCCATTCAAACCATTGAATTAAGCCTCTTCACAATTAATAATTTGCACATCATATCGTATGAATAAGAATAAAGACTTATAATGGAATCTAATAACATTTCCAATAATGTAGATCTTCTGAAATGTTTCTAAATTTAGAAACACAAATTAACAAGCTCTTAAGTCACTGGAAATTTTAGTAACACGAAATGCACTTTCTCTAACTTAATCGGCTTGATCATCTAAAAACAAGATAAGATAAATTAATATTTCCTTCCAAGAAGAATTTTTTAAAAAACATGAAAACTTTTTTAATATATAGATAAATTCATTTATATAAATCATGGTAAAGAATTTTTTGAAAAAGATCAGCAAACATCCTTAGCAAAATTATCCATTAGAATAAAAATGACCCATTATGCAGCTAGAAAAAGAAATAATCTCAACACGATATGATATCAAAAACAAGGCCGTTATCTAATTATTGAAATATGATACATTAGAATCAAAAGATGTACTGATTATTGGTTTATTTTAAAAAAGGATTTTTATTTTTGTAACTAAAGATTAAAATATAAGAGACAATACGGGTTTATCTCTGAAGAGAAATTGAAAGTTTGGAAAAGGTGCGTTTTATACCGTTTTATTTTAATGCAAAATATTCATGAGAACCTTGATAATATACTTTAGATAAGATATTAGAGATAATACTATTAGATAAGATCACATTAGTTTCAACTATTTAACTAATATTATGAAAAATATTCGTAGAAATTTAAATCGGTATGAAATAAATTAATTTTTGCATTCTTATATTATTTTCTACTCTTGCAAATGCAAAGATAATTTTGCTGCAGAAAAATTCTTCATTTTCTTGGAAAATATAGCAAAATTCCCTCTTAGGCAACAAAAATAGTTCCATTTTAATTGACAGAAACAGATGAAGCGTTATTAGAGAAGTTTTGCCATATTTATGCAGATATGCCTCTTGCCTTTAATTTACTTTAGATTCTGGTTTTAGTTTCTATTTTTGAATCCTTCCTTGTATTGGTTGTAAAATGTTTAGATTCTAACTCTTTAACTAAAAAAGTTAGTTTCAACTTAGGTTGCCAGGAATCAATGAAGATCTGTTACAGAAATCTCCCTATTTTATAGAAATAATGATTAAAATGCCACTTACCATTTAAGTACATGGTGCTGTAAGAAAGACACCAACTTTTAATCAATGAGATTTTTTTGAAGTTAATTTTTCCCTTGAAAAATCTGTTGGAGCCTTAGTTCGACCATCACAAGTCAATGTGACCGTAAATGGACACCGACCTTTCAGCGCTTCCTAGGCAAACGGGCATGTGACAGCTAAGCATCAAACGCCAGAGAGGATATTCGCGAGTATTTAGTATTAACTGAGTCACATCAGCTTACAAGATCAACGTCCGAATCACCGATTACAGTACCACCTCATGAACGATCAGGAAGAGAGAATATGTAACAAAGCAGTCCGAAAACGTCAACTGTTTAGAAAACAAGGTGACTGGGTAGAGAAGGATAAAATTGGAGCGTTACGGTTGATGGACAAAATTACTGGCGTAAAGTTTATTGTATAAAAATCAGCTTCCCTTAAACAATTGGATGCATGCAAGTGTTTATACAAATAATTTAACTGTTTTTGGAACAAAATAGCAATTTAAAGCATGCAAAAATAGTCCTTTACTTCCTTTTATGTTCTTTGATCGATTAGAATGAATTTGAGGAAAACGAATTCAATTATGACCTTTCTTTCCAAAATTATTTTCTTCTTGGTTTCAAAATTTCTCATGCGATGTAACTCATAAGAATTTTAACTTTAGTATTTAAAAGAAAGAAAATATGACGCGTGAAAATATAAACTGCCTTGAAAATATTACGTCATATTCACAAATAAATAATACTTGTATAAAAACAGATGATGTTATGAAAATCTGAGTTTTAATAATAATGTGGAGTATGCAGAAGTTCCACACGTTTTCTTTTTCTTTCAAAAAGAAAAGATAGATCGGTAAATAAAAATAAAGAGCGAAAGAAAAGAAAATATATTCGTCTTCGCAAACATATAATTCCAGAAGTGTTCCTTTTGGAATCAGAAAGGTCTAAAACGTGAGGAATACGTCGTAGAAGAGAAAAGAAATATCAGTTGTCAGAAATGTTTCGAATATTCCTAAAATTAGGTAAGGTTAGGTGTTGTAAAGTTAGTTAAATCACTAAAAGTCAATTAAAATATTTATTTGTTGAATTCTAAAATGGTGCGAAAATTAAATTGTATTGTTGTAAAGGTATTAAATTGTATTGTTTTGTGAGTTAAATCACTAAAAAGTCAATTAGGATAAATATTTGTTGAATTCTAAGTTGTAAAGTTTAGTTGAGTCACTGAATGTCAATTAGAATATTTAATTGTTAAATGCTAAAAAGGAGTGAAAGTTAAACTGTATTATTGTAAAGTTCAAATTAAATTATGTAAAGTTTAATTGAAATATTTTTATTTATAAAATTCAAATTGACTGTTGGAATTCTAGAAGTCTGATACGCAGCCATGTTTTTATATAAATTAATTATTTCTCTTATATTTTTTTTATTGTTAATTCTTCTTCTATAATTTTTTCATTTTTATTCATCCAAAATCAATTTTCTTATTCTGTTATTATTCAAATAAATAAACAAAAAAATGTATTATTAAAGAAAATTTTTAATTCGGTTTAAGTAAGGGTTCAGTAAGTATAGGCCTCGAAACAAGAGTGCAATGAACCTTTGCAGCAGAATAGAATTCCCACATAAGCTATGCTTCGCCTCCCACCTTGCGAAACTTCAGAAAAACAACGGAAAATGTACCCTCTCCCCCTTTAAAACTTCTGTGAATATAATTCGTGGGTGTCCTTTTTTAGAAGTTGTCGGTAAAATTCTGTTTCACACGCATTTTCTGCAGCTGCATTCAGTAGTTGAGAAACCTTTGACCTTTTTTGGGGCTCAGTTTAATTCTGGGCTTCCAAACCACCCTGAGAAACATTCCTTCCTTTGAGGTAAAACACCGCGCTGAGAAAAATTCAAATTGGAATCCTTTTCGGCTTTAATTCCTGACAGAATTATGGGATTTTCTACCCAAGATTGCAGTCTGGAGATCCCTTTTCTAAAACTTATGACGCGAGGGAGCACATGTTATTCCTTCACCTCTGACCTGGTGCGTTCGTGTGAGGTTTTCTGGTAAATAGCTATCAACACGTCAATAATCTTTTTTTCGTTAGAGAAAGTCAGAATCTTGTATACCACGTGGTTTCGGGGGCGTGAATTAATCTAAGGGGTTGCACGATTTTGAAAACTTTTAACCAATGATGACTTAATAAGTTGGCTACTTGGCATAAATGCCATCGCCAAGAGCGAGTTTAAAAGGAGGTGTTTAAAATTTTGGAAGTGACTTGACTAGACTTGACTTGAAGTGACTTGACTAGACTTGACTTGAAGTGACTTGACTAGACTTGACTTGAAGTGACTAGACTGAAGAAATTAAGGAAAATGGTGAGAAAGCTGTGTGGGATGATTTTTGTCGGTAGAGGAAGGAGAACGTCCTCTGAACTCCTTTAAAGGATTCTCCAGGCAATAGAGGCCAAAGTGACATCGGAGAAAATATTTTTAGGGAAACCCCTGCCTTCAACGGAACTCAAAAGGTGTGACTTGGCGTGCATAGCGCTGATCATGAAGGGCAGTGCGGAGAAAATCTGCCGCTAACCGATTCAAAAGGGTTAAACAAGCGGCCAAGGCTTTTTCATTTTTTTCACCCCGTATTGATCCTGTTGGAGAACTGTAGATTTGGAGAAGGAAAGGATGTCGTCACCATTTCATGCACGAGAAAATTAAAAGGCCGATATCGTATGTACCAGGCCACAACTCCCGAGAAAATGCTTGCAAAAAACCACTATTAATCTAGGAGGCTAATGAAATCGAAACACAAAGGAAGAGAAGTCCCATGCAGAACCGAATTAACTCCCTTTTGCTGACGGTTGGTGCCCTAACAGGAATAATTCCTCCAGCTGCCATCCTAGAACCAAGATAAGTGTCACTTAATCCTCTTTTTATATTTTGTGAAACTAAATTAAACTTAACAAACTGAAAAAAATTTAATGAAGTAAATTTTAAAACATCAAATAATTTGATTCGCGGGAAATGTAACGGTAAATTTTAAACTTCAGATATTTAAATTTGTAACAATTGTAAATTTTAATTTAGACAACAAAATTTATTAATTTTAAGAAGAAAAGGAAAATTTAGGATATTCAAGAATTGTGATGAGGATGAGAATATTTAATTTAAAAATGAATTATCTTATTGGATATTTATGATGAAATAAGAATTAAAAGGTTATAGCCAAGACTGTATATTATATGCTGTTTTGAATTTGTAATTATATTGATTGTCTAAGCAAATCCATAGAAGTTTTGTTATAATTTTCATACATAGAACATCTAAGTTATTTATAAAGTGTTATTCCTTTTTGAAATGATCTGACATCAGTAATTATGCATCCTTGCTACAAATAATCAAATGCATGTTGTTTAAAAGTAGTGGTAACATTTGTTTCCATATGAACAATTTAGTTGTTATAATGAAATGAGTTATAATTGTTTGGTAAAAATATATGTAATTGGCTGAGTAAAATTTTAACATTATAGGGAGATATTTCTATTAATTTAAATTATCAATTTAAAAATTTAAATTAGAGATGGCCACTCATATAATCCTAAAATGATAAGTTTAATATTTTAAAATTTTGAATAGGCTGTAGGGTAGAATTTGGAATCATTAATGAACAAGTAATTAAAAATCTGCTTAAAAAAAAAGGGTCGACCCTAATATTGATTACTTATTTTATAAGTTTATTATAGATGTCAAGCATTGAAAATTCCTGTATGTGTGTCGAAAATATTTGTGTATGTTTATGTGCAAAAAGGAAAATTAATAAATTAATTAGGTTTAATATTTGGCTTTGTTTTCCTTGTAAATATTTAAGCACTGAGAAAGAATTGAGATCTAGGGTTATTGCGGGTCTTAGACTTTTTCTAAAATTTAACACAACGCATTGGGTTAATCACTTTTCTAATTTATATTTTTGTAATTATGAATGTTATTAAAGGATATTTGAGATTTGAGATAGAAGTTAAGTTGAAAATGCATCTTATGCCTGTTGCTAAGAATTTCATTAAGTGGTGATATTAAACGGTGGTTTGTGAATTTGTTTGATATTAATTGATGTTAGGGTTATGAGATTTTAAGATTACTGATTTGTATTATGTTCATCGTGAGATTAAATAGCAGTACATTTTGAGCTAATTAAGCAATAGGTGTAGTAACATTCTAAACTACTGAAACTTCTAGTTTTAGTAAGAGTAAATGATACAATTGAGATTCTTAAAATTCTTAATCTAATGATTTGTTTTGTAATACTTGAATGCTCTTGAATCAATCAAAGGATCTCTAAAATTTTAAATTTGGATATGCTTATGCAATTTGAGGAAGTGTGAAATACATTATTGAGATATTGTAGTGGAGTATATGATTTTAGATATAGAGTAGATGTAAACTAACAATCTATTAATTCTTCTAAACAGAAATAAGAAATCAAAATCAAAGAGAAACCTTCACAACATAGGTTAGAATAATAATATATCAAATAATAATAACCTAAAATATGAATAAATTTTAAAAACTCAATTCGAATTCTACGAAATTTCTATGAAGAAATCTAATATAAGAGTACTTTGGCATGCTTATAATGATACGCAATTAACAACATTTTTATGGAGAAAACATTTCTTTCCCCACCCACATACGCAAACACAACACGAGTACCAGAGAGAACGCTGAGTGTCGAAAATAAAATATTACCACGTTAACGTGTTTATTGAATGCGTCTGTTTTTAGCATCTATTTACATTCAACATTAACACATTCTCTAAAATTCATACCCCAAGCCATTTTGAAGAAAGTAATTAAATTTCGTTTCTGCTGAATTTTGAGCCAAAATGCTATTTTTTTTTCATCCATTGAGTCGCGAAAATTTATATTTTCGATTGAAATTCGAATCCCGCTCTAAAGGCCCAATTCTAGCAAGAATCAATTGATTTTTTCCAATTCTAGCAAGCTGGATTTTGAGCCAAAAAGCGAATTGTAATTAATCGATCGAGTCGCGAAAATTTGCATTTTCGACTCAAATTCAATTTCCCGCTCTAATGGCCCAATTATAGCCATAATTGATGTTTGTGTCTTGGTTCCTAATTCGAAATTGATACCTGAAGCCATTATGAAGAAAAAAATTAAATCTATTTTTTGCCGGATTTTGAGCTAAAAGGCGATTTTTTTTCATCGATTGAGTCGTGAAAATTTTAATTTTCGACTCAAATTTGAATCCTTTTCTAATCGCCCAATTCTTGCGAGAATTGCTTTCTGTGTCTTTGTTCTTAATTTTATAGAATAAAATCAAATTTCTTTTTTGCCGGATTTTGAGACAAAATTCAATTTTTGTACATCGATTGAGTCGATAAAATCTTGTATTCTTGACTGAAATTCGAATCCCGCTCTAAAGGCCCATTCTAGCGAAAATTGACTTCTGTGTCTTGACTCCAAATCGAACGTTCAAGCCATCGAACCCAAACCATTTTGAAGAAAAATTTAAATTTCTTATTTGCCGAAATTTTATACAAAATGCAATTTTTTTTCTTCAATTCAGTCGTGAATATTTCCATTTTCGACTCAAATACGAACACCGCTCTAATGATCAAATTCTAGCGAGAATTGCTTTATGTGCCTAGGTTCCCAATCGAAAATTCATACCCCATGTCATTTTAATGAAAAGAATTTAATTTCTTTTTGCGCCGGATTTTGAGCAAATATGCAATTATTTTTCATCGATTGAGACGCGAAAATTTTCATTTTCAACTCAAATTTGAATCATGCTCTAATGGCCCAATTCCAGCGATAATTGCTATATGTGTTTTGATTCTTAATCCGAAGTTGATACCTGAAGCCATTTGAAGAAAAAAAAATTGCATATATATTTACACGGATTTTGTGTCAAAATGCGACTTTTTTCATCTATATATTGAGTCGCGAAAATTTGCATTTTCGATTAATACTAAAATCCCATTCTAATGGCCCAACTCTACCGAGAATTGCTTTCTTTGTCTTGTTTACTAAACCAAAATTGATACCCCAAGATATTTTCAAGAAAAAATTCATTTCCTTTTTTACCGGATTTTAAGCCGAAATGCGATTTCTTTTTAATCGCGAAAGTTATTTTATTTTCGACTCAAATACGAAAATAGCACTCTAATGGCCCAATTCTATCGGGAATTGCTTTCTGTGTCTAGGTTCCCAATCAAAAATTAATTCCCCAAGCCATTTCAATGAAAAAAATTTAAATATTTTTTTGCCGAAATTTTAGACAGAATGATTTTTTTTTCATCGATTGAGTCGCGAAAATTTCCATTTTCAACTCAAATCCGAATCCCGGTCTAATGGCCCAATTCTAGCGAGAATTGCTCTCTTTGTTTTAGTATCTAATCAAAAACTTATACCCCAAACCATTTTGATGAAAAGAATTAAATTTCTTTTTTGCCGGATTTTCAGCCAAAATGAGATTTTTTTTTCCTCGATTGAGTTCTTCAAATTCTTCTCCTGATCTTATGACCCTATTATAGCGAGAATTGCTCTCTTTGTCTCGGTATCTAATCCGGAATTAATACCCCAAACCATTCAAAAGAAAAAATTAAATTTCTATTTTGCTGGATTATGAGGCAAAATGCGATTGTTTTTCATCAATTCAGACGCGACAATTTGTTTTTTCGACTCCCGCTATGAAGACCATATTCTAGCGAGAATTTCTTTCTTTGTCTTGGTTCTAAACCGAAAATTCATACTATAAGCCAGAATCGAAAATTGCATTCTTTCTCTTCGTTACTAATCCAAAATGGATACCCTAAGCCATTTTGATGAAAACATTTACATCTCTTATTTGCCGGATTTTGAGCTAACGTACGATTTTTTTTTTCATTGATTGTGTCGCGAAAATTAGCATTTTCGTCTCAAATTCGAAACCTGCTCAAATGACCAAATTCTAGCTAGAATTGCTTTCTGTGTCTGGGTTCCTAATCCAAAATTTATTCCTGTAGACATTTTTAAGAAAAAAAATAAAATATCATTTTTGCCGGATGCTATTTTTTTCATCGATTGAGCCCTAAAAATTTGCATTTTCGACTCAATTCGAATTCCGATCGAATGGCCCGATTCTAGCGAGAATTGCTTTCTGTGTCTTTGTTCTTAATTCGAAATTTATACCTGAAGACATTTTGAACAAAAAAATTAAACTTCTGTCTTTCCAGACATTCAGCCGAATGCGATTCTTTTCATTGATTGATGCGCAAAAATTTGCATTTGTGACCGCAATCCGAATCCCGATCTAATGGCCCAATTCTAGCTAGAATTGCTTTTTGTGTCTCGGTTCTTAATCGAAAATTCATACCCCAAGACATTTAAGATATTTTGAAGAAAAAAATTTCGATTTAGAAAACTGCATATTTCGGCCAATTACTAATATGCTGTGTATTTTTATATTATAAATTTATTTTCTATATTTTTCTTTTATTTTCTCGAACCTTTTATTTTGATGTTTTCCACTTTTGTGCCTAGGTTTTTTTTCATTTTTTTTTATCTTTTGCCCTTCCTTTGGTGTTGTAAATTGATTTTTGTCTACTTTTTCTTTTTTTGTGCTGGATTTCTTTCGTTTCTTTGTTTCAATTATGTTGTTCCGTTTTCTTTTGTTTAAATTAGTGTGAAATGTCTTTTTTATATTTCGTAGCTTAACAAGCGGCACAACCTGTCTCAATTTTTTGAAATTTCAAAGAGGAAGATTCAAATGAATTTTTCGCAACCAATAACGAATATATCTGAATTTTTTTAACATCTGCTATGAACATGAGGCAGAATGTTCCAATCAGACGTGAGCCTCATCGCTCCAAAGCACGAGCCGGGAACGAATTGACCGGTTAATTAAGAGAAGCCGAACAAGAGCCGAGCACCAGCGCTAGCCGACCACGAGCACTATCCAAACTAAGCACGAGCCCTGTGAGCCTCATTGCTCTAAAGCACGGGCCTTTTTTCTTACGAAGCGAGCATGAACACGAGCCGGTCAAAGCTTGCCGGTTTTGTACCATTAACTTTTTTCTTACAAGCTGCGCACGAACACTAACCCAGCACGAACCGAAAAAGAGCCAGCCACGAGCACACGCCAAACACGAACCGAGGACGAGCACGCGAACTAAACGCGAGTCGAGGACGAGCACAAACCAAACAGAGCACGAACCCTGTGAGCCTCATCGCTCCAAAGCACGAGCCTGAAACGAATCTACCAGTTAATTACGAGCACGATCCAAGCACGAGCCAGGAATGAATAAGTATCGTCAAAAATTATGAACTTTTTTCTTACCAACCGAGCACGAACACGAGCCAGTCAAAGTCTGAGGGTTTCCAGGTTCGAAACCAGATTCCACCGAATATCCGCCGTACATGCTGGTCCGGCGCACCCAAAATCCGTCACTGTGGGCCAAACGCCCTTCCGCCCATGTAGTGGGGAAGCTTAGAGAAGGGAGTGACAGTTTAAGTGTCGTCCTCGTCATCTGAGCGATGTTTAAATTTACGAGATCCTTCCCAAAATAGCCTTCGTGTTGCTTCAAAACGGGACGTTAATATAACTAAACTTAAAATTCGTGTAGGAAAAAATTTTTGATGCAACTTTTCAAATCTCCCTCCAAAATAATAAATTGTTTTGACCAATTTAGTATTTAAGTTTTCTTATTACTTGACGCTTTGCTGGTCAAAATGTTCTGTCATCACCATTTGCGTATTTTTTGCCAACATTTGAAATTTCTCTCAAAAATAAAGACAGTACACGAAGAAATGTATTATCTTTTGTTTTTCCACACTGAAAATTTAATCAAATCAGGCATTTAATAAATTATCCATGCAAGACTAAATCAAGTTTGCATCAATCGACATGTATTCTTTTTGTGTTCGACAGTAATCTGATCTATACAAAGATATTTTAATTTCACGCTATCAGGAATATTTAGGTGAAGTTAGGTTAGTTCAGTTTAATTCATCTCGAGCAATAATTCTGATAAAATAACCCAGAACTTGAGGCGATTAGCGTAGGATTACAACTGTTGTTTATAAGTACGATTTTACACGCTTTAACTTCTTTAATGTTTGTAAAGATGGAATTTTGTTCCTGCAATGTTTGAAAGATTAACATTCTAAAATTTTGTACTGTTGTGTGAAATCGTGTGTTCCCAATGTCAATGTAATAGTTTAATATTTTCAGTATTTAATTATCGGTGAATCAATTAATTTGAATTTAATTTTCATTCCATATGAGAGGCAACATCTAGTAGTCATTTTGAGAAAAAAAATTATTCTAAGATTTCATATTATTTATAATAATGAATTTTGAAATAAAAGATTTAAAAAGTAGAAAATAATAAAAAATGAAAAAGTTATTAAAAACATGATTTTATTAGAGCATTAAAAAGTAGAAAATTTTTTATGAAAAATCTGGAGGTAAAAAAAATTGCAATAACGCGAGTCACTAAAAACAATATTATAAGAAAAGTAAGCCACAATGAATATCATACGAAAGAAAATTCCTAAACATTCATTAAAAATATATTATAAATGTGATCAAAATTCCAATTTACTTAAAGTATTTCTGTTAGCGCCTCAAGCTTTTGCTGTTTTATTTTGATTTCCAGAATTTTGATGAAAAATATTTTCTACTTTTTAGTTACTAATGAAATATCTTTTTGAAAAATTAACAGTTTAGCAATTTTTCCCTATTTAAAGCAAAACTGAAATTTTCTGTACCTGCGCTTCGTGTTCAAGCAGAGAATTATTGTTTAGGAGTTAATTTTTCTGTGACTTTATCAGTTGTGGTCCCTGTGTAATAAAATCTTTGTGATCTAGATATCAATAATGCGGAAAACTGAAAAGTCTGCTTTAAAAGTACAAACCAGCGTGCCTATTTATCGGAGGTTAGAAAGTTAACAGTGACAAAATAAATAGAAGTTTCTGTACAAGAGCAGGTACTTTTTCTATAAATAATTGCAACGCTCTATAAGGAAACCTTCAAGTTGGTGCGATTAATTATTTAATGAACAGGTTGATGTCAGTCCTGGTCTGAGAACCGCTGAGTGAATTTATTGTTGGTAACTAAAGACCATATAAAAAAATCACATGGGCTCTTAACAGAACCGAAACAACAAAAACATTCCGAAGTTGGGATATATCAGATACTTAAGTACAGTGGTGGACTGGGTCTGAAAATAGTGGTTGCAGGAGACAGTGAGAGCTCACACATATCTACAATCATAATATTAATTCATATATATATATATATATATATATATATATAGTCTTATGTTTCTAGTTTGTTTTGATATATATATATATATTTAATTTTTTTATATTTAATTATATTAATTTAAATTTATAATATTTAATAATTATGTATTAAATTAAATTTTTTTCATTATATATTTAATTTTTCCGCGTCTTTAAAATAAATCCCTTTTAACACCCCTTAATTTTCTACATTTAAAATAGCGAAATTATGATTCAAGTTATTTGATTTTAAATTCCGGAAGTTAAATATTTCGTATACGGTTTTAGCGACAAAGTATGAATGAGAAATGCTACCCATTAGTACGGCATCTGTTGAAAGAGTCAGGAACCTTTAAAACAAGCTTCTTTGGATGATTTAGAATTCAGTAATTTGTACTGGTAATGTTTCAGTAATTTGTAACTAAACTGGTATCATTAAAAAGACATTTTTGAATTATAAGTAATTCAAAAATCATTTTGTTAGATAGTATTTTTTGAAAATATTGCGAAAAAACGCCACAATCTTGCTTAATTTTTAAGTAACTGAAATTTTAATTTACTTTTTGGACTTTAAAAAGTTGACAATTATTTTCATCCTTTTTTGAAGAGCATGTGTGCCAAATTTTATAAAGATCCAGCAAAACTATAGATTTGTACAAAATGCATTCTTATAACGTAGAAAACTTCTTTTGTTGTATTGAAATGCAGTCCATTTTCATTGTTTCGCCAGTTTTTTTTTTTTTTTTTGTCTTTCTTCGTTATTTCAAATAAATTTAGTTTTTGATAGATTTTCTGTTATTTTGATAAATTTACTTTTTAGCAATGACCTTAAGCTCATCTTTCCACTTAAGGCAAGATAATCTTCCAGGATATTATGTAATTCATTTATTTGTTATGATTAGGTTAAATTTTCACTTCATAATAAGCTTAATAATGCGCAATAATTGTAGATTATAATTATGCAAAATTTTAAAAAATAATCTTCATTGAAACTCGTTCTTTTTAGACTTTTTTAACAGTGGAATGTAAAGACTTATGTCATTGGTTTCATGAGACACAAAAACATACTGTATCAAAATTTATCTCAAATGCTAATACATTTCCTACCTACTGGGTTTTTTTTCCTTCTTTTTTTTTCTTTGCACAGCTAATTTCTTTCTCAGTCTTTTGTAGCAATTAATACTTTTAACTTAACAAAAATTAAATAAGTTGGTGAATTTAAAGCTTGTTAATATAATCAAATTAAGACAATTAATAAGATGAACGAGTCGGTTGGTAGCCAAATGTGGCTAGTGTTTAATACTACAAAAGCAATGTAAAAATAGAGAAATGGTAGTTTCAGCTTACCTCTTTTTTTTTTCTTTCCTTTTGCAAGATACGCTAAATATGTCTTTACTCGCTTACGACTAAAAACAGAAATAACACTTTTCTCACCAATTATTTTCCATGAAAGACAGACCAATAAGACTGAGGCCCTCTTTAAACGAAACCCCTTTACTCTTCTAAACGCAAACTTCCCCCAACGCATAAAGAAATTCGTGAGTGTCGTCTTTTCATAGATGTCATTTAGTGTCCTAGTCACAGTTTTAGCCAAGAAAACCTTTTCTTACAGGCGAGTTCCCTTATTTGTAAGATTTATGACAGTAAAATGAAACTACAAAAAAGAAAGAAAGAAGCACCTCTTATAGCCATCTCTCACAAGAACCGCACCCTTTCTGCACAAAGGGATGCAATTCCTTCCGTCTTTCCGGGGGCTTCCGAAACCAACAAAAAATCTTAAAGAGTATTGCGGCTCGACTTTTCACGGAAGAGCTACCCTGTTCCAATAGCCCGAGGGTTTGTGCGATGGCTGCAACATTCTCGAGAAACATCTGTAAATAATCGGAAGGTCAAAGGAAGTGGACTGGATAGAGACCTCAGTACAGTTCCAACGGGCAGTTGTAATTGCGTATGCGTCTTGGGTCGGTATTCGACCACCCGCTGTTCGGCTGGTCGAATTACGACGGAAAAAGAAGTTAATAGATTAAAGAAGTTAATAGATAATGTTAAAGTACCATTAATTTAAGTGTTTCTGAATGTGCATTAATATACGTGATTCTTTTACTTATAAGAAAGTACAGGACTAAAATTATCATAGTCTTATTGCATATCCTATGTAATTTAATTTTCCAGGAACTAGATATCGATCAATCAGTTTAGTTTATTCAATTATACGACCACTATACGATCTAAACTCTGAATGTTAATTAATTAATAATAATGCCATTAAGTTAAAATCACGACATTACGAGAGTTGGAAATTTAATAGTGGTAACCATATAATTACAGCCGATACAATATAGATACTAGCTTAAAACATTTATAGCCTTTCGATGTAGTCGCAAGCGTTGTGTATCACTTATTTCCAACGATGTGAAGTCGTAGAAAATCTGAAACAGTATCATTACTCTTGATGATTTAGATGGAGCGGCCTGTTGCTTTAAGAATCTTTAGAACAGTTCGGTAGAAGCACGTGAATCAATTTTTTTTTACTCGCTGGGACTGGGAGCCTCTTCACTCGGATATAAGCTTATAAATATGATTTGATTCCTAAGAAGAAGGAACCACTTCGCGGCATTCGATACTGAACAGTTTCAGATTCTTAAAGCGAAAGACCCCTCATCCAGAGAACTAGTACTGCTTCATGTTTTTTACGACTTCCACATCGCTGGAAGCAAGTTGTACTACTGCCAATGTTGCATTGGCTGTAATTATATGGTTGCCCCTATTAAATTTCCAAACCTTGTAATTAGGTAGTTTTGCTCTCTAGCCACGAATTGTGTTTTTTTTTTGTAGTTCCATACTCAAACTATGTTTTTATGCAGTATTCGTCCGAATTTAGACCCCCAAAAATTTGTTCCTCACTGTTCTATTCTTGGTTAGCAGTGGCGGTTTTTCGCACAGGCGCTAGAGGCGCCCGCCTAGTGCCTCGAGAATCAAGGGGGCCTCAAAACCTATTCGACGTACATCGTAGTTCTAAGCCAACGGCGAATTTGTGACAGTGGATAGGGGAGGGGGGCCTCAAAGCAATTTTACGCCTGTGGCCTCATATTGGCAAAATCCGCCAATGGTTAGTTTAGGTTAAATTTCTTAAGACTAATGGTAAGATTTGTTAGACTGGCTGGGCTATACTGTGCCAAATGCAAGATATACTAATGTAAGTATAGAATAATAAAATCAAGATAGCATTTTGGTCAGATGTGCGTTACAGTTCTAAAATCGAAAGTTTCACATTGTATAACGTTAACCAACTAAAAGGTGATGAATTAAAAAAAATACCATGGTATATAAATAAAGCGTTTAATAACAACAGGTTATTGAGAAAATCTTCTTTCAATTAGTAAAACTCGCATTAAAGTTTAGGGCACCAAGTATTGTGCCTTCTATTAAAATATTTGCAATGTTCCTTTCAAAGTTAACCCTGGAGCACAGGTCTTAAAATATACTGTACGAATGAACTTTATTCGTGTGACTTCAAAATCGTGTCTAAAAAGCAGCAAGGAGGGTAATTTTCATTCTGAAGCTCAACTGTGTCTGTAATGCAAGCCTGTTGAAGCTAGACCTCATTCAGTCACGTTCGCTTTTCCTTCATTGTCACAGGCGCTGTCTGCCAACGACGCTTCCCATTTGTTTTACTTTTTGCCAACAATGGCTGTTTTTTTATATTCTGAAACCCAAATGGACCTTATGCATGTGACGTCACGTCCTCCGACACGTGACCTGCCGGTGGCAGCCATTGGTCAGTCTTAAACAGCTGACTCAGAACTGCTTTTATTTCTGAGTCGCTTATAGGCCAATCGTTTTGTTTATTCCTCCACAGCTGTTTTTTTATACTCTCGAACCCAAAGGGTGCATAAGGTCCATTCTGCACAAGCCCCTTTATTTATTTTCTTGAATGAAATTAATCTTTGCTCAGCTAAATAGCCGATTAATGTCAAAAGAAATACAGGCAAAATGAAACAATGTGTATAATATGGAAGTGCTTCCCTCCCACAAGTTTTAAAGATAACTAATTTAAAAAAAATAAAACCAGTTTAAATGAAAAGGAAAGAGAACAAAGTGGCTAACGGGTAGTTTATCCTCCCACTAATGAGAGGGGGGATTTGCAGTATGGTTATGCGGTCATAAATGCCATTTGGCCATGCTCACTACACGAGTTCGCTTAAAATTCGGAACTGCAGACAACGCAGCTACAAGCATGGTTTGTCTTTATTTTTCCATTTATGCTGAAATGGGTTTGAAAAACAACAGGTTTCTATACTCAGACTGCACCTACAAAACGACAAAAAGGAAACATTGCTAGGGAGCATAGCATTCGAATCCATCATATTACTTATAAGAAAGATACTCGGGTTCCTCGGAAATGCGAAACCACAGAGAAAGAGAAACAGAGGTCTCACTCCGGAGTTTGGTAAACGATCGCAGCGCTACCACCACTGGGAAAACTACAAAGCACAATACGGCGCCATATTGTATACTGAACAAAAAGCAACCGAAATGCGGCCATGTTGGTTTGTCGTAGGAATTCTTATTGCTCCATGGCTCCGTATTATTTAATAAGGTTTTTTTTTTTTTTTTTTTTAGAATTATGTCGATTTAGAATTATTGATAGGAGAGAGACTACATATAGGATTACTAAACTTCCTTTTATATGAAACTCGGATTCCTGGATATGAAAACAGTAAGTTTAAAGTGTTTCAAAATATTTATCAAATGTTATTTAAATAAATGATAAATTTCTCAGATTTAAAAAACTTTTTGCTTTTGTATATAAAATAATGAATTTTTTTTTTTTTATTTTAGAGCAATTGCTGAAGCAATTTAAAATGCTTATTACGTTGAATAATCTGACAAAATACGCATATTTCCTAAAAAATTCTTGTGCTGTATTTTGATAGATTTATTGCTGCTACATAAATGCTTATTATTCCATATTGGTACTAGTATTTTAGAAATTGTTCAATATCTTAGTATAGCATCTTTATACAAATTTCAATTCCATTTTAAGAAGATTATTATTTTTATTAGTATTTATTTTTAACATTTTCCAGATGCAAATTAAAATGCTCATGCTGATTTGTATAGATAAAATGAAGGAAATTTATTTAATAATTATATTAACTAATACTAGTTTAGTAAAGTTATCAACATATTTTGATCTGTTTTAATTAACACAGCTTCAATAAGAAAATTAATTGTAAATGGCTGAAGGTGAATATTTCATTCATAATATTTATGTATAACAATGAAGTGGTCTTTCATAAAAATAATTGGTGTGTGTTTGTGTTATATAAATGGAATCTACTAGAAATTTGTTTGTTCTTTCAGGCAGTCTGTCAATGTTGGAGCTGTTTTGTCTTCAGGATGCTTGATCATATGGAATGCTCCACAATTTTGAACTGTAGAACTTCGTCTAAAAAATGTAAAATAATTTATGTTTAGATAAACTCATTAATATTTACATTGTATGACCAATAGATTTTGAACTTTTTTGTATACTCTTACAATAAGTCAGTTTCTAAGTTCATTATACTCTTTATGCTATATTTTATTTAAAAAAATTCCTCTCTTCTTTTATTTTTCTATAAGACTATAATCTTTAAAAAATACCAAATTGATGATGCATATACCTTAGTCAACTTCCGTTCCTTTCAGAAAAATAATTATTTGATGTTATAAGCTCCGGAGACTGTGAAGAAAATGTTTTATCTTATATTTGATGTTATTTTACTGAAAATTTTTTTATCTCATGATTGTGTGTACAGAATGCAAAATTTGCTTATGATTCTCAAAATTTAGAAAATCTTAGTTTTTAAAATATTTTTTTAAAGAATATAATATTAGTAAATTTGGCTTGAAATGGCCAACATAATATTTTTTTTTTAAAAATGTCAATTTGCATGAATGTTGTGTTTTTGTGTAATTTTAATTTATTTTTATTAAGAGATAGTGTAAATCAAAAATTCATTATTTCAAGCAAAGTGACCATAGAGTTTATTAACTATCACCTAGAAAACAATTTTTTCTTTTGTTCGAATAATGATTAAACTCCATATAAAAATTATGAATGATATGAAATTAACTTAAATTCTAAAAGCAAATGAAATATGTTTATTTGTATTTTTTTTTTATTTTTAAGATATTTTTTGATGACTTCATGTTTAAGCTTGTAAATATTTTTCCCAAAAGAGAAAAATTCTTCATATATTATTTAATCAAAAATGATAATTTCATAATTGAACATTTTTTTCTCTGCTGGGCAGAATGTACAAAGTTTATGTTTTAAGGATCATTCCATTATGCCCAGCTCTTGGGGTCTTTTTTATTACACTCTCTAATATTGATTTTTTATACTATATATAACAAATTACTCTGGTTTCTGGGTAGTGTTCTTCAGAAATGTTATGTATTTGCAATGTTTTGTAATTAATCATGTTTGTTCAATAAAATAATTTAAGATTATTTTGAGTATTTGGCATTTGCTACAGCATCTTGGTCCCAAAAACAAATAAAGGTTTTTAATTTTTTTTTGGGGGGGGGGTGAAAAAAATTCAGAAAATTAACGTCATAGATGAATTTTCTGTAAGGAAATTAAATTCCATATATTTGCATCTTGAATAAAAATGAATGTGCATTCATAAAAAAAAATATTGTTGTTTAAAATATGCCGATAGAGATAGAGCAATATTAACTTAAAAACTAATTTCCTGCAGAGTTTAAAAAAATCAAACGAATTTTCTATATGCTAATTACATTCTATCAATTTTTGTATCCCGAATAAGAATGAATTTGAACTTATGGTAAAACTAATTTATTGTTGAAGTTTTAAAATATTTTGAAATAGATATTATAATATTAATGTAATCAACAAAAATTAATTTCCTTCAGTTTAAAAAAAAATTATGATCCGAAAGAACTTTTCTTGGAAAAAAATATTTATTAATTTGAAAAATATTTTATACTTCTTAAATTATATATCCACATATTGTAAATAATTGATATTCTACAAAGCAGCAAATAAAACTGATATTCCATATTTACATTTAATTTCTGTATTAAAGAAAAGGTCAAATTAGTGAGAAAGAATGTTAATTTAGAATTACATAATTCGGCTGCAAAATTAACAATATATCAAAAGAAATCAGCTATTCTTAAATTTAATCATTGTAAAAAAAACGAGTTAAAAATATGCATTGTTGTCATATGATGGGTACTGAAATAACTAATTATTGTTTACATCGTTGACATGACGATGGGAAAGGCTACTCTCACGTCACAATTGTGTCATGGTGACGTAGCCTGTTCAGTTCCCACTGTCTATTACAGTGGTGTACTGTCTATGTGGAATGCAATATTAAATCAGTTACCATTAGCTTCTATGGGAGTGAGACCTCCGTTTCTCCTTCTCTGTGTGAGAAACCTTAAGGCAGGACCTAACTTAAAGACAGGATGTTCCATTCACAAAATTTTTTTTCAACCACTTATTCACAGACAGAATAAATAACATTACAAAACATATTTTAATATTCACTATACTTTTGGATTAAAGAAACTTCATCCCTACCCACCCAGTTCTGCTAATTTCTAAAAATATATCTTCTCTAATATTATCAGATTAAAATCTCAAAATTTTGAGCAATATTTTTGACACTTTTAATAATTTTTAATACTTTTAAATTCCATTTATAACAAACAGGATACAACTCCTCAGTATACTATTTCTTAAAAGGTAAAAGTCGGGAAAACACTGAAACGAGTTTATATTCTGTTCTGCTTTGGTATATCATTAAAACCAAATGAGATACCATTTCCTAAAAACGACTTAATTCCTTAAGATTCAACTAATATTAGTGCAGTTACTTTTCAAATGAATTAATTTACACATTCCTTCTTCAATTGTTTGTATAGTCATTTTCTTCTCAAGAATTTATTTGAATAATCAAATTATACTTGTATGTGTATTACATAACCATGCATGAATATTTCACTGTCATTTCACGAATACTGAAGGCAAAACTTTTTGAAATATATTACCAAAAAAATTACTGCAAACACTTGGTTAAACTAACTGAAAAAGCTTAGGCATATATTTAAAACTATTCAGACACACAGAAAAACAAAGACCTATAGTCTATCGCATTTAGAGAAACATTTCTTCCCTAAATTTACCTAGCTTCAAAATCAAAAAAGAAAACTATATGCATATGGCTTACTATGCTTATTCCATTAAAATTCTAATAATCATATTCATCCCATAATGATATTAATTGAATGATTCTCAAACTCATGCACAGATTATTGCTTACTATGCTTATTCCATTAAAATTCTAATAATCATATTCATTCCATAATAATATTAATTGAATGATTCTCAAACTCATGCACAGATTATTAAAAAATCGTATCGATTGATATCTCTGCAGTAAAAACATTATCAAATATTTTTTTATTACTTTAAATTGCAAATATATTCATCAAAGTAAGAAGTGGATTTTACAAAAGATAGTAAAATATCAAGATATGCAGTTCGAATAATCTTGACAAGTTCTGAGAACTTGAATTTTAGATTTAACTTTTAACTGTCAGCATTTCACAATTTGATTTGGTGTTGCGTAGCTAGTACTGGTTTATTGCTACTATTAAATGACAAATTATAATTTTTGTTTAAAATATGAGTTGTAAAACAAAATATACATACACTAATAATTCTAATAAAAAAATTTAAAAACAAATAAAACATTCCAACACAATAAAATCAAAATTCTACTACATTTATTAAAAAGCATTTTTTATTCAAAAGTTTCAAAACAAGAATTTCAATGCAAATAATTAAAACAGTAAAAACATTAACTAAAAATAGCATAAAGTAATAAAAACAGAAACAAAAAGCTTAATACTCTCTAAACCTTTATCTTCTTTCTGGACCAACACTTTGAAACAATAACGCACAAACTTGCACTGCTCTTAAACAGAATTATCTGAATCAATTTAATAGCTTTTATTCTGCATCCAAAAAAAATATGTACTTTTGCAGAGGTGCACCTATTGAAATACTGTTAACACAGAATTGAATTAGTACGAGATAAATAGTAATGAAATAAATGAATAAATGTCAAAGTAAATAAAAGCATTGTAAGTAGTAGATGTAATGAACAAATTTCATTTACTTTATCATAAATTTTCTTTATTTAAGTAACTTAAAGAAAGAATTATGTATGTTCGTGAATATCATGCCTGTACCTTCTATCCATCAAATTACCATCATGATTAATATACAGGTCTATGGATCTGCCTATACTTTTTCCTGCCCAAATCATCAGCCTACCACCTCAATTTTATGACCTTTCAAGTACAAAATTGGGATTAACTCTCAAACCGTGTTCTTTTCATATAGATACAATGATTATCTGGTTCCAATTATAATCTGATGCCACTATGCACTACTCCAGCTGCAATGTTCATCCACTTGATTTCTTCTTGCTCTGCAACAGTGGCATGCATTCAACTGAAGCAGTGCTTCAATAAGCAATTTGTTTTCTCAAAGGCCTTCTCATTGTGTATTGAAATTTTTTTTTTCTCTACAAACCTTCAGAAGAATGTCTGTGTTTGCTTTGTTGCTTCAAACAAGCGGCAGAACGGGTTTCCTATTGAACCGCCCTTCCCTTCAGTGAATTTATTTTTTCTGTCGATATTTGGTGCGATGTAAAAAAGGTGTATTTAAAGTATGCAAGTAATTCATGCTTCATCTCAGTTGATGGTTGCATGTCTATTGGTTCATGGTCATATTACATCAGATTCTTCCTCACTCGCACAGATCTTGTAAAGTTTTGGAGCCGCTTTGTATTCTTAGCTTTTAAGTTGACCTTCTGTGTGATGTAAAAAATGTGTGTTTAAAGTGAGCAAGTGATTCATGCTTTATCCTGCCAACACCATTGAGTTCTAGCTTGGAGAGGATATGGAACATCACTTTTTACAAATGATTATTTATTTAGGAGCAGCATTGCATCCTTTGTGAGTCATGTGCTAACTGAATTGTGTTTGTGTGGCATTTTATTTTAGTGCTTCTTCATATTAGTATTCTTGTGTTCAGCTTTTTCTTAATCATGAAACAGTTTATTATTAGAAGAGAATTGACCAAGTTGGAGTGGTGCCTAGATTGAAACAGTACCATAATTTCAATTCTATTAAATACTTGTGCCAAAAAAAAGGCAAAATATGTTGCAATGATGTAAATGTGGTCATGAAATCATTTTTAAGGCAAAGCACTGCGTGGCTACAGTTAGAGACCAAGTGTTTAGCTTCAGATATTATCAATTAAATATTTTCAAAAGAGACTAAAACAAAGAAACAGAAGTGAGTAACAAAACATGTTATTATATCTTCAGATAGAAAACTTGTTTGGCTAAAATTTACTGTAATAATTTTATTAAAACAGTTTGAAGATAAGATTAGGGAGTTTTTTTTCTTTCTTCTTTTTTGTCTAAATGTTGTTCAGATTGGACTGCTAACAATTTCTTAACTTATACTGTTTAAATCAATGGAATTAATAAGCTGTTATAATTGATAGTAGTCCTCATAATCTGAAGTAGAATAAGCCAAAACAAAAAAAATAATTAAAAAACATAAGACATTAATGACCTCAAATGCTAGTTCTAAAAGAACAAAAACTAAGCTCACTTAGTTTCACATTGTTACAAACATGGAATGTCGTCTCCCAGCAATGTTAGTCTTACGGTTGGGAAGAGAGTTTTACAGGGTTAAGTATGGAATGACCGGCAGCGGCCAGGCCTGGACCCCCGACCTTGGCTACCATTTTGGCGACAAATCGAAGATTCCAGAAAATGCGATCCTTTTCTCAATATCTCTATTAGGAGAGGAGATATGCTTGAATGTACTAGATAATTCCATGCGACGTCTCAGCCTGTCGTGCAGATTATAAAAGGACCGCGCTTGGATCACAGTGTGTAGATCAACTGGAACAACTTTGGAGTTTTGTCTGCGGTGCGAGCTGGAAAGTTGGTGCACTGAGCGCTATTGAAAGTGCTGTTACTGTCATTATTAGTGATTTGCTGACTGTTTGTTTCTAAATCCTGAAAGTGCTGTCACTATTATTACTAGCGAATTGTTGTCTGTTTGTGTTACTAATCTGTACAAGAGTTATTGTTCCTGTTACCTGTGCTATGTGTTTTCTTCCTGCATATTTGTGAATAAACCATTATTCTCCATTATCCTGCGTGTTGGACTGTGTCCGCCATACACCCATCGGACGATTTTTGTAACAATACCATATGCGAGATAACAAAGGAGGAAGAATTGACACAGTGGATAAAATGCCATACTTGGATTCATACATTGTGTGGAGGTATGAATTTGAGGATCAAAGAATATTTTTGCTTTAATTCTGTTTAAAGAAATTAGTGGGCCAATCCGGTCCACCAGTTTCCTCAATTGGAATGATGGCACTATTTTTAAGCACCTCCCCCCCTACTTTAAAGTTTTTTCATAAAAAGTTAATTATAATGCTTTGAAGATGAATAAACTACAAAAAAAAATTAAATTACTTCTCCATCACCGTACTTTAAAAATTGTCCAGGTGGTCTAAAATTGGCAACTTTTCCCTATTATTTGTGTAATTGCAAGTTTGTATGAATAATATTGTAGTTTTATATACTAAAAGCTCAATTGCTTCAGTATGTTTTAGAACCACCGCAGGCCACTGCTCTGCAATGTCTTATGGTAAAAGAATGCAAATTAATTATTATTAATTACAAGCATACTGATGAAAGGCAATTTCATGTAGTTTGTGTTGATATACCTCTTCCTTCAGAATATGAGTTTCTTATATCTTTTACCATTTAGATGGGCTTATTAATCTATAGATGAAACTTCAAATATTATTTTAAAACAAGTATACATCGGGGGGGAAAAGGCAAACAATTGGAAGATAAGATTTGTTGTTCCTTTCAACCCCCTCCCCCATGGGGAAACTATTCTAATCTTCCCTCATTAACAATCAATCTATGTATCACACATGGGGTGACTAAATAGGACATGGAAGTAAAATGACTGCATATATACTATGAAATATCATCTAAAAGAGACAAATCACTTAAGAAAGTTTGGTTTAAAATAATATGCAAGGACATGCCCACACCTCTTATACTTGAAAATACATCTCAGATTTCCAAGTATATATATGACAAGCTTACTGGTTGAACAGTACTTTTCTTTTACATATATTTTATACAAATATTATAAGATTACTTTTTTGTTTGTACATGCTATGCTAGTTATAAATTAATATTATTAACATTTTGTTCCAAATTCTATGTTATTTGCATTACTATAAATGTTGCATGTAAGAGCACATATGCCCAACACATTTTCAGGTAGATGGAACCAGCAAGGAAATAAAGATTAGAGAAGACAGACTTTCTTTGGTACCAGCACAACAGTAGTACCAGCAAGATGGTCAAGATTCTAAACAGAGCAATCCCATCATTAAATAAACATCACACACTGCAATGCTTTTTATTAATTCTAGATCACTCTGAAGTTTTTCATATAAATAAATACTTGCAAAATATTTATTTACTCAACTCATAGATGTCCATATCTTACAGAGTGGAGTGCTGGCTCTGATGTTGCCTAGGCCATATGACCACAGTTCAAGCTCGTACCAAAACAACCTCATGTAGTTTTATACAACAGCATGTCAATCCAACAAAACAAGTTATAGACGTCTGTATTTCCATCTGAAACTCGCAACAAACCAGGAATCTTTTCTGTCAAACACTAATGAACCTGATGTGTTATGCAGAAGAATTATTAATTTCAGGAACCATTTGGAATTGAATAAAGATGAATGCATAAAAAAAAATTATAAATATTCAGAAAACAGAGAAAGAAAACATCACAGGGGAAAATTCTACACGCTAAAAAGAGGATTTACATTACTTCGTCCTTGGAACAAAACTAATAAACATGTCTAGATTTTTTTAAAATTAAATTAGTAATTAAAACATACAAATTAATTTATAAACAAAGGAATATACAATAATAATAGATTCATTCAAATTCTTCACACTTAAACTTTTCTAACATAAGCAATAAATACATTTTTTAAGTTTTGAGATCACTTTCAATTAAAAATATATATATTTCAGAGAAGAGATGAACTATTCAGAAAGTTTAAATTTAATTACCTAATTTCTGCTGGCTGTTTTCATTACAAACCATTTCAAACCCAAAATTATTGGATCCAGAGCTCTGCTTGCTACCAGATGCACGAAGAACACTTGACATGCTAGAACTCATGCTCCATTAAGAACACAGAAAGAATCAGATGAACATAATCTAAAATAGTAATACAGAATATGAAGAGAATACTTAAACCTTTAAAAAAGAACTAACAATGTATGGTAACAATTATAAAAGTTTTTAAATCTTTCTTTATAAAACTTTTATTACGTGAAAACATAATAAAGCTTTTTCTTAGCAAAGAAACTGCACATTCAGACCTACCAAGAAGGGGGAGGACAATATGCTCGGAACGAGAGCTCAATAGAGGGGACTTGCTGGCCCAAGTTAAGGAAATATATACATTTCTTATTTTCAAGTTGGGAATGTGGGAGGCCTGCATACCTAAAGTTACCAGTTTTTTCCCTCAAAACGGGACATTTAAAAATTTTTAGGCAATATTATGTTGAATTCTAGAAAACATATTTCTTCAGATTTTATTTATTAATGAAAAGAACAGGAATAAACACATGAAAATGAATAATTCATGTGATATTGCATTTTTCTGAAGAATACATTTTTTCTTCAGCATATTTAGTGTAGATTTAAAAATAGAATGAAATTCTTGCAGGATTTCTTAAAATTTACTTTGGTAATTAACATTGCTTCGTAAACTGCAACTGTGTTCTCTAGCTCATCCACAGCTTATTCACAAGAAAAAAGAACCTTTCTGCAAAAGCATTAGTGCCGGGCAAACATAGAAAATATTAAATAATTATACGAAACATCATAAGACGTAAATTTTTGGCGTGAAAGTGTTTGAACAGTTCTACCCAATGACTTTTGGTTTAAACATTCACTGTACTTCATTCTGTCACTTCATGCAGTGTAATGAAGTGCGAGATGGGAGGCTTCTGACCATCTTGCATACGTGTGACATGTGTAATGCATGCTCCATCATCACCGGGCTACTAGACATAACAGTCAGAGATTTTGAATTTTAGTGCCTTCTTGTTTGAAATTGTTATCGTAGGTTGCTCTCTTTCAGAAAACGGGACATTTGGGCGTCCCGAAGCTGTGCTTGGGGACAACGGGACATTTGGGTGTCCTGAAGCTGTGCTTGGGGGACAACGGGACAGACTATAAAAAAAACGGGACACATGGTCACATTATGCATACCAGTGTTTTCCCCTGGGGCCCGACTCCTCTCTCTCAGCCCTGTATACATTCTTGCTTTATTGTGCCCCCAATACAAACTTTCAAGTTTTCAAAAATGTGTATAATTGTTTGAGAAATAACATTAACATAATTTTTATATATTCTTCTCTTTCCTGTTTAATACCAGATAAAATATGATAAAAATTTTAATTTGTACCCCTGAAAAATTCCACAATGATCCAAACAAATTGCAAAATCTCTTAAAGGACTATTTCTTCCCTTATTGTATCAAAGTACTTATAAATATTAGTTCAACATACAAAATACATTCCTCTCTAATACTGTTTTATTTTCATATATCAAATCACAAAATTTTAGAGATAACGAGGTAAAAAATATTAATTTCAGAGAGAAAATAAAGGAGACATAAAGAGAATTTTGATAGTGATAGTTACATCTCAACCAAATAAATGCTCTGCAAAAAAATAACCATTTTTATCACGGTATATGAATTTTAAAGCATAATGTACTATAAACAAAACTTGAATACTTGCAGAATAATAATTCTATTATTGAATTGTAGTAAATCTATAACATGCATTTAAAATTACAAATATATTATACAAGCATTTTAAAAAAACTGTTTCAAATGTGTTCAACATACTGTTTAAATTATATATAAAAAAACATTTCAAAAAATCTATACATAACATAATTTATTTAAATTACACACTATTATGTACATAAATATGATTAGTTATTTTAAACCTGCCAATCTGCTTCCAAATACTCTCAAAATTTTTGCTGCTTTCTTGTTAAAAGATTTCTCAAGGAGATATGCCAAATAATACAAGGTTCCTTGTTTAGTCGGATTTAAATTTCAGTAATTAAAGATGCTGGAAATAATTATAAAGAAATGCCAAAACAAAAGAGTTATTTAAAAAAATATATTTGTATACAGTAGGAAAAGTTAATAATAAAAGACAAAACGTTGTTATTTTATCATTTCACAGAACATAAAAACACCAGCTTTAGTTAAATATAAATCAAAACACTTGTGTAGTGCAAGATTTTTCACGCAACACTATGAATAATATTTCATGTCTGAATTAACCCCAAAAAAAACCCATAGAAAGCTTATGATAGAGAAATTCGAACTACATAAAAAAAAATTACAGCAAAATCTATTTAAAGCTTCTGAATTGTTTCAAAAACTCATTTCAGAAAATGCGCTGGCAGCAACGTACATGATTTAAAAAAAGCATCTGAAGCTTAAAAGCAATCTTATAAGTTGGAATGCGCAATATAATATGCAGAAGTTCAATCACGTTAAGGCTATGAGTGGGAAGAAACGAATTTTCAATCCGAATTTAACTACTCATAAATCTGTCGTTAAATTAATATTGACGCACTCTGTTAAAAAATCAATTTGCTCGGAGAAATAGAAAAAGAGGTAACTACATACAGAATAAATATTATCCACTCCAATGACAATCACAACATTTACAAACAACCTCAAAAATAAACAGCGCAGACTAGGGTTGCCAGATCAAAATGACAAAATAAGGTCAAACATTCTTAAAAATAAGGCCAAATTAGAAAACCTGATTGAAGTACTTATTTTTCGCTAAATTTACGATTAGAAAATGCTTTAATTTATAAAAACGAATCTCTTTAGAATGACGTATGATCAACAGTGGCGAATCTAGGATTCGGGTCTGGGGGGGGGGGGGGCGGGGGGCATAAACATTTTGTATCGTCGTGATATCGTCGTGTATCGGCGTGACATTCGTCACGACGATACAAAAGCCTAAAGTCATACCCAAATACCTCAAGGCTAAAGTTACCCAAAACTCTTTAACTTTACAGACTTTACTCACCTGACAATAAGAATCATAAAGAACAATACAATACCTTCGATAATTTAATAAAAATTATAATGAAATAACTAGCCAAAAAATGTCTTCGACCGCTTCAAAATTACAAATACGAGTAGAATGACTACAAAAGTAGGAAAATTTTCGAGCCTGTATAGCCAGAAAGCAATGTTGAAACGTTTTTATTATTTTTTAAAAAAAAGGGAAATTAAGAAAAAACAGTTGTAATGATTTAAATAAAATCAAGAATTCTGGCTTGGCTCTGGGGGGGGCTGTAGCCCGATAGCCTCCCCCCCGGATTCTCCACTGATGATCAATACTCTATTAATGGAACAATATTGAAGAAATTTTTTTTTAACCACTCCATAAACAGATTTACAATGAAAAGCGATATGGCTAAATGAAATAGCTGAACATTATATTATCTCATGAGTGAGCAAAAGTATGCAAGGTTATTTTTCAGTTTGGTCATAATAAATGAAAAGCGATTCCGTACTAAAAATAAATAATAAACAGTATAAAAGGTTTATTCTATTAATATAAATAAAATTGAAAGAAGCAAGATAGAATATGGATATCACGTTTTCCTCTTGTCAAGTAGCAGTAACATAAATATTTTAGAAGTAATTTACAGATCAGCTCTGCGTTTTGCAACAGGTCTTCCCAAATGGACACCAGTTCCGATACTCATGAAGGAGGCCGGTGAATACCCGATAGCAATCAGACTTAAAATGTTGGTTGAACGTTTTTGGATTAAGCATTTGTCCTTTGGCAGGTCTTCTCCCTTATTTCAATTTCTTGTTCCTTTCCCCACTCCTCCAAGATTTAAGAGACCCGTTTCTCTCAACTATTATTTTGAAGATCGCTTTAACGATATTAATTTTAAAATCAACGATCTTATTCCTACTCATCAACCATTTAATCAAAATGAAAAAAATGAATTTCTCATTGATTGTCTTCCCTTTCAATCAAAATAATTTCCTACAAATATAATTAAAACATTTTTATTGATCATAAAAATAAATATTGGCAAAACAAAATAGTGACAACAACAGATGATTTTAAATCTCTTCAAAAATGTACCATTGCAATAGCTAATATCAACACTGGTGAATCCTCTTCAGGGTCTATTCCGTACCACAATTGCATCTTTACTCGTGAGGCAACGGCACTTCATGATATCTCACAATTCGTAAATGAAGCTCGGCAAGATGTCATTCTTACTGATAGTATTTCTGTTCTCAAGCGTTAAAAGCTTCAAATAGGAATTCTAAACGTGTAATTAATCTTGGTCGATTCATTAGCCCGTGCTGCTCCGAACACTAAACTACTCAGTTGGATTTCTCATGAAGATCTTAGTTATAATTCAAAAAAGTTTTATGAACAAGAATTCAATAAAATATGGCTAAATTCTAAATATTGCACTAAATTCTCACATCTTAGTACCATTAAACAAGAACACAGAATCCTTTCCCCTAATCGCAAGACTGATATTCTGCTTTCACGCTTTAGAACGGACACTTATCCTCATAATATCAAATTACATAGATTTCATCTGATTTCGTCGCCGCTGTGCAAGTTTTGTTTATAAGAGGAAACCTCAATTCATATTCTCTTTGAATGCACGAAATATTCCCCTGAAAGGGAAATTCTGCGTCAGCATTTCGGTTGTCTTCCTCTTTCCTTTTCGTGTCTTTTCGATCTTACAGTGGATGCTAAGAAGAAAATCCCTTTTGTTTCTAAGTTTTTACAACATATTCATCGTATTCGTTCTATTTAAACTTTCCATAGATTAGTATACCTTTTTTTGCTTGATGGATAAATAGAGATAAAGCAGCTAGATGAGCGAGCATACATCTCAAAATGCTTTTACTACTACTACCACTATTTCATGTGTGTATAAAGCTGCCTAGCTAAATAATGCCTCCTTACAACAACTCAAGTAGCTATAGCAGCGTTGCATATAAATCCACCGGAGAACTTTACCTTTTCAACACCTTCGAACTGGTCAAAATGGAAGATGAGATTCGAAAGATATCGAATTGCTTCCGGTTTATCGGTCAAAACAGGAAATGAGCAGGTAAATTCATTACTTTATATTATGGGAGAACAAGCGGAGGATATCTTTAGTTCTTTCGGTTTATCCGAAACGGAACAAGCTGACTTTGATACCGTGTTGAAAAAGTTTAATGATCATTTTGTTGTTAAGAAAAATACTATCTTTGAAAGAGCACAATTCAATAAACATATACAGCTCGATGGTGAATCAGTTAATACATTTATAACTGCTTTGTATACATTGGAAGAACACTCTGAATACGATGCATTTCACGACGAACTCATTCGGGATCGAATTGTGGTTGGAATACGTGACAAAAATTTGAGTAAAAAGTTGCAGTTGGACGCCGATCTTACTTTAACAAAAGTAATTGAAAGGGTTCGGCTCAGCGAGGTGGTTAAGGAACAACAGGAAAAATTGATTGAAAAGGAAGATGCATGCGTCAGTTAATGCTATTTCACCAAATAAACCGGCAAAGTTTCTGAAACAGAAACAAAGCTCGGAGTCAAGGAAACAAAGTGTGAAACCCTATTTCCATAGAAAATATAATGAAAATGAATCCCGCTTTCCTGAAAAATGTAAATGGTGCAGCAAACAAACACATGATAAAAGAGTGTGTTCCGCTAGTGATGCCAGATGCCGAAAATGTTCCAAAATAGGACATTATGCGAATGTTTATCCCACAAAACCACAGACAGAGTATTCTGAAATGGCGTATTTAGGTGTAGTGCAGTTCGAGAAAAAAAAAAACTTGTATGGATTGGACAGTTACGGCTCAAGTAAACCATAAAACATTAAATTTAAAATCGATAATGGAGCTGATCACACTGTATTGTTGCAAATGTTTTTCAGAATGTGTTCCAAAATGCTAAATTAGAGCCACGTGATAAAATTCTATGTGGTCCAGATAGAAATCCATTGAAAACACTTGGGAAATTCAAAGTAAATATTGAATACAAGGGAAAGAGTTGCACTGAAGAAATTTATGTGATCTTCAAACGTGTTTTCTCTGTAAACCTGCACTGCTCTCTCTTAGAGTGAGTCCCAATTTGAATTCTATCTGCCAGATTTCTGTAGCTGATCCAAAAGCTAAATTTCCAGAACTTTTTAAAGGACTTGGGGTAATGAAGGGATGTTATTCTATCAAATTGAAACCAGGAGTTATCACTTCTCCCAGACCCGATTCCTCTTTTAAGGCAAACTAAAGCTGAATTAGAAAGGATGGTGGAGGAAAATGTTATCACACCTGCCTTAAAACCGACAGAATGGTGTGCACCGGTAGTAATCGTGCCAAAAAGTGATAGTAATGTACGGATATGCGTAGACATGGTAGAACTCGACAAAAATGTTATGCGGGAACTGTACCCATTACCCAAGGCAGAATACACTTTAAATCTCTTGGTTGGAGCAAAAACTTTTTCTAAACTGGATGCCAATTCTGGTTTCCGGCAAATTCCTCTAGATAAAAAGTCATCCTATCTCGCCACATTTATCACTCCGTTTGGTAGGTTTAAATAACAAAGATTGCCTTTCGATATCTCCTCTGCTCCAGAGCATTTCCAAAGAAGGATGTCTCAAATGTTAGAAAGTATACCTGGAACACAGTTTGTCACATGGATGATATTTTAATATGGGGATCTACTCAAGAAGAACATGACCAACGACTCGCAGAAGTCTGTAAGAGATTAAAGAACTATGGTATGACATTAAATGCAAATAAATGTATTTTCTCTCGGACATCTATTAAGTTTTTAGGTTATAAAATAGATGGACAAGGAATTCATCCGGATCCTGACAAAATTGCTGCGGTAGAAAATTATCAGCCACCAACGAAATAAAGGAATTAAAGCAGCTATTGGGCATGGCTAACTTTTTAGCAAGATTCGTTCCTAACTATTCGGATATACTTTTTCCTCTGACTTCTATGCTAAGTAACAAAGTAATTTTCGTGTGGGAAGCGCTACAAGAAGCAGCTTTTCAGAAATTGATGAAAATACTGTCCTCAGATCCTGTGCTAATGATCTTTGATCTAGTGAAAGAAACTATAGTTACCACAGATGCTTCATCGTATGGCTTGGGAGCTACAATTTGCCAAAAGCAAGCTGATGAAGATCTGTAATAGCCTATGCATCTAGGACTTTGACCCCAACGGAAAGTCGTTATGCACAAATTGAAAAGGAAGTCCTTGCTGTCGTGTGGGGATGCTAAAAATTTATAGATTATCTGACAGGAATGCATTTTAATATAGAGACTGACCACAAGCCTCTCATTCCAATATTTTCCAAGAAAAACTCAGATGACTTGTCTCCACGATTACAGAGAATCAAGTTGCGAATGATGAAGTTTTCCTATACAATTGTACATATTCCAGGAAAAGAATTGTTTGCCACAGATGCATTGTCAAGAAACCTTCAGAAAGTCCCCTGCAAAAGAGAAGAATTAGAAGCTGAAATTAATGCGTTCATTCAAATGATTACAAATTCTCTTCCAGCATCATCTCGCAGATTAGATGAACTAAGAGCTGCACAACTGAAAGATGAAAATTGGCAGAAGCTTACTGATTATATGTACCGAAAGGATGGCCGACAAAGAAAGAAGTTGATACACTATGCCATATTGGCAAAAGCGTTATGAAATATCAGTTCAAGATGGACTGTTGAAGAGAGGTTGCAGAATCAGCATTCCGAAGTCGCATCAAACTGAATAAAATTCATGAAGGTCACCTAGGCATTACGAAATGTAGAGCTCGAGCCAGATGCTCTGTGTACTAGGCGGGAATAAACGAAGAAATGAGGAACTTGCACGTTTTTTTATATTTTTATAATATAGAAAATGAAAAAATATATGACGGAAAGTATCTTTCCTTTTTACTTTTATAGCCCGAAAAGGTAAAATAAACAATTTCAAGTGCGCACTATTTACTTCATCTCAAAAACGCTAGTTTTCCTACGCCGCTACTTGTGTCACACCACACCATGACGGTTTGTTTACTTTGACAGCGCCGTTAAAATAGCAAGCGGCATATGTTTCTTGTTGATCTGAAAAGGATTTGTATAAAACCGAATAAGATTTCGAAATGTTTACTATTGGAAAACCGTCTTTTAAATATTGCTTAGTACCTTGCTGTACAAATACAACTATTACAGCTCCAGACAAGCTTTTTCTTTGCGTACCTAACGATAGAAGTACGAGAGACGTATATGAAACGGGATAGTAAAAAAAAATCCTGCTTTATCTACAAAAAGTACTCATGGGTGTTGCGAAGACCATTTTTCGGTAATTTGGCATTTATTTCTGTTAAATAGTGAAATATTAAATTTTAAGGATAAGATTTAATTTTACATTTTACTTCAATCATAATAGTGCTTGAGAAGATAATTATTAACCTGTGTTCATAATGCTATAAATTTGCTTATCAGGGATCTCTCCAACAATTTGGCCCAAAAATTGAAATAGTTACCATTTTTACTTTCTCGTATACGAAGTATACAAAGAGAAAGTATTGTAATCGTCAAAAAATTCGAACTCGAGATTTTGACGAATCTCCACGTTTTAGACCTCCCTGAGTCCGAAAAACCCAATTTTAGAATTATGTTTGTCTGTGTATCTGTGAACACGATAACTCGAAAACTATTAGAGCTACGGAGATGAAATTTGGTATGTGGTCTTTAAACATAATTTGTAGGTTTCTATCAAATTTTGGACACAATCCGCCGACGGGAAATCTGCCTATCTGTATGTCCGAGGTCATGTGAACACTATATCTCAAAAACTTGAATAGCTAGATGGATAAAATTTGTACAGAATTTTATCGTCATGAATATAGGTCCGTATCAAAATTTGGACGAAATCCGTCGAAGGGTTGACTGTCTGTCGGACTGTATAATCGCATAATTGTAAAAATTATATCTCCTAAACCCTTTGGCTTAGATAAATAAAAATTGGCATGGTGGGAGCTAACATTAATTATAGATCTGTGCCCAAATTTTGTTTCAATCGGTTAAGAAAAAGGCGTTCAAAAATGCATAATTAATTTTTCTAATCAGATTCTCCATACGCATGCGTACTAGTAGCAATCTCTGTGCACGCGGAAGGATTACGTCACTTTGCTCTTGTTTTACTTGTGTACTGGAAGCAATCTCTGCGCATGCGCAAGCTATTCAGCGATAACGAACGAGGTTATTTTCTCCTGCTTTCTCCTCCGCACGCGGAGCTTGCATTGCTAGAGTTTGAAAGAAAATAAATATTGCTAAGTTTTAATACATACGCATCTCTTTGGATATGATTCTTCACCTAAATATTTTTCTATCACTATATTCTACAATGAAAAACATTCTGATAGTCATTGCATTCTGGGTTATAGTAGGTTCGAATTTTTTATTCACGCAGGGGGAAGGGAAATGCCAAATGTTTGAGAAGTATACAAGAAAGTTTAGGGGAGGGCACTCCGGCTGGTTTAAAAAGTAGTGGATTTTTAGTGACCCGATTTGTATAATGAAGTGTAATATTTTCTAACTTTATTTACTACCTTTATACTATGTAGGGGAGAGTGGTAATGAATTCGACACTTTTTTTCAATGATTTTTGTAATTTTTTCTTTACATCAGATTTTGTTCAAATTTGCAGGTTATTTTCTTCATATATTCATGTATACTACACAAAAATTAAAATTAGAATAAATATCACCCATAATGAGTAATAATAAGAAGTTTGAAAAAGTAAATAGTAGTTGTCCCATTCAACCTCACCCATGGGATTGAATGGGACACTATATTAAAGTAATGAAAATAACTAGAAACTTACTTTTTTTAATGATAGAATGAATAATGATACTAATTGAATAATTGATGATAGAATAGGTAAAATAGAAACATTGCCTGGCATTCGTCAATATCATCTATAACACGCCATTTATAGCTATACTATATTCAGAGTAATGAAAATAAATAGAAACTTCCTTTTTTAAAAATCATATAATGAATATTCAAACATTGAATAATGTGATTGAATAGATAAAATAAAAAACAATATTTGTGCTAATAAGTTTATTGAAAAAATATAGGCAAAAACTATTCTTCACGAAACATATTGCACTTAACATCAAAGGTAAAACTAATAACTCTGGGATTTTTTCTGAGATAATAACATATTTGGGTTCGACCACTCGTTATAAAGACCTTTTGCTGTGGGACGCAGAGGGTCGTTATAACGAGCGTCGACTGTATAAACATTCATATATCAATTTTATTCTGTTTTAAATAATTAAACAGTACTAAAACCCATTTCAAATAATTTGAGTACATAGGCCATTATGACATTGCTTTATAATGTAATAAACATAAATAAATGTAGTCCAACAACAAATAATAGCCAAATTTGTCTAAACTTTGACTAGCAAGTCACTCAAACTTTCACAGAAATAGCATATTTTCATTTTTTAAAGTAAAAATATTAATTATTAATGGTTACTAAATGAGAAAAATACTTAACATTGAAAAAACATGTGTCCCATTCAACCCCACAGTGCCTTTTTAACAAAATAGCAAAAAAAAAAAAATGAAAATTGATTGTTTAAAAATTAAAAGAGCAAGCAATATGAAATTTTCACGCACTAGACAAACGTAAACATTACCTCGTAGTGCGTACTAACGTCAAACCAATCACGTAGCGTTTTGAGGTCACGTGCTTTTGCCGCACTTTTTTGTAATTTAAAACTTAAATTTTAATTAAGTTCATTTTATGGGTTTTAATTATCGTTTTCGAACATTTTGACGATCAATCTGTTGATAAAACACAGAAATTAGCATTTTCCTCACGGGTGCAAGTTCCTCATTGAAGAGAAAATAAAGGGTTGCACTGCATGTATACAATAGTCAAGTAATCGCCATCAACCCCTAATTCCAACTTCATTACCAGAGAGACCTTGGAATGTTTTTGGTCTTGATCTTTCTAAATACAAGAATGCATGGTACCTTCTGATTTCAGATTATTACTCAAAATATCCTGAAATTGCCAGACTTGACAGATTGACTTCTGCTGAAGTTATAAATCATTGCAAATCAATATTTTCCCGTCATGGAATCCCAGATGTTGTCCGTTCAGACAACGGCCGGCTCACAATTTGATCCAGTAAAGACCATAGAATTCAAGGATTTTGCAAAAAGTTATGACTTTACACACATATCAAGTAGCTCCAAATTTTCTCAAAGCAACGGTCTAATAGAATCAGCAGTGAAAACAGCCAAAGCACGCATAAAGAAATCTAGAGAATCCTATCATGCATTAATGGCCTATCCAGCAACTCCTTTAGAGAATGGTTTTAGCCCTTCGGAATTGTTTATGGGTAGAAGAATCAACACTACCCTTCCTGTTGCTAAGATCCAACTATAGCCATAATCGGTAAACAAGAAAGTTCTCGTGTCTAAAGTGGAAAGACGAATAGAAGGCCAGGAAACGAACTATGATCAACATCACGGTGTTAGAAATCTTGATGAATTAGATCCAGGTCGGAAGGTTTGGATTACTGACAGAAGGATAGCTGAGAAAGTTCTGCAAAAGATGCCTTACCCAAGATCATACCTAGTTCAGTCCGGCAAACGTATCTATAAAAGGAACCGAAAGCACCTAATCCCTTCACCAGATTTTCATCCAGAACCTGAGCCAGAGGACGACTTTGATGTCACAAGAAACCAACACTCTCCTGCCGATGCCGATCTAGGATGTCCGCCTCTGATGTCATCAGCCCAGTCTCCAAGATTTTTTTTTACTCTAAAAGAGCTAGCTCATGTACAAAAGCATCTCCTGATCCCTATGTCACCAGAAGTGGTAGGACCGTCCGACCTCCTGAAAAACTTGACCTTTAAATTACAAAGGAAGGGAGATGTCCTATAAGCATAGCCTGCGAACCACTCGATTTTACCGGTAACCACTCTCTGTGCCTGTAACTGTAACATGGTTAGTTTAGGTTCGTAATCTTGTACTTGTAACTTATGCTGTTGTGTGCGTCTCAATAAATGTCTTGTGTATATAAAGCTGCCTAGTTAAATAACGACTCCTTACAACAACGTAAATCATACAGGGTTGTCCTCAGCATGCCGTAAGAAGTGATACGGTTTCACAAAGTGGAAGGGAGAATTCTGTGAATGATTTGAAAAGTGAAGGGAGCGATTATTCATTTTTCTTTTCATATTATAGAATCGCTGTGATTATTCGGAACTGCATAGCTCAGCAAATGGTGTGATTCACCGGAAAAGCTTCCAAACTGCGATAGCTGCTAGATTCCGTGATTGATTCCTATATTAGTGATATACTGATCCTACGGTCTTCATTCTATAAGAATCCAAAAGTAGTTTATGCATGCGCCATCTGTTGACAGTATATGGAACTAAAAACTTAGTTTGTACAAAGTATGGACGCGTTTTCTGTTTTGTTTATTTACGTTAAAATGCGGTGACTACGTAATTCTGGTGTAACGTTAAGTCAATGGGATCTTCAAAGCGGAAGTCCAAAAGCCATGCAAATAAAGTCAAAGTTTTTAATGCAAGTAATCAAAACAGAAAACTCGTCCACTAAAAGAAATTACAATTTTTAATTATTTTTTAAAACACGTTATATACACTTAAGAATTTTTGAAAATTAAAAGTGCGATGGAAATAGCAGTTATGTGGAACATATATTTAAAAACAATAGAAAAATATTTTTCAAAAAAGCGTGCATTATGCATCTCTTGGTGTGTCACTATATATCTTGCCTCAAGCTTCTACAATCCCGGCCACAGAATCGATATACCCTGTACTTCATGCATCTCCACGGGAAAAGTCTTGGGGGTAAGGTTAGGGTATCGCTGTGGCTATGTGAATCGTTTGCCTCTCTCAATACACTGATGAGGATAGGTAGGGTTGCCATACGTCCCGTATATACGGGACTGTCATCGTATTTCACTACGCAGTCCCGTATTATTTGTCCCGTTTTCTCCCTAAACTCTGCGTGAGACGCCCAAATCTGCGAAGCAACTATGAAATTGAGTACGGAAGAGAAACGGCTGAAGTTTTTGCAGATACAAAGTATGTTGATCACAAGTCATGTCTAATAAAGCTATGCGTATACGTTTTTGCCATTCCAGCCCACAATGCAAATGTGGAGAGAATATTTTCCCTAATGTCAACTCAATGGTCGGACGAAAGAAGAAGGTTGTAAGTGGAGACAATTAAAGCAATTTTGATTTGTCATTATAATTTTAAAATGACTTGCGCCCACTTTTATGATTATGTGAAAGAAGAAAATGATATAATTAAAAAAGTAAAATCAACTTTAAAATATCTGGGCTGGATTAGCCTTGCATTTTTTTAAAAATTCTTCTACGTGTTCATTTTATAATATTGCTTGAAGTTTATTGATTTTTTATCAGAGTAAAATAAACCATTACCTACCCACTTTTTTTATGTTTTATTTATTTAGCACTTAAACGTCCTATATCAATGCTTGGCAATTATAGCAACCCTATCGAGGTAGCCTACTGAAATGTCTGGGCACTACACCTGCCCAATTTGAACAGGTCCGAGAACCCGTGCGTCGATGTTGTACGGTGAATGGAATGAATTTTAAGCAACTATGATATAGCTATGAATTTTTCTATCATATGCATAAATAAGTTTGTTTTTTTTTGTTAAGAAAGTCACGTTAACACCGCTATTGATTTCCTTTCGGTCACGTTGCAGTAACATCGCACTGTTTTATTTTTAGACACAAATTCCAATGTAAAACATGTTCGTCATGGTCTAACAAACGAGCATGGAAAGTTTGTAAACAATCCAGTGGCGAATCCAGAATTCGTGTCGGGGGGGGGGCTGGGGGCATAAAAATTTTGTATCGTAGTGACGAATGTGAAGCCTCATGACGTATGTAAACCAAAACACTTTAACTTTACAGATTTTCCTCACCTGACAATAAGAATCATATATAAAACTACAATACTTTCGATAATTTAATAAAAAAAAAATACAGTTAGATAACAAGACAAAAAATATTTTCGACCGCGTCGACGCTACAAGTACAAGTGGCATGACTAGAAAAGTAGGAAAATTTTTGAGCTTGTCAAGCCAGAAAGCAATGTTGTCACGATTTTATTATATTTTTACAAATGAAAATTAAGAACAAACAGTTGTAGTGATTTTAAATAAAACCAACAATTTTAGTTAGCTCTGGAGGGGGGGGGAGGCTGTAGCCCGATAGCCTCCCTGGATTCGCCACTGAAACAATCTTTTGGGACTCCCTGCGTATGTACAATATATTACACACTGATTTCCAAAAATTGAGAAGTCATTAAGTGCTTCACAGAACAGGCACAATAAAAGCAATATGCTTATTTCCCGTCTTGGAAAATACACAAAATAAAAATGGGTTCAACATGGAGTACGATCACATCTAACAGCTATACAAGCCCGACAACGGTAGACTTGGCATTTCGAATACTCTGAAGGGTTACATGGCTTGGATAAACTAAAAAAGCACTATATAGCAAATCTACACAAGATTTTGAAACTCACAAAATGAAATTTTTCCATAATTTCTGAATAATTTACATTACAGTTTTTATTTCATCATGGACAATTTACAAATCAAATTTTCCTCGTTGAGGAACGTTGAGGACAATTCATATCAGATACTAAATTACTCTTCCCGTGCAGTAAAACAACTTGAAAAAAAGAACTTCAGAGGAGAAAATTGAACAAAATGGCCAATTTTTTGTTTTAATTTTTAAAATAAAGAGCAAATTATGCTATAATAATCCGTGTAATTAAATTTAAATTTGGTTTGTAACTGCAGCAAAAAGAAAGTGTAATAAATGATGCAGGAAATTAATAAGGAACAGTTGAATATTTAAGGGGATTTTCCAGGTTACAGTAAAGGTTAACTTGACCTCTTTTATGAAAGAGGCAGTCATCAATTGTTCACGAAGTTAAGAGGAAAATTGAAATAATTTAGAGCATGAGAAATAATCATAACCGAAATCGTAAATAATAGGGTTATACTTTTAAAAGAGAACTTTTAAATAAATATTTATAAAGTAATTCTGGTGTTGAGAAAATAAGAGGCGCTGCAGCTGACAAAGAAGAATTTTAAAAAATGGTACAAAAAGTTTGTAGCCCTTGTCAAAAAATTGGATGAGCAAAATTGACAATCAATCATGAATATCTAAAAATTTCGTTCAAGAAAAATTCCATGCATAAGTAATTTTATAATGCATTTTTTCTCAACAGGGAACTCAATAAAATCAATATTTATTTGAAAAATCATATGTTACATAATCATTTTCATTGCACCTTTAACATTTAGAAGATATAAATTACAGTTGAATTTAAATGGATAACTGAATAGATTATACACTGCTAGAGGTGAAGTTAAACTATTTTGTGGTATAAAAAATCGTTTGCTACATATATACGTTTATACATATGTTTATACATATTATATGGACGGATTTTTAAAATACTTGTATTTTAATTGCATTTTCATGGGATGAAACGAATACAACATTGAGAAGATTCATAAAGAATCTAAGAAAACGACTAGTGAGAAGGTTTGTGTAACTGAAGTAATTCTAGGACCGTCTTGTACTTTTCCGAATACTAACTCTCATACAGTAAGAGAGATGACGAACAAAGCCAGGAGCAGGCACTTTCTTTGTGCAATGTGGACAAATAACTTTAAACTTGTTCTGATCCTTAGAGGTGAGGCGATTTCCAAAGATATCGGAACCATTCTTGTTACGTCTCGTGCCTTTATCATCCATTTTCCTTTCTCTCCCTGAGGCGATGCTGCATGTGTAGAGCTCTTCAGAGTTTCCAGTAACGCAAAGATGAGAATTTGAATCTTCAGATTTCAAGATAAATTCAAGATACGGGTTTCCCATACACAGTTCTTTTTCAGTTTTAAACAGAATCTTTTTCCTAGTAGCAACGCATTCTTCCAGCATGGAAGAGTCAGCTTCTCCATCTTCATGCCTGCGTTTCTTCGGAGCTGTTATTTCGTCGGTAGATTTCATCAGCTGAATAGTTTCCTGTTGGTTTTTCTCAGTCAATTTGTTACTTTCCTCACATATATTAATAGCTTTATTTTCTATTCCATCTGGTAAACTCGCTTCAAAAAAATCGGATTGATTTTTAATGATCCGCAATGGCATTGATTGTTTTCCTTCCTCTTCTTTGCATGAGCTGTAGTTTCCCTTGTAGACTTTTTCAGAATTTATTGTAGTCTCAAGATGAGAAACATTATTTGAATCATTTGGCTTCAAACAAAATTCAAAGTAAGGGTTTCCAAGACCAAAACACTTTTCACCTGGAAATAGCATCTTTTCCCGGATTGTTTGATGCCCTTTATTCAACATGAAATCATCTACTTCATCTTCAGGCACGCATTTCTGTGGATCTGATTCTTGGATGTTGTTTTGAACAGCAGACTTCTCCAATATTAAAACGCTTTGCTTCTTCAAGCTACAGGAAATTTCTTTGCATACATTCATTCTTTCTTGTAGGCAAACACAAATGTAAAATATCGGAATGACTCTAAGACTGTCTTGACTAATTCTTTAAAAGTAGCTACTGAAGCATCATATGACTGTATCTTTCCGATGAGTGATTTCCTACACAAATGAAAGAAATAATAATTAATGAATGAAATAAAAATTTGCAAAATGATTCGTCTTAAAAAACTATAATAATGCAGATTTTCAAGAAAACAAACACGATATTTATATATCTGAAAATAAAATGAATTCGCGTATTATTTACTTTTTATTCGCGTTGTCTTTTATTATCAGAAAGCTAAAATTTAAGCTTTAAGATCAATTGACTCTGCTGATACCTACTGACGTATTAACACAGAAAAAGGCTATCGTCCACGGTATTCAAACGATTTCAGTTGAATTACATCTTCGAAAGACTGTCGTTTAGTACCCTTTTATGTTAAATGAATAAGCAAGAAAATTACAAAATCAAACGTGTTCAAATTCCTTAAAACTTTGTTTACCATTTTCAATTCACCATTAAAGCAGAATAATCTAAATTTGTTTTTCAGGTAGCCATCAGGAATAAGTACGTTTTTCCAACTACATTAAATTTTTCGTTACAGATTGTATTACAATATGTGCAAGTTCTAGTGTCGCATCGTTATTTTCAGTTTTCTTCGTTTTTTCATTCTTTTTGTGGCTTCCATTGATGCCCGAACGACTCGATATTATCTCATTCGTCTCGTAGCTATCTTACCTTTAGCAGCGAGCCTGGCGAGTTCGCCGCTCTGTGGCTACCCTGTGAAATGTGATGAAAAATTATCTCTGAAAAAAAATGCAACTTTTTTTTTGCAGCATGTAGGACAAAGATGCACATTTTACCTATCTGTTTTATAATATCTCACATATTTTATCGGCAATTTTTAATTTTTCTAGATCTAACTTTTGATTTCTCACGTAAAAATATAACTGTGCAACTTTTTTTTTTTCGTGAATACCTTTCAAAGGAACATTATAAATAGTACATTTAAATTTGTTAAAAATCTTAGCCTATGGATAAAAACAGTGGCAGAAAACTTCACATATCTTATAAAAATCAACGACAATCAGAAAATATATTTGTTAACACGTTGTGTGCAGGATACGAATTAGATGCAAGCTCAAATAAGAAGTAAAACCGTAACTATGCTCGCTCTAGACAATGTATATACCATAAAAGAAAAAGTGAACGCATTCTGCAGACTTCTATTAGCATATCCAACTTATCTAAACTAGTACTCAAGTCAAATTCTTGAATTAAAAATTTGATATTGGGTAATTAGAGAAAAATGTATTTTTACGTTTCCCGCTTCCAAAGTGTTAAGAGCACGCTGTACTTTAAATAAAAATTTGCGAAATAGAAATTGCCATCTAAAATAAACTAGACAGTATGCAAAATGTTCGAGGCAAGGGAATTTGCAAATTTACTATCGAAGAAAGTAATGGTTTGGAATGAAAATTTAATGGTCTATCGAATGCACATAAGGTTCAATTGTGTAATATTTAAGAACATAGACGTTGTCCATCTTATCTTACTTTTTTTGTTTCATTAGCTGATTGCAAGCACTGGCAATGTTTCAAGAACTAATGATATTCTTCTTCTTACCCAACTTCGAACGAGGTAGATAATACCAATGACCTAATTTATAGGAGAATTTCTACTCAATAAGTTCTATTAGCGAAAAGTCCAATCATGCATTATTATGGATATCATGATACAAGCGAATGAGAGCTCATAACAATTCTCAGGAATATTAAAAAAATATTGAAAATTTGCATATATTTGTCATCAGGAAATGACTGGAATTTGGTATCTGTTGGCATTGCAATCACTTTATGGATTCTTTTTCTACGTCATATATAGATTAGATTCTTTGAATTTTATTTAAATATTCAGCATTCCGAAAAATCTTATGGTGCCCCCAAAATCTATATATATAAAGTAGAATGTGTGTCTGTCTGTTCCTTATACAAATCTACAGTTTTTGTTCAATGTTGATGAAATTTTGCACACACACTCTTCAAAACAAGAGAAAAATTACTGTCAACTTTTTAAAGTGAAAAATTAATTAAATTCTGAGTTAATTAGAAATTAAGCGAAAATGTGAGGCTTTTGCATAGTTTTTAACTTTCGAAGGATTTATCGCACGAGAACGATTTTTACACAACCTTAAAATGCGAAAATTTATCTTTCTAATGATATTAGTTTAAGTGCTGTAGAATATTCAGACGAGTTTTAACTAATTTTTAAAAACATTGTTTAGTGCTCGCAACTCAGCGAAAGTCTTTCGCTCGCAATTCTCCTGGGATGGGGTCACGACAGGAGTTGGGGGGATAGACGTACGCGAGATCACTCAGTGGGGGGAGAGACGTATTTATATCTTCCTTGCATTCTTTTGTTACTGATACTTAAGGTTATTTGAGAAAATACTATCTGTTATTCATTTCGCTATCTCCCTGTGTCTCCTCCCCTCATTTTCCTGTCATAAAATCCTGAACGATACGGTCTGACCCACACAACTGCCCTTTCCCCTGATAGGGTGAAGACCAGTCTGCATTTCGAAGAGAGATAGAACGTTGCTTTTAAAATAGCTAAGCATTCGCATTTAAAGCGTCTATCACACGGAGAGCTATGAGCGCAATGTCACTTACCAAAAAAATTTATTGCACGTGACGCATTGAGACAACCGGTCAGACAGGATTTCGGTTATCATTGGGGCGAACTACGTCACCGTCAAAATCACACCCGACTGGTTTGAATTATCGCTGATGACGATTTTCCGTCAGCATCGTGTGCATTTTCAAGCCGGTTGAACTCAGCCCACGATTTCAGTCATCTCGTCTGACCGGTCACGTGCTACAAACTTTTTTGGTGAGTAGCATTGTGCTCACGCTCAAGATAACAGCGCACGATAGCTCTCCGTGTGAGAGCAGCTTAATATGCTACTAAAGAAAAGACAGTCTATCGGATAAGTACATCTGAAAACCAGAAGAGCAAAAGTAGTGGGGGTGTGTGAAACCCCAGAACAGCGTCATGCTCGCGTCGAACAAAGCCGCCTCAGAACGTCTGCGTCTAGGGCTATAGAAACACCTGAAGCACGGAGAGACCGTCTCGAAGAAGACAACCACAAAAGGACCGAGTCCAGAGCTAATGAGACAGCTGAACAAAGGGAGGCTCGCGTCGAGGAAAATCTAGCAAGGATTGTTCAAACGAGAGACTTACTCCGGCAGAGTAACCTGAAACTCGGATTTTTGATACTTTACAGATATGAAGTTACATTGTGTCAGTGTGTACAGTATCACTTATTAATCCCTTAAATATAGTATTACTATTATTATAAGATTGGCAAACCAGCCGATCGCCGTAGGCGGCTAGTTTTAACATAAAGAAGAAAATGAAGAATTAGTCAATTACAAATAAAAAATTTGAAATGACTGCTTACTGTAGTTAAAGTCTAATGAATTTCAAATCCAAATAATTTTTTTGATAATTTTTCCGTACTAACGTTAAGGAATCTGAATGAAACTAGGTACTATGAAAATATCCGGGACACCAATATTATTTTGTTTCACCCTATTTGGGGTCGTAACCCAAAGTTCATAAAGTTCTGACATAGAATAAATCGTGGCACCTGTGAAAGAACACAACTTGTTTAAATAAGATCAATAAATGTATTCACATATAAAATCATATTACACATATATATAGATATAATATAATAACTTAATCGGTTGTTTTCCATCTTGCCACTTCCTATGACTGTATCTGCTATTCAACATCAAAAAAGAATAAAATATTCTCCGAGACGCATTATGAAACAGGATAGATTACATGCGTTTGCTATAATTTCAAAGAATAAAACTTTTTTTCAGCATCGAAGAAAAAGTTTATCATTTCGCTGGGAACAAAACAAGAAGAATGGATTTACTTTTTTCATAATTTTCAACAACACTTTTAAACAACTTACAATCATGCTTATTTTAGTTATAGGGAAAAGTTACCTTATTTGTACCATCTAAATATTTTTTAATATACAGCGACAGCGAAAAAATGTTAATAAAAAAGTGCAATGTTTTATAGTTTATTTACTTCTCAATGATGTAATTAACATTTTAAGAAATATACTTTAAAGTAGTAAATATATAGCATATTAAGTTATCGGTCTAGTTCAAGGGTTCCCAACCTTTTTCCCCTCGCGTACCCCTTGATTATTCTTTTTGTTTTCGCGTACCCCCTACTATCATATCCAAGCCCCACCCCACCCCCTCGAACCATCCGTCTATGCAAGGAAGTTTTTATTAATAATGTTAAGGTCAGCTTAATTTAGGTTAAAAGTGAAATGACTCGAATTAATAACATTTGCAGAACTTATTTCTGATTTTACATTTTATTCCATTTTTACAATAGTATTATTAGTTCAACTCCAAAGCAAATGACACCAGTATTGTAATTATTTCGTCTTAACTTATAAGGGTAGCTAAAAATTACATTTCGTAATAATCTACTATTAAAGTGGTATAGTTATTAAATAGCAAGTATTTACATGGAGAAACAGAATTCTCTAAATTCTTAAATCCTTTATGTTTTCTTGTTTCCGCCATTAAAAAATTTGATTTCGCGTACCCCCAAATGGTCCTTCGTGTACCCCCAGGGGTACGCGTACCACAGGTTGGGAACCTCTGGTCTAGTTAAAATAACGAATTTCACAAATTGGACCACTCATTTCTCAAAGCACAATTAAAGGAAAAGGACTTTTTGATTCTCAAATTCTCATCAGCACACCATGCATGAACCCAAGTATGATATTTTATGCAGTGTATCACTTCTTTTTTTTCCTCACATACGATACAAACTATGTAGCCTTAGTTTTTGTTCTTTTTGAACCAACGTTTGATATATTTATGTTCCTTTGTTGTGTTCTTTGGCTTTTGGTTATTCCAATTATGAGGATTACTAGTTAATATAACTTCTTTCTGGGCTATTCCAATTCATGCAACTGTTTGTGGTCGAAAATATAAGCAAATTTCATAAATATACAAAAAATAGTTTAAAGAAAATATTTGGTGAATATTTTAATAAAACTATTTTACGTAAATTGTAGCCAAATAAGCTTACTTTCTGAAGATAATATATTTTGCTACTTATTTTAAAGTAGTGCACGAATTATTAGTCTTTTGTTAAAGTACCCTTTAACTCTTTGCGGTTAGGTGAGTTAAAAATCAGTCTCATCTTCAGCTTGCCTTTTTATGCATGGAGGGGTCTATTTTTTAACCCACCTTTTATCATCACAATACAAAGAACTGTGAAGAATTTCTATGCAACATGATTTTTTTCCCCGCTTTTAAAAGCCTTAAGAAAAAGCCTCTCAGAGTCCTTCCTGTGCCTCCAAGAGTTAACTCAATGCAAGCATTTGTTCACTAACTGCAGTCGCTTAATGCTTTCTCATCTAAACTATTCCACAAACTCATGCTACAACATGCATCGTTGCAGCATGCTCTACGGCTCACATTATTTAATTGAATTGAGGTAAGGACCGATCTAGACAACGATCCAAATAAGACAAACCTCCCTCACCAAAAACTTTTAAAATGAATAACAATAATAAACAAGAGTTTATTTTAACCACAATCTTTTGATTGGTCAGCCGCAACTGTGTAAATCTTTATAGGTAGAGTAAAATTAACTAAAAAAACTTACCCATATCAAGTCAAAAATGTAACAAGTAAATTATTTAATTAACTAAGAATTAAAGTATTCAAAATGACACAAAAATGTAAACATACAACACTGCACAATGTAGGATTGAAATCTGCAACACCCCCACGGCTGCAATGCACGAGCTGTCACGAATGGAAAATATATCAGTGCGCATCATTTACAAAGCCAAATGCTATGACAGAAATAAAAACATTGCAAAAGATTTTGAAATTCTTTGTCTAATGAATTCAATAAAGCTTCGAAAAATTCATCCAAAACCTATAGGATACGGACATAGTCTTATAAAGATTATCCCCAAATATAACACAAGTCAATAAACGAGTCAACAACACATAAATGACTCAAGGAAAGGTGTCATCTAAGCCTCATCAATTAAGAAGCCTTATGAAAAATGATCCATCCCCATCTATTTTCCTCTTTCAAACGCATACGCATTAAAATACTGCAATTTAGGGAACTAACGAATACTAAACGAATTAAATTGTTTAAATTGAGTATCTTTATTTTGTTTTACCACTATTTTGTTTACTTATTTTATCAAAGTCTGGTGCTACTCAATGAGAAGCATCTAATCAAATAAATTTCCATACTTTTTCTCTAAAAATATTAGTAGATAAGGCACTATGAATATTTGGTGCCAACCAATGATATATCTCAATTTGATGAAATGTTATAACGAGAAATAAGGAATCCCAGAGTCCAACTGCTCCAAAAAACAAAATACGGGACTTCTCTTCACGTTGGATCAATTGAGGTGTTGAATTCCAGAGAGCTAATTTTCGCTAAACTAAGCTACGTGTCAGTCATACGAAAATGGAAAACATAATTTCTTTCGAAACCAGAGTAGATGAAAAGGAGTTATATCTGCCCTTATTTAGACTAGGTAGCAGCATTTGTCAAATGGTTCACTTTCAATATTTATAAAATACTAGCAGTACGCGCACGGCGTTGCCCGTGGAATCAGGACTTCAACAAAAAAAACAAAAAAAAACACAATGACATGAAAAAGTTCTGAAAACAAAACAAAAGATACACATTATTGATTTTCCCGCTTATTTTTCTTCGCGATAATGACATTTCAACTGTAGAAAATACAGCGTACGTTAATCCGAAACAATATTAAAAAACTGCAACGTGAAAATGATTATTATAAAGCAAATAAAATATGCGAGACATAAACACGTTAAGACACTGTCGAAAATAATAATTGAAGTCATTCAATTGAAGGTTATGACGTCACTTGGGCTCTGCACCGTCAGACAATGAAATTCCCCAGCAACGTTACGGAAAAGTGTCGCGGGAGGGAGTTCGGTAGAGAAAAATATCTTTCAACTGACCATGAAAAAATTAATTAAAAAACAGGAAAAGATATTTTAACCGTTCTTGTTTTAAATACGACAGAACCGTTCCAGTTATAAGCTGAAAGAATTTGGAAATAATAGTGTTATTAGAACGTCGGATACAGCAAATTTAAAAACAAAAATAAAATTTCGATTGCAAAATTGACTATTTTTTAAAAATTTCTCAAAATTCAGTAAATTACGTTAAAAATTCAAAACTAACTTCATTAGAACGGAAATCGTGTGCTCTTTTCAATGGTTTGTCTATTTTTTTTTTTTTGTACAATTATTCAAAACCATTCTATTGAGAAATGAGTGCGAAAAATCAACCAAAACAACACAAAATATTAAATAAAAAATTTCTAGATTAAATTTTAAAATTGCAGCTTATAGGTGCACTGAGTCACCATTAAGACTACCTGTGTGCCAAATTTCAAGGTTGTAAGTGCGATAGATTCGTCTGAACATCGCACGCAGGCACACACGCGCACACAAACATTGCCTTTTATAATCACTGAATTTTGAGAATTTTTTAAAAAATAGTCGGTTAACCCTAAAGAACTTAATTTGGAACTTCAATTTCTTGCATCCGCCGTTCTAATTTTGTTATCATTTTGAAATTTTTTGAAGTAATAAATATAACGTTTCTCCGTGATTTAAAATAAGAATGGCTAAAATTGAACAGTTGGTTGAATTTTAATTAATTTTTTTCTGAAGTGTTAAAAAAATTTCGTTTCAAAATTACCTTCACGATTCTTCGTAATCAAGGTCGCGTGACGTATTTTCCCAACATGCATTTTGTCGAAACCACGTGACGTCATAACCCCTTTGCTTCGCGTCGACAGATCATTCTTTTAATTTGTTTGTTTTTGTACTGTTTGATAGTCGAACATATGGCTGATATTTTTAGTTAGAGAAGACTAGAAAAAATGAAATATGACTTCAAGGAGCTAATTACGTAATGTGACTTCAAAGTTTGAACCTGAAATGGAAGATTTCATCTCTCTCTTTTTTTTTTCTTCTTCTCTGGTTCATTTTGGATATATTTAAATACTATAGAAATTATGTTTGTATCTTTCGAGGAGTCTTCTTCTTTTTAATCCTTCTTATCTGAATCAGATTAGATCCATAAGATCGTTCGCCTTCATCACCTCCAACACGAAACCCGGTCACTTAAGCAGGTCATCGTACACCAAGGCAACACAGTCAAGTAAATATTGCGGAGTGGCCTCAATCATGTTGCACTTTGTGCAGATCATCGATTGCACAATAATAAAGTAAATTTAATCTGTATGGGAAAGTTGGACGATATAAAGCGTGGAGGGAAGTTGAAAAAGGATTAGATCCTTAGAACACCATAAAGACGATGAAGTATGGGGATGAATCTGGCTTCATTTGGGGTTGCATGACAACAGGAGGATCACAGGAGGAGCAGAAAAACTTGTATATACTGATGGGCATTATTAAGGTGACCAACCGTCCTCCTTTTGTAAGTTCTGTCCTTCCTCGAAAAGTGCACAATAAATTATGCAACAAATACTTTTTTTATGCATTTATCATATTATAGTGTATGCTGCGTTATTTCGTTGCAATGAATTAAATGTTTCTTTTATTTAACATATTTTTTAGCTTCTATTTATTTGTGTCCTTTTGTTGGAGCTAATGTTCGAGCTAAAGCAGGTCACCTTAGCATTATGGATAGGTAGATATATCGTGACATTTCGAAGAATAACGTCTAAAAATGTGCCGATAAACTAGGACATGGTTCAAACTTCGTCTTCCTGCAAAACTATAGCTCGAAATATACGGCATAGATTTTCAAGTTATATTTGATGTAACACTGAAAGCAGCAGCTGCAGACTCCACCTAGTCTCCAGGTCAAAATGTCATCGAAAATTTATTGTCAAAATTGAAGAAATCTGTACATGAACGTGACATGACAAGAAAAGAGCATATGAAGTACCTTTTAAGAGAAGAGAGGCCAAAATTTCCTTTGAAACAACCAAAAAATTGGTAGAATGCATGGCTAAAGGACCACAAGATGTGGTTCAAGCGAAAGGATTTGCAACTGAATATTAATCTGCTTATTACAACAAAATTGACCCTGGATTGGTAACGTTACTTCGCAGTTTGAAAGGGAAAATGAGTCAATTTGACTCAACGTTACCATTCTAGGATTAGTAAAAGTGCATACTCCATTTCAGGGCGTTGTTTTCGTCTAAGTATTATTATTTACTCATTTTCAAAAAAAGCTAAATTTGATTACACATTTTTTTTCTTTACGTAATGGAAGAAAAAAAGCAACAGCATTAACAGTAAAAAACACGATTTCCTTAAAATAAAATGTAGCCTATTAAGTAAAAACAAACTTTACACTTTTAGGTGTGTACTCAATTTTGGGACTGACTGTATATAGAAATAAAATATTGAGTGAGTCAAATAGATTCACTCCGTAAATCTTGTGTTAAAATACAGGAAATTATTTTTCCAATTATATTCATTTTGATGTTCTGCAACTTCTGGTGAAATTTGAACAATTTTCTAAACGCGTTTTTATCTATTCGCCTCAAGAGGAAACATTCCAGAGAAAATATAAAAGCATGTTGCCCATTGCATCGCCGCCACTCCTCCAGGAAGGTTCGATAAAACTAAACTAAGTCTTCATCTAGATTTTTTATCTGTTGAGGGTTGTTTCTTTTCGGTCCTAGCTTTATTGGTTACCACCTATTTGGAGCTATGAAATTGTGTACAAAATACTGTTGTAAAAATTTATAAGAATAAGCTGGGAATCAGGGTTGGAATAATCCATCTTGCATTAATACTTATGGGGGGATGGATTCGGTTTCCGAAATACTTTCAGAAACGAATTTTATTCATAAACCGAGGTTTGATTGTACTTATAGTCTGAAGGAGAGAAACCGATAGAAGTAATACTACAAGGAGTGTTAGAAAAGGAAAACTTGAAATGACAGTAGTGAGTAGGGATGGGTCAGAACCGTTCACTTCGAGGATTCGGTCCCGAAAATCAAGTGGATATAAGGATAAAAATTGCATTTAAATTATTTTTAATAATTTGCAATAGAAATTATTGTCTAGATTTATAATTTAATAAATAACTTATTATAAAAAGAAATGTAGACATTAATTTCAAAATTTGAGGGGTTTCTTTGTAATGTTAATATGTGTTGAGTATTTTAAATATAGCATTCAATTTATTATACATTTTTATTTTAAAAGATTACTACAATAATTTATAGAAATTTGTATTATTTTTAATGAAAAATCTTCCTCAATCGGTATGGGTTCCATTGGAATATCAAGATTTTATTATTAAGTAGTAAACTTTCCGATATTCAGTATTATTGGATTTTTCAGTGAATATAGTTATAAATAAATGAAGATAGAGGTTACTTACTGTAATACAAATTCAGAAAATTGAAAAACAAAGTTGCATTTCATTCGTTTTTATATAATACTGATTATTAAATTCTGAAATCCCGGAATAAATTTTCCTACAGTTTGCAGATTGGTTTGTTTTAACAAATATATGAAGATACTGATTTCGACTTATGAAGAAATAATAACTCTTGCAAACTACCTCCTTTTACATTTAAACATAAACTCGAAATGTGTTTTCATTTTCCTTAAAAAGCGATTAAAAAATGAGTTAATTATATTACCATCTAGATGAAGTTACTATACTATATTTCACTTAAAAATGCTCGATTAAAAACCATTTTTTTAAACCGACACTGAAAAATTAAATTCCACAGCTCTCGATTTAGAATTTTACAAGATAAAATATATTGTCTCATTAAACTAAATTAAAAAATATATTATGATATTAATTTTGAAGCTCTTTAGTTTTGTATTTTTTGCTTAACATATCGTGTTTGCAGCAAATTTTCCCTTAACTAGACTTATTCTTTAAATGAATATTTTTGAATAGTGAAGAGAAAATTCAAATTGAATTCTGCCTGGATCAATCGAATTTTTCCAAGCTCTTATCAAATCAGGGTCTTCAGACGATATCGAATCGACTAACCTTTAGAACCCAGTGTTCTTAAGAGATAGAAGCTTTTTTTATTTAATCTCTTAAACAGTGTTGATTTTCGTACTATCTAATTAGATTACCCCCTTGTTTTGGGATGCGTTGTCGTATTGATTCAAATCAGTGGCGTAGCGAGGGTAAGTGGTACCGGAGCACGATAAGTTTATTTTTCGGCTCCAGTCTTAATCAGGGTAAATGCCGCGCCTGGGGCATGATATTTTTTCGACCCCCTCATCATATTTGGCTCCAAAAGGGACAGAATCGCACTAATGTTTTGTCTCCATGGCATCCCCTAACACTGGCGCCCGTGGCATCAATACCCACCTTGCACCACCGGTCGCTACGCCACTGATTCTATTACATGCACCTAGAACACTTGAGATGTTAATGGATTACAAAACAGTTAAGGGATTAATATTGATTTTCTATTTCAATGTAAATTAGGATTTCAAAAGGAAAGGACTTTTTTAGAAGGCCGTAACACAATATGTAATCATTAAGTGTGATTTATTTTTAATATTTATTCAAAATCCTTGGAAAATTTGAGATGATGTTGAAAAATAAATTCTTCAAAACAGTCTAAGAAGATCCTGCACCACAATACAAAGATTAGTTCAAGAATGCAATTAACTTAAAACTACTTTAGTCAGATATTTAACCTTTGAAAAAAAGTGATATCAAACCATTAAACGTAATCTTACCATCAGAAAAGAACCCACCAAGTCTTCAAAGTTCTTTCTTAAGACTTTAAATAGCTGCATCATATCTTGAGGATATTAAAAGGATATCTTGATAAGCAAATGGAATACGAAGGCCTACTTTTTGAATAAGTTAAGGCACCTCTCATATATCAAGTGAATTTCTTTTCAGACTTGAATGTAACTGCTGTATAAATTGAATGAACAAAATGAATTAGAATTCCTTGATTAAGAAGAATTTCCGAAGATTTTTTTCCCGAAATTTTTTAAAATTCAAATCGTAAGTCACTCTAAAAAATTTATTTAACGGAAATTTAATTAATTAAAAGTTTATAAAACGTAGTATCCTAATTGTAGTCAATCGACGCCTGCAAAATTGGATTTGCACTAGAGCTTTGTTACAAAAGATTTGCATCAAATCTCTTGTAACAAAAATGCGATTTTCTTTCAAAAATTACGTCGTTGGCGGTAATTAGGCAACGATTCTACAGAAAAGACCCAAAGATGTTGCAACTGAAGTATCTACAGTTGATCCCAAAATCAAGAACACCACATATTCACTTCTTCGAATGTCTAAAAATGTATTATACAACAGTCAATTATATGCCAAACTTTCAGGAGTATTGCATTTGTTTAATGAAATTTCATCATAATAAAAAATTAAATTTGAATATCGCTATTATGGAAAAAAACTCGATCTTTTAAATTCTCCATAATCTGGCCTTGACGTATATGAACGACATACCTAGATGGCAGGCTAAATGGAGTTTGAACCTCAATCAAAACTCGGATTTGAAAAGCAAATAAATTCCACGGTTCCCTGGAAAAACCAGGGATCTCCTCAATCCACTGAAATTCCTAGACTTGAGTATAGAGGTTAGGGAATGTATACATATATTTGCATACATCTAGCATAACCTATTAGCCAAAAAGAAAATACATTTACAAGGGTAAAAAAAATCAACCACTGACAGTAAAGACTTTGGATTCAAAAAATATTTTAATTCACTTGGAGGATGAGGTGGACCCCAATTTGGGATTAAAATGCTGAATTGGGTTGGCGAAAAAGTAACTGAGTATTTTTTTCTGTGTAAATCAAAGATGTTTTTTTCATGGGAATAAAAAACTTTATTACTTCTCTACATCCCATGATATTTGGTTACAAGGAACAGCCGTCACAACGATCGCTATTCCAGAAAACGAAGATTTTTTTTCATTGGGAGAGGGGCTGTACTGTTCAATCGACTAAATAGTATAATTCGTAACACGATTTGAGTTAAAATTGTTTATTTCAACTTGTTATTGTTTATTTTAAGAGAAAAATATTGCGTATTATTGGGACTAAAATTTGTTCATCGTCTGACGAAGCTTCATCGACTTGGCTTTCTTAATGACCGATATTCCGATTCTCTCCGGTTTAACAGCATATTGCTCATGCTGTTCTATAACTTTCTGCTATCTTCCTATCAAATTCATGATTCCACGCTCTCAAACTTCATATATTTGGAGGGGAAAAACCCCTTAACGGGTAATGAAGTGCATTTTGTAAAGAATGAAAAAAGTTTCTCAATTCTTATTTGATCAATAGTGTTTGCAATTCAGGTTTTGGGTAACCACTTAATTGATCTGCCCGTGCATGCATCGATTTACATTGTTTTCAAACTTAAAATTAAATCATACATCAACAATATTACTCGATACAAATATTATGTGGAATTCATAAATATCTCAAATGTTCTGTAGACCAGGGGCGTAGCGACGTGGGAGTACAAGGGAGGTATAGATACCCGGGCGCTGTGAAAACAAATGGTTAGGCGCTTATGCCACTTTTTAATGATAAATATAATGAGGGGGGATAAAATAATATCCTATCCTTGGGGCCATTTACATTTCTTAAGTTATTGGTGACAGCTGGGGAAAACATTTATTATGCCCCTGTCGCCGATCCTGTAGATTCTTAACTGAATGAAAACAACTTATCACCCCTTCCCCCGTTAAAAAAAAGGCATCATCCAATTAGATTGTTCATAAAACTAAATAGTTAAGGGGTTAGTCTCCTGTCTCTTACAACTACTGTTAATGATGTTATTACTGATGTTGATAGGGTCGCGGTGGCCTAGTGGTAAGTACTCCCCAGATAGCAATTTTAGTTTGCAGCAAGCTTGCCACAAATTTGTCACGAAAAGAGTGCAAGTTTGCCACAAATTTGTCATGACAAGAGTGCAAGCTTGCAGTAAGCTTGCAGCAAGTTAACGAAAGCTCCGAAGTCACCATGAAACGAACTTGCAGCAAGCTTGCCACAAGCTTGCAGTGCAAACATATTGCAAATTATAGCAAAAACAGAGTACGAAACACAACCCGGGATAGAACTCGCGACCTCCCGGTTCCGAAGCGGAGACGCTAACCATTGAGCCAGCTGAACTCTGAGAGGAGATGATAGATTTCGCTAAAACATCGTTCGATTCGATTCGTATACGATTTATTTTAAACTATTTTCTGGATTTCATTAATTTTTTGAGTTGAGAATATGATTTGAAGTCAAAAAGAGAGCGATTTTCGCTAATAACTACGTTTTGCTAGTAGAATAAATTATGAAATTAGAGTTCAAAAGTAATTACTTTAAAATGGGACAAAATGTCTAGTTATTATTTTTCAACAAACACCGACTGTTTTTAGATTTAATTTTGTTTATAGACGTTAAAATTTCAACATTAAGAAAAAGGCGATATAGTTTTCTTTAAAGTGAGAGTGATATATTTAGTAAAAAGATGGAAAATGTTTCAAAATTTTTTTTTATAAAAAAGTTATTTTTTCACAAATTATCATTGATTTATTGAATTAATAAAAAAGAATTACGGTATAGGAGATGCTATTAAAAATCGGATGTTTTTTAAAACAGAGACAAAGATAATTATCTCTTTATTGTGCTATCTTTGCAGGAAGCTTGTTGTGCAAAATTGCAGCAAGTTTGATTGAATGACAAGTCAAAATCAAACTTGCTGCAAACTTACGTGCTATCTGGGTCGGCTTTGGGGCCGGAGGGTTCCAGGTTCGAAACCCGATTCCATTGAAGATCCGCCGTGTATGGGGCCTGTTGCACACTAAGGGGCCTATTCTGGTACCCCCGGTTGGGGAGACGTCACTTTTTCCCCGGTGGTAACGGCCGCGAAAGTATTTGTGAGGCCACCAGAAACAAACCAAATCATACAGCTCTCCGTTAGGTGTGGCGTGGAAGTTCGGAGAGGGGGTGCCAGCTCAGGCGTCGTCCTCTGACCGCGGTTCCAAATTACGAGGTCCGTCCCAAAATAGCCCTCGTGTTGCTTCAAAACGGGACGTTAATATAACTAAACTAAACTAGTCTCCTGTTCATCATTCAACCATAAAGGAAAAGAAGACATCTAATCCCACTAAAGTAATAATCTGAAAAGAGAACGCTAATCAATAATTATTTCCAGAGAAATTTCTTCAAATAATATGCTACGCGCCTTTTTGCCACAGGCGCCAATTGGAAAAAATAACCAGAATCAATAAAATGTATTGCGACTAATTCTAGATTAGTTCTAAAAACAATAAAAATGGAAGAAATCGAACCGAACGTAATTCAGTTATTAAATAGCCTCGAAAGGAATTATCAGACACAATTAGAATACTAAAATATGATGACGAAAAGACTGAAATATTAAGGCTAACAAAATTTTTTTATCCAAAAATTTTGAAGGGCCTCGTGAAAGAGTCGGGTTCGGGACCCGATTCCGCAGAAGATTCCGCGTGTATATGCATTCCTGGTGAATATTAAATCAGTCGAGGGTCAAACGTCCTCCCGCTGGTTTGGCGTGAAAGTTTGGAGAGGAAGATGCCAGTTCGGTTGCCGTCCTCGTCATCTGACTGCGGTAAAAAAGTACGAGGTCCGTCCTAAAATAGCATTCGTATAGTTTCAAAATGGGACGTTAATCTGACTAAAACTAAAGCACAAATTCGAAAACTAGTATTTTTCAAGCGATAATAAAAAGAAAATACGATTATAACACTAGCTCAATCATTGCTCCCAATCTGTCCAGTGAAAAATACTATGTAAACCAGAATTCTGATTATTTAAGATATATAAATATATAAGTAAATACTATCAAATTTGTGTAAGCTTTTCAGCGGAAAGATTACACGAGATAGCTGCAGTTGATTTTCTGGTAAGGTAAATGCAAGCATTTTTCAAGAAATGCCTCTAACTTCCTCTTGAAGGAAAAAAATAGCAATATATTAAGTTAAACAAATTATTGATCAAATTATAATTGTTTGATTTTGATTAAATATAGATTTTTCCTTGCTTTTATCGTGGCATCTTCATCGAAATTGATTTTGTCAAACCTATTTTTTTCTGTATTTTGAAATCCATAATCGATGGACGATCTTGTCAGTTTTTTGTTCTTAAAATGCCATTATTAATTTGCTAAACGAGCGAATTTGCAGTCGAAAGTGAGATTGTTAAGAGTATTTTCAATGAAATTCGCTGATTTGGAAAACATCTTCATAATGAAAAATGATAAATGTGCAAATGCCGATAGGAGTACAGTTAAATATCTTATTTTCTATGCAACAAAATTTCGCAAATACATAAACGTGAAGTTCTGCTTCTTAAAATTTACTCTGGTTTTTACAGTTGTCTATTTCGACCAAAAATTGAAACTCACTTTAAATATTATTCAACTTAGTACGAAAGAGACTATTTTAGGAAAAGATAAAATGAACAGACGTCCAAGATCATACGGGAAATCTTGATGTTCGACTCTTTGTCCTGGATTGAAAAAAACTCTCGGGTTTGAATTAAATGTAATGAGTTTTTTTTTTACTGATTAGTAAATAATTCAGATTAAGCATAAGATTTTGGTTTCTGCGGGAAATGTACATCAAGGCAGGCTCGTCAAGAGAAAGGAAGGAGGAGAAATTCCCAGGCCCATGATAAAGAAAAATATATATTTCTTATTTTCAAGAGGAAGTGTTTGGTTTCTAGGGGGCCCACTGCCTCCGAGAGCCGAGCCGGGCTCCAGGACACAGTAGTGGTATACGCCCCACCCACACTGGCCTGCAGGCCCATTTGCAAACTGTGATTGTGGCGACTAATCAACGGACTGAAGATTTTCTTCCAGATACCCCGTCACGTCGCGTAAATGTTGCGAAAATCTGACTTCTAGCCACCTACTGTAATTTCGATGAATATAATGAGAGTGTGTTTTATATTCAGAGAAAATGGTTGTAAAAATTGAGTTCAACTCATGCCGGATCCTATTTATCATGGATTAAAATCAATACTCTTGATGATACGAAAATCATTTTTTCTTATCCCCGGCCAGTGGGTACGGTCCCCAAGGAATTTGTCCCTCCTGCCTCCTCTCTTGTCGGGCTTGGGGGCCCTAGACTCTATGGACAAGTTTTCTGCTTTGTTTGTTTACATTTAAGGGCCTGTACTACGTAATTCCGGTGTAATGCTAAGTCAATGGAATCTTCAAATCGGAAGTCCAACATACAAGCAGATAAAGTTAAGGTTTTTAATGTATGTAAACAACCCATAAAACTCGTCCATACTCATTTTCATCGTATTGAAATAATCCCTAATTCACAGGTGAAATTTCGTCTCCATATTAAGCATACATTCTAATTTGTTTCCACATAACAATAGTTGTTTTCAATAACAGTTTTTTTTCGTTCTTATTATATTATTTGTTATGTTGTCAGGTCATTCTCATTGAGAAAATTACTGACTCTCACCTCATCGATGGTAAAGCCGCGAAATCACAGTTAATATTTCGTTTTTTTTTTACATCCATAATTTATCATTCATGCGATGGCATGTATCAGCTGTAGCAAATAATCTGTTATTTGCGCATGCTTTTCCTATGTGATTTGTTGTGAAGTTGATCGAAAAAAGGATTTGTTTACAATGGTAAGCTACGGATAAATTTATGTTCGTCGACTTAATTCTTGAGTATTTATGAAGTAATTGATATTTATTCATTCTGTTTGCAGCATAAATTGAAATATTCTCAAAAGGAAAAAGTGAAGCAATTTATCACCTTCACTCAGACTGGTGAGAAAACAGCTATTTACTGCCTCTCTCAGCACGATTGGAAGCTTGATGTAGCCTCTGATAATTATTTCCAAAATCCCGAACTATATTTTCGTGAACAGAAACCATCTGTCGACAGAAAGAAATTAGAAAACTTATATTCCAGATATAGAGGTATGTGAATGATATGCAAACTTGGAAGTCTTGTATAAGTACTATCCATTATGTGTTTAATCCATGAATTTCATATTAATCATTTTGTATTCGTGTTTCTTTAAATGAATTTATTTTTATGGGTTTTTTTTCTATGAAAATATTCACTTCTCTGTTCGAGTCCGTATAGAAGTAATGATTTTTCCTATTTTGGTTTCGTTGTAGAGCTAAAGTTGCTTTATAAAATAGAAGTGAGAGAATATTTTTTCTTATGTTTAAAACGAGCTTACATTTAAAATGTATATGCTTATCAATTTTATTAAATTCTGAAAATGAAATTTGACATTTCCTTTAGTTTTGTTTGAGTTAATCTGATATTATAGTAGTGCATGATTTGATGAATGTTAGAATCATTCAGCCAGTTGACCTATGTTCGACCAGTTGTTATGTGGACAAATTAAACAAAATATTAAATCTGTATATATTGAAATTAATATATGCATATTTTGTATTAAATTAATGTGTACTATTAATGTTTTATTTAATATTAAATAAAATATTACTAGAGATAGAAAGTATAATAGATTGTTCTAAAGCAGAAGGCTGGAGCATATTCTTTTAAATTTGCTGTAGTTCACATATAAGGAATTGATGAATTATCATCATTATCAAGTATATCTTGATGAGTTATTTCATTATTATTCATCAAGATATACTTAAAAAGTGAAAGATCAGTTGCATCTGTGATAGATAATAAAAAGACGCAATTAGAGCTGCATATAAATATTAAATCTGTTTTCAGAGTTCAAATAAGTTTCAGTTTATTGTTATTGAGATTCAATCAAGTTTCAAAATTTTCAACTTGGGAATTGGTACAGTTACGCTTATTTAATAAATCTATTCTCATATTTCATGATTTTGTAAAATTTATGAAAGAATGTTTGCTAATACAAATCAGTGTTTCAGAATATTGTTGTTTTAAAAACTCATTATTGAAATAAAAATTTTGTTAGGTTTCATAGCACATAATAAAAACTTAACATCAATCGTCCAGGTAAAAAAATAGCAATTTTCTTATGAGTAAATGCTGCTGTTATAGCCTAATTTATGTCCTAAGATTTGTGTCCGAATTATTCTCTATACATTTTCATAATTTCAGCTAGAGATTATCATCAAAATACTTTCTCAATTGGAAAATTTCCAGACTTTTTAATTGTCTACTTTATTTAACAAAATATAAAAGTAAAGTATGTATGTATATTGATTGTCCTTTTTTAGAGTAGTTATAAGTTTTTATGAATGAAATTGTGATTTTCACATGATACATCTCAAATCTGTCTCATCTTTTTAATATTAGAATCAGTTGTGCATTTTTCAGGAGTATGAAGGACATGATATCGTTGCTCAGCATAAGACGATGTACAGTTGGATGTTTGATAATATGCATAGCCAGTTCTGTCATTTGTTTGTGATGTTATGCACATTGACTCCATGAAGTTTTCCTAAAATAATTATTTAATTGTTTTCTATGTAGCATTCTTAATTGTTTTGTTTTGAGATAAATGTAAATACTAAAAAACAGTTTTGTATACATGCATTTGACTTTTTCTGTCTCTAGCAGAAAAGTATTTCTTTAGCTATAGGAATTCTTATGTAAATCTTGAGTTCTGGCAGCATGTCATATTAATAAATTTATTGTGGTTCTACTGCCATCTTAATAAAAACCATTATTGAATGTTTTAGTTATGAGTTGGCTGTTTCAGAGGTTATATGTTCTTTGAATAACAAAAGAGCTTGTGTCGAAAATACTATTGAAACAGAAATATGTATGATATAAAATGAACAGATTTTTAGAATTTTTTTTACAAGTATTCTGTATAGTATTTCTAAATAGATTTATAAGCAGAACTTTTATGATGAAAATTTTCCATATCATGACTTCTTCCTGTTGCAAGAATTAGGAGATGGAAACTTAATCTTGGATCTTGCAACTATTTAATTGCTTCAATGTTTTTGTAAATATTTTTATATTAGCCAATAGTAATTTTCATTGTCAGAAAGCTGGTTAATTTTGTTTGTTCAGCTATAACAAAATGTGAGAACACTCTTTTTCTGTTAAAAATGTTTAAACATATAAAAAGAATGTTAAAAAAATCTGACATTTTTTTCCAGTTAATGAATGATTATTGTTTCTACTGTCATGCTTCTTCTACATTAAAATTTCTTAATATTTGAATTTTGATTTTTCAATATATATTAAAAAACATAAATTTTAGTTCGAAATATTTATAAAGCTTCTATTGCATAACAAATATGCATTTAATATTTTAATGCCTATATATACTTCATTTATTTTTCTGCATATTATATTTATTATATGTATACCTTTAATATCTGCATGTATTTCTTCATGCATTTATCTGTAATATCTTTGTTTTTATTTCTGCTTAAAGATCCTCATGAACCTGATAAAATATCTGTGGATGGTGTCATGAAATTTCTTGAAGATCTGAACTTGTCTCCTGACAGCAGACTTGTATTACTTTTAGCCTGGAAGTTCAAAGCTGCTACACAGTGTGAATTCAGTAAAGAAGAATTTATATCTGGAATGACAGAATTAGGGTAAATCCCCAGACTTTGTAATATTTGATTTGTGTGTTTTTTCATATTTGTTTTCCTTACATTTGAAGAAGTTCATTTGTTTAATTGAAAGTATGTCTTATGTTAATACAAAATTCTGTTTTACATCTAATAACTTCACTGGACATATTTAATACTTCCAAGAATTGAAATTAAGGGCTATGAATATATTCAATATGGACTGAATATGAGGTGTGTTTCATTATGAACCCATTCTTGCTTGAAAGAATCATTTCCCCTGTTTTATAATAATGCCTGGTACTTATGTGTTATAGCGGCCCCCAAACTTACTTGGTGAACTATGGTGAGATTTGGCAAATATTTGCTTACAGTGGCTGTTATAACATATGTTATAACAGCTGTTGTAACCTAATGCCTTATTGAGCATTTTGCTTTTTATTTTTAAAGTTTTTCTACTTCCCAAGTTATTCTAAATGTATAAAGGCTTCAGAGTATTTAACATGCTAATTAGTTATGTTTATATTCCTGAGTTGGAGAATGCCGAGATAAGAATATTATGTACCTCATTAAGATTCATTCCTCGTTTTGACAAAATACAAAGCATGGTTGCTGAGAAGCCTCTTTTAGCCATTATTGCTAAAGTTTGTTTTTATCTTAATCCCAAGGATCTGTTTCTGCATAACACTTTCAGATGATCTGTGAGCTCTCTCTATATTTGCACACAGTCCTCTTTGAAGTCTTCTTGATGTCTTAATACAATCTTAAACCCTTTCATAAACCATTGATATTGTTTCAATTAACTAGTAACCTGTTTCCCATCTGAAAGATTTCTGTTATGGTAAATTCTTACTCTATTTGTTCCTGGTATGCAGTTTTCTGCTCAATTCTTCTTGCATTTGGTTGCAAAGAACTTTTGCTGTAGTTCTTGTCTACAAGCCATGTTGTTTTTATTTACAAGCTGTGAAACAGTGGTTTTACTGCTTGGGTTATTAGTTTTCATTAGGACATTTTTTTGATAATTTCCTGTCTACTAGGATTTTTCTCACTGATGGTCTATCTAAATCATCATATCCTTCAAGATAACTGCAAAAAAGATTCTTGGTGGCCTAGTGGCAGATTTGAAGGTCGGAAAATTTCAAATTCAAAATCTGATTCTACTGAAGATTCTTGGTGTATATGGACTGATGTGTGGTGAATCTATCAGGATTAAACATCCTCCTGCTGGTGAGCTACAGATGTTTGAAAAAGAGATGCCAGCTCAGATGTCATCCATTATGAACATTGCTCAAAGTTCATCCCCAAATAACCTTAATTTAGCTTCATAAAGGTATGCTAATCTAATCACTTAACCCATTAGTGCCCAAATTAATTTAACCGCTTAAGGACCGAATTATTTTGAAACCTACAGTATTTAGAACGAGTTAACTCTGGTTATGTCCTTAAGCGGTTAAAGCATAGATTTCAATGCATTTCTTTTAAATTTTGTTTAAAACACCAAGATTATGATAATTCTTAAGTAGTATTAAACTTTTTTTTTAAAAATTACTTTTAAAGAAAAAAGATGAATTTTAGAATAAAGAAAATATTTTTACTTCAATTGTACTTTAACTTTCTGGGCCCTAAGGGGTCCCAAAATGCCCAGCTTGACAGAGGATGACATCAGACGTTTTGGGGCGTTTGAGAATATTTTATAGGAGTAAGGTAATTCCCGAGACCTCCCGGGCAGATTATCTCAGCGGGTCTTCTATCAGTGAGTGATATGCTTTTTTGTCAAGTCATTCCGTCGGAACATAGCAAAAGAAGGAAGAATGGATAGTTACTTTTCAAATGAAATTATATTTATCGGAAGAAGAAAAAAATCCAATTTATATTTTCTATACATTTTATTATGATTGCTATAAGGAAATTGTTAACTTGTTTTATACAAAAGATATTAAGACTGTTCTTTTTAGTAAAAAATTTAAGATAACTCCCCTCCCCCTCCTTTTAAATTCTTTTATTGACACTGATCAATTTACACATTTTTCCAACAGAAATCTTTCAGGTCACCTTTTTTTGAAAAGTAAATTTACTTACTTACTTATTTATAGTTTTTGTTTACATTTCTACAAGCAAATTTTACCAAAGAAAATTATTTAGATACCATGAAATTTTCGATTACTGTTTTTCTCAACTTTTTATGATTTGTGCATTTTAGGGAAATAAAGTGACCATCAATTACTGTTAAAATCAACTGCTGAAAAACATAAGTTTAAAACTACAAACAAGACTTCTGAATAAGATATTGAAATAAAGTAAAATTTAAGATATATATTATTTTTAATTAAAAAAACAACTACTGTTTCGATTATTGTAAAATTAGAAACCACTTGAGATACATCTGATTTATCAAAAATTTCCTGATGTTATGCAAGTTCCAATTTTTTGCTGAAAGTGTTATATTGAATTTAGTATATACTAATTATGAAATTAATTAGAGGATATTAAATTTGGCTTGTCAACTGATAATTTGATATGCTATAAGATATACACAAGAGTATCTCTTAAGCTCAGCAAGATTTTTTTGCTATATATGAATAAAATGAATAGATAGTAATAATTTTTCTCGCCAGGAATGTGTTTTTTGTTTTAATTGTGTTTTAACTGCTAAACAGAAGATATATTTTTTCAAAAGACTCCATAATTTCATGGAGATTCTCTTTGTGTTATTTTTACTTCATTAGTTTCTTAGAAGGTTAAATATGCAGGGAGAGTTATGATTAATTATGATCTTTAACCTTTTATATTGTTGCATGGTATTTTAAAATTAGAGATTTATTTTTAAATATTAAATTATTAATATATTATGTTACAGAAATGATAAATTTAAAAAATAAAATTTTAAATGTTTTCAACAACGGTGTTTACAGTTTTCCGAGCCTCTAACGGCACATTTAACTGTGCTTCACATATACACAAACGAGGATAATTTGTCACAAAGTTTGTATAATAAATGAATTTTACAAGACAAATAAACCCCATTGAGTGTGGCTCTTTGGGCCCATCTTTGAAGACGGGTCGTACCCTTGTAAAACAGGGGGATTGTTGCATTAGCTGCTCGTAATGGGGGCTATAATGCAGGAACCACAGTGCTTGACTATGCTGTTGTGGTGGCCGGTCTTTTAGCATAGTGACGCAGATGCTTAGACAGGACGAGTTGATGTTCTTTGTGGCTTACAAGACAAATAAGAACACGAAAAGCTGCCTTCTTTTCTCAATATTTAAAAATAAGCTCGTAATTTGAAGATATTTTTTGTCAAAATATATTTTCTAATTAATTGAATTTCCTGATAATTTTTAATGTTTTCTAAGTTTTTTTTTTCCATGAAATATTTCAAAAAAGAATTGATTTCTATAAAAATACAACATTAATTGAAGTGTTAGGGATGTGCACACATTGCATACTTGAATAAACCTGAATAGCCTACTAGTATTCGAAAAAGAAAGTTACAACTCTTTTTGCTTATAGTTCCTTCTTTCCTTTACTTTTTTCAACATAAACACCACATTTTTCTCACATTGATATCTATAAAAAGTTGTGTTGTGGGTAATTCTGTCACATTCTTGGTGTTCACTCATTTAGTGTTGTGCAAAAATAAGATGGCGTATCTTTGAGATATTGACAATTAACGATTGTTTGTCTAAGAAGACTGACTACCAAGATGAGATGATAAAGGAAGGCTGTTTCAGAAAGCAATGCTTATGTGTTCACGATTCTCATAGGACCCCTGAGATAAACGATTCATTTTCTTTGTAGAATGTTTGAAGTTGAAAGAAACTTCTGAGTGATAAAAGCAACCACCTTTTTCCCTGAAGGATTTGTTGCTTTTTTCATAGTCTTTAGCACATTTGACCACTCAATAAGTGTGTCTCTACTGATAAGATCTACTTAACAGAATTATCTGTCATTTGCTTAAATGAATGATGACTAGTCAAAGTATAAGGATTAGTTTTCTTTTCAAAATAAGCCAAATATTGCAGCACAGACCGTGCAAAAACCTACGGAAATTTTTGTGAATGGATAAAAATTAATTCAGAACCTCTTTTGAAAGCATTTAGAGATTCTTATCAGTAGCCCAAAAAGCATTTCACTCACAAGACTTTGTCCGGTACGGATTGTTCTAACCACAAATGACCACCAATGGCTGCCCTTTCATTTTTAACAAATGACCGCTTCTGGCTTTGCGCTGAGGGAAAGGATGATTCCATTCTGTTTCTGTGAACGAAAAATTACCCTGGGCTGTGAGGCAACCAAATTCTCTCTCCAGCCAGGCTCAGAGAGTTAAAAAGTTGGTGGTCCAACCTAGGAAACCATTTTCCATTATTGGACCAATGACATAATTTTTTAAACTGTTTTTTTTTTTCCACATTACTTTAAAGCATATTTCATAAAAAGTTAATTACATTGTTCTGAAGATAAATAAACTACAAAAAAAATCTTCTGCTTGTTTTTCATTAAAATTACTTCTCTATTACTGTATATTAAAAATGTCCAGGTATTCCAGACTCGGCAACCTTCCCTATTACTCAGCTGTTGTACAGGAGTGATTGTGTTCCGGATTTATCCAGTATTCTGGACTTTTTACTTTTGTAATTATGGAATTTCCGGATTTTTTCAGATTCACTATTGGTCTCAAATTTTGTTTTAGAACAAATATATCATTAAGATTTTGTAAAATTTTAAAACTTTTAGATTATATCAAGTTCATTGAAGTGGTCAAACTTTGTCTATGGGAATTACTTTAAATTTGTCATTTTGTTAAAATACACATGGATGGCATTTGTGTCATATTAACATTCTGGATTATTTGAAATTGTCTGATTTTTACACCACATTAGTTTTCAGGATTTTGGAAATGGAGTCTGAATCACTCCTGTGTTGTATCTGAGTGTTGTGCCATTCAACAAAATTATGGTTAGGATGCACTGTCCAAAAAGTTTTCTATGCATTAGCATGTCCAGGTCTTCATAATGTTTATTTAACATTTTCTATTATTCAAATCAGTATTAAGCTGGACATTCACGATGAAACCGCTCCACTCATTTTTTGTCACATCACCCCAAAATCTGCCGTCATTGCGAAAATCGATGATAATTACTGTAGCGTGGTCAAAAAGTTTGGATTTTCATCTCATTCATTATCCATTTAGAGTGTTAGGACATAAAGCTGAAATGCAACCTTGGAGAAGGGGAATGAGGCTCTCTCACAAAAGCAAAACCCACAAAATATGGACCCGCAGAGGAGGGGGAATGAGGCTCTCTCATGAAAGTGGGGGCCCCTGTTTTGAAAGCAGGAGGAGGAGTAGGTTCAGTAGCCCTAGGGGATCGGTGTGACTGGTTGTGTAGTTTGCATCAAGCCTCCGTGAATGACCCACCTAAATGGATGGACTTAAAATTGGAATGGCGTGGAATGTTACCATGCCATTTGCCTAGAGCTGTCTCACCATGAGTGTCCAGCTTTAGAATTATTTGTTTTATTTATAAAGCATATTTTACAGGAAATAATTTTGTATGTTAAATGATCTATACTTATAAAAGACAGTGTTTGTGTGCGTGTGTGTTTGTCTGCGATGTCCAGACGAAGCTATCGCACTTACAGCCATGAAATTTGGCACACAGGTAGTCGTAATGGTGACTGAATGCACCTCGAAGCCGAAATTTTAAAATTTAATCTAGAAATTTTTTTATTTAATGTTTTGTGTTGTTTTGGTTGATTTTTCACACTAATTTCTCAATAGAATAGTTTCAAATAACTGTACGACAAAAATAGATACACCATCGGAAAGAGCACACGATTTCCGTTCTAATGAAGTTAGTGTTGAATTTCTAACGCAATTTACTGAATTTTAAGAAATTTTTAAAAAATACCCAGTTTCGGCATCAAGATGTTACTTTTGATTTTAAATTTGTTGCATCCGACTTTCTAATAACACTATTATTTTCAATTTTTTTCAGCTTATAAGTAGAGCGGTTGTGTCGGATTTAAAACAACAACGGTTAAAATATCTTTTCAAGTTTTTTTAAAATTAATTTTTTTCTGGGCGGTTGAGAGTTATTTTTATGGAGAGAGTTCCTCGCGCAGCTTGGCACTTCTTCGAAACGCAGATGGCTATGTGATTGGTTGAAGGGGAGGTGACGTCATAACCTTGAATTGAATGACTGATTATTATTTTCGGCAGTATCTTAATGTATTTATTCATCTCGCATACTTAGCTTGCAGTATAATAATTTTCACGTTGCAATTTTTTATTATTGTTTATCGTGAAAAAAATAAGCGGGAAAATCAATAATGTGTATCTTTTGTTTTGATTTTGTTTTCAAAACTTTTTCATGTCATTGTGGGTGGGTTTTTTTTTTTTCATTTTGTTAAAGTCCTGATTCCACGGGCAACGCCGTGCGCGTACTGCTAGTTATAAATATATGTTCAAATCATAGAAATAATTATTTTTAATTTTTCTCTTCTATAAATAATTTTTTTCTTAATTAACTGTTTCAATTGCAGGAAAATATTTTCTTTAGCTTCTCTTCACCCCTTAATTACCAATACAAATGAAGTATATTTTTTATTTTATTTCATAATTTGATGAGATTTTCTTTTCTAGGTGCGATTCAATAGACAAACTAAAATATAAACTTCCTTCTCTGGAAAATGAACTGAAAGATAGTGCAAAGTTTAAAGACTTCTATAATTTTACATTTAATTATGCCAAAAATCCTGGACAGAAAGGTTTAGGTAAGAACTTAATTTTATTTAGAAGTATAATTTTGAAATGTGTTTGATGATGAATTTTAGCCCTGTAGTTATCCAAGAAAAAACAACAACATATACTCAATCTTAGAAAAATCTTAAGTGAATAAGCAAGAAAAATGAGGGACATGTCTAAACTAATATGTAGATAGTTCTTTTATCCATATCCTAATGTGGCCTTTTGACTATGTTGTTTGAGTTAGATGTTCACTCGAGTGTAGTGCAAGTACACTTTTACTCACTTTCAGTGTATCAAAAACTAAGTTCCTGAAAAAGATAAACCAAAAAAGTATTTAGAAGAATTAATTATGCTTGGCCACCTTGAATTGGGGATTTGGGTTTTAATGTGGACCATCATTATCTATATCATTTGATTTATAAGGTTTGTCATCATTGAGTTTTTCCACATGGGCAGTGAGCTGATTTAGAGCTTCGTCAAATGAGGCTGTTGTGTGGATGGTTTCTCACTATCATTCATTGGTGGTGAAGTTGCATCTGTGTGTTGCTAGACCAAGGGGTTTTGGAAAGCCAGAGGTCTAGGGAGCATTTTGAGAGGATTTGCTGCAATAATCATGCTCTTATTTTTTCAAGGATGGCAGGGTTAATCATTGAACTATTTCATAGGGTGGAAGTTGGAAAGAATTCATGGAATAACCATTTTGGATAGTTTTTCCTCCTCCATTTCATAGGTGTAGGATTTCGTCTTCTCAGCATGAATACAGCATTGGATTTCTTGGTTGGCATATTCAAAAGCGGAAAGACCTTTACTTTGTTTCTTGTCTGTCAGCATATGGACAGTGATCTTTATATTACTGAGTTTGTAGAATTCTTATTTTATTTATTAAGAGGGAAGCTACGTTCTTAGGATTGTTGATAGCTGTTGGAGATATGTTATTTTGGAAGTAAATTAGGTAATTTTGGGATCTCTTATCATTGAAAATCTGGTTGGTTAGTCACCTTTTTAGGTGATTTTCTGATTCAGTTTCTGGTGCTTGTATGTGGATAATCTTGTTTACTTCCTTATCAGATCATAAATGGAGGGTCTCTTTGCTGGGGAGTTGGGTAAACTTTTTGCTTGATTTCGATGTGGATATTTGTTTCTTGGTCAGCACACTGAGCCTGGCAGGTTATCTGACCTTTTCCCCTGTCTCTTCTTTTTTTTTAAAAAATTTATTTTATTAGTGTGAAAGTGCCTGGTTAGAATTGCAATTTTGATGAGCAGTCTTCATCATAAAGTCCAGAGCTGTCATGGTTTATAGAAAATCATTGAAGAATTTCTTTACTAGATTCAGTAAGTTAGTTGCTGTGTGGGAGTTTTCCTGATTAAAGTGGTGGTTTATCAGATATTTTGGTGGTGTAATCGTTTCTTGAAAATCTTCTTTCAAATTTCAGTTTTGCATTATTAGTGGCTGAGGTATGTTCACTTTTAATCATTATTTCGCAGGAGGTTCTAAGTTCTCAAGTATCTTCTGCATTTTAAACTATGTAATATTAGCTAACATGATCAAAATTACAAGAAAAGTGGACATATCTTTTCCATGTAATCTATACCATTTTGATTCTGCGTGTAAATTAATGCTGTTCTTATTTTTTACTGATATATAATATTTTTAATTAAATTTCTTTCATAACATACATTTTATGTAATAATTTGATTGAAAGGCACATGTGTTACAATATTTAATGTTCATAGGCTAATATGTGAAAATAGACTTCCAAATGAAAAAAAAAGTACCATACATAAGCTTTTAATGATAGTTTTTGCTTTTGGTGTTTGAAACTCAAAGATTTTTGATAATCCTTTACTCTTTTCTAAACCTGAAATTTTAAAAAGCTCGTAGTAATAAATATATATTATATTGAGTCAGTTGTGTCTCATATCTGGTATACCAATGCTCGATCCCAAAAGAGTAAATTATGCATTTAGGTAAACCTCGGATGTTTCTAATTTTCTGTCTGTAATTTATAGTTGTGACAGTGCTCAGGTTTAGAATTTCATGTAGTAACAGAATCAATAACAAACTATTTATACAAGAATTTATGGATACTGTTTCCAAATTGATCTTTATATGATTTAAGAATTTTTCTATGTTTTTCAAAATATTATTTACTTAAATATTTAAAGAGTATATAACAGGGTTCCCTACTGGTCTTAGAAAGTGCTTATTTTAACCTGCCATTTCTAAAAGCCCTTAGAAGTACTTATTTTTCATCAGTTGTCCTTAGAAAATGTTTATTTTCCTTTTAAAACAAAATTCTTTTTTCAAACTGCAAAATTTTATTTCCCCGAAGTCAAAAAAAGTTATCAAAGTTATGGAGAGTAATGAAATTTCTTATGATTTTATCACTTGGACAAGCTACAGTAGAAAGAGGGTTCAGTGTAAATAAATCATGAGAGGTAGAAAACTTAAAAGAAGATTCTTATATTGCTTGGATGCTCATTTTTGAGAATCTGAATAATTCTAATGATATTTTATCTACAATTATTATAAAAGAGATGAGAAGGTTTGTCTCTTCTTCGAGGCAGAAATATACCCTTCAAATGGAAGAACAATGAAAAATAGAGAACCAAAAAAAATTTGGAAAACAGTAGGAAAATAAAAGTAGACAAGCTTAACTATTTAAAATCTAAAAAAGCTTTCCTTCAAGCTGATATGACAGCAATGGAAAATTCAGCCGAAAAACTGTCTAAATAAGGCAGAATCTTCCAAAAATATTCCCCTTTTTATAAAAGCAAATGCACTTTGAAGAGATATTAAAGAAAAACATCTGAAATTAAGGAATTAGACAATCAGATTTTTGAAAAAGAAAAATAAATCAACTGAAAAACAGAAATGACTGTACCAGGATATAAAAAATATTTTTGATTTACTTAATTTCTGAAAATTAAAGCATTTTAATGATTTAAGTGGATTTTGATATTTGCATGGTCATTTTAATGTATTTCATTTTTTTTCTTTTTTTTACAGAGTTACATTAGTTCAATCATTAAAATTTTAATTGTACCCTCTACTTTTCTTTTGTATAATTTCCTTTTTTTTTTTTAATAGGACCAAAAACACTCCTGTGAAAAAGTTAGATTTTGTGTAAATATTGATAGTGTCTTTCTTTTTTTTATGTGTGTTTATGTGACTTTGTACTTTATAGTATTCTTAAGTTTAAAGCTTGCCTAAGCTCTAAACATTAAAAGCCGAAAAGAAAATCTTGGAACATTTTAAATAGAAATGAAAATTCTTTATTAATTTATTGGTTTAAAGTATGAAATTTTTGAAAAAAAAAAAATTTGTTAGAATGTAATAAGTTGTAATATGTTTAAAAGTCAAGATTTTTTACTATATATATATATGTGTAATAATCTCGCTTAATTTTATTTCAAATTCTAATATTATATATTTTAAAGTCTTAATGTATTCCAAAATCACTTTTCTTAAACTCCAGTTTCGTTCTATTTCCCGCTCTGGAAGGATATTAAATCTCTCGTTTTGGCATATTTATTACTAAAAGAATATTTTAATCGTTTCCATGCGCACACAACTCGCGAAATCAGCGACTTATTGTCACTATGCATTTTCCCTAAAACACTTATGTAATATACTAAAAATAGCTATTATTCCCTTCACTTTGATCACATGTCTATCTGTTAAATTCTTGCATGAGAAAAAGCAGGGATCTTCTGTTCACTTTTGGCTAAAAACTTAAACGAAGATGTATGTACATTTCGTCACTCTCCCATAATAAAATGAAAATCAGATTTTAACTCGGCCTGTTTAATCATTTAACGACTACAATAACGAATATATATATAAATATATATATATATGAGCAACTTTGTGAACTTTGAAGATAATGGTAAATTTAATTTTCCCCCCCTGCTGTGTCTATTTTATAGTTCATTAATATGTGTACATATTACTGACATGCGTGCATATCTTCCCCATATTTTAACTGCTGACATTTTTAACAATGTGACTGGGCTTATTTTGAAAATTTTTTATGTGGCATTATTTTTTGTATAATTTAAAAAAAATAGACTTAAATATTGAATTTTTTTTTACATAGTATTGTTCTTATGAGTTTAACTAAACTGTAAAAGCATCTCACTTGGTTGAAAGTCATATATTAAATTGTGAAATACTGTTTTTATAATATTTTATTTAAGTCCTTATGAAGTCTTAGAAGGTGCTTATTTTTAGTTTGAAAAGTAGAGTGGGAACCCTGCATAACATTGAAATGTTTGCATCTTCTTAGTCTTTTGTCAAATTTTCAACAGAAAGTTTTGAATTTAGATCTGCAGTAGTAATTGTAAGTACCTTCTCTTACGAGAATGAAATTTGAAATGTAAAAAGCATTTTCATTTTCCCTCAGATTTGGATATGGCTATTGCTTATTGGAATATTGTCCTTCCTGGTAAATTCAAATTTTTGGATTTATGGTGTCAGTTTCTTAAAGTAAGTTTTTTTTTTAATTTTAGTTGATCTTTATGACAGTAAACTTTATTTTCCGCAGTTATAAAACACTCCAATTACTCATCATATTAAAATATAAATTTTTCTTTTTTATCTTAACTACTCTAAGCTTATTTGCAAATTACTTTTTAGCTGTATGCATATACTGTGTTATTAAAGTGATATTTAATTATTATATTTATTTTATCAGTTTATCACATGTATTTTATTATATTTGTATAATTATTATATAATGTAGTATGCATATATAAAAGATGTAGTAATTTTTTTTTTCTGTATGTTTGCGTAGAGTAATGAGTGATGTGCATATTCTATCAGTATACCTAGAGAAGATACATTTCCCATGACAGCATGTACCCCTGTAAATTTTTTAAATTTTGCTGCTTTATGCCTCTTGATGCAAATAAATCTCCTAGCAATAAACTTAGTTGCTGTTCTACTTCTTTCTTTTCTCTGAACTTTAGAATTTAACTCTTAACAGTTTTTATGTTTTATCGTTAGTGATGGGATTTTCTATTGTGGATTTTCTGGCTTAAATAAAATGAATCCTTGCTTTTAAAATGTAAACATTGTACTTTTATGAAGAAGAGTAGTTTTTTTGCTTTTCATTGTGTGAGTATCATTTAGAAAACTTGTGTTTTTCCATTTTCATAGCCACTTTCTACTTTTAACATTATTTTCTGAAAATGACATTTGTTCTTGAACAAATATTGATTTTTGACCGATTATATATTTGTTAATGTGCACTAACACATGTGGTCTTGTTCCTAAGACATGAGGTGAAGCGAGAAAAAATTTTCTAAGCCACGTTATATTAATTCTAAAATCTAGAATTGAATATTTTTGCTACTGTTTTGTACTTTTTAAAAAATGTATGAAATGAACAGTGATTTTAAATAAACCTTTTCCTTCAATGACAAATCAATTAATTTTGAAATATTGGTAAATAACTTCTAATTTATGCCTGTTTTTGCAACGTAACCACAATGTGCTAATTTAGTGATCTTCTACTTTTAATTAAAAAAATATCTTTACATTCATTCTTGCAAGCACTTATATATTACTAAAGCAGTATTTAAAATATTTTGTTAGTGAAAAATATTTACTTAATTTAAGAAATTTTAATATTCAGTTGAAATGGAAATATTGAAAATAAAGGTGTTGTATAGTATATTATTAGCCCAGTGGTTGCGTCGTGAAAAAAGGTCGAATTTGGAATTAATTAGGGGAAAGCTGGAAATTGTTTTAATCCCTTCAGTTTAGGTCTGGAATGAACATACTAAGTTTTCCTCCTCCTGCTAGGTGAGCTTTAGCCGCTGCGTGCAGATTTATAGTCAGAAAATAGGACTTTTTTCAATAATCAAGCAATATCTCAAAACCACCTCATGCTATCAAAAACATTGTAAAAAAAATTCTGAATAAATTGAGTACTAACACTTAAAATATTCAATGAAAATTAAGCTCTCAACTGCACTTCAAAGTTTTGCCTAAATCGCTAATCAAGCGCTTGAAGCGAGAACGGACCAAGTTATCAGTTCACCCTGCCAACAATTCTTATATATACATTTTTAATTTGTCCAGGATGCTTTTATAATTATTTCAAGCCTTTACTTATTATATTTTGAGGGGGAAATACCACTGTTATTATGATTTTAACAGATGGGATCATCACACCAAAGCTTCAGCAATGGTTGAGAGCGTGTTTATTAATTAGAAGCAACGGATGGAAGTTCTTTAACCCTCTGAGCGCCCAATTATGTTGAACTATTAGCTATCATGTTAAAAAACTTAGCTTTTAATGTAAATGAATCGATATTTTTTGTATTTGATTATATCTCTGAAATCTTAAGAGTACTTTATCCATGATTGCTTAAGAAAATATAGATTTAAATACGAGCTATCTGCTTTTGAACTGAACATGAAGAACGTAAAAAGACGTTTGCGCTGCTCGGAGGGTTAAAATAACTCGAAGCTTCTTCTGCATTCAGGGTATATGCACGGCATTTTAAATAAATTACCAGTTATTTTGCAAAATAAATCTTCCCAAATTATGAACAGTTCTTGAAATAAAAATTATTTCAATAAAAAAAGTACCGTAAACGAAATTGCCCTATACGGAGAAGAGTAATATACAACTAACTTTAAGGAAAGACCCTGAAGTTCCAGTTCCTTTTCCAGTAAACAAGTTGCATTGTACAAGGGACGTTGTTACTGTTGTGGCTCATTAGGCCATGTGGGCATACGGGAAACACGTGTACAATCATCTTATCAATAGTGAAAATACAAACACAGAGAGCGAATGTGTTGATGTTGTTGCTTTCAGAGCACACTGCTTAGTCCCAATGATACCTAACGGAATAAATATCGTGTTTCAGAGCTCTTTTAACAACAGAAAACTTTTTCTAAGCCTGACTTTTTGTGGAAGCATTGTTTAAGAGTCACACATCACAAAGGAATCAAAATATGAAATGTTTAAGAGATCTTTAGGATCTTAATTGAGAGATTAAAGAGATCTTTTCTTTTGCATCTATAAATCCAAAGTTTCCGAACATCAGGATCTTTCGGAAATGAATGAAAAAATATTTTTTTTGTGAACACTTCAATATCAAGTGGTATTGTGGCAGATGAAAGTATAAATTGCCACAACAAATGAAATTGGAGTATGTTGTTTGTCGAAAACTTTTGTTAATATTTTTGCTGATGTTATCTTGAAACGGAAAAACCAAGTAATGCCTATTCGTGGTTTCACTTCCGAGGAGAAAGTTCATGATGAATTAATTCTTGTGAATCCTGACACAATATTCAAAAGAATCTTTCTCTTAAAAATGTCTGATACAGAGTTACAGAAATATTTTGAATTTGAGCTGGCTCCTTTTCCATTGTCATTCTTTGATGAAGGAGGACTGCGCAAGCCATGCAAGTCAGTATTTTATGATTTATTTCCTACTGTGACTGATGTGTATTTCATTTCAGCATGTATGTGGTTGATGGTGGATTTCTGTTAAATCGTGCGTTGTGGCAGGCAAAGGAATAATTTTTCTTCATCCTGAAGAAATATGTTGACTGTACCAAAAAGCACTTCAGTGAAGGGGCCACAATAGATTTTGATGGCTACCTTGAAGATGCAGCGAAAAGTACAAAATCAATAGAATGTATCAGACAAACAAAGAAATTTATAGCTGGTTATGTTATATTTGATGAATCAATGTCAGCCATTATGTCCCAAGAGAAATTCTTTATCAAATGTTAGAACAAGCAATGGCTTATAAATATGTTATTTGTTAAGTTTCAAAAAGAAAGTTTTGTTGTGAAGCAACCTGAGGAAGATGCTGATTATCTAATATTCAAAAGTTTCTTTGTAAATAGAAAAAGGGTCATAATATGTTGTGGTTGTTGGTAAAGATATCAACCTCTTAGTTATAATGGCAGCATCCACTAATTCCGAAAACATTTTCTTCTTGAAGCCTGGGAGAGGTAAGGCAGAGGATGCTTTATATTGTGCAGCAACCCTGAACATTGCTCCACACATAAGGGAGAATATTTTGTTCATGCATTCAGTAGTTGCGATACCACATCTGCTCTTTTCAGGCAGGGGAAGAAGAAATTTATCAATGTTCTGAAGAGCACTGAACTGCAACAAGTTCTGAACATTTTCCGTGATGAAAATGCATCCCCGGATGACAAAGATAAAGCAGGACAGAAAGTTTTGATAGCCCTGTATGAGGGAAAGAACAGTGAAGAAATATTGGATTCTCTGAGGTTTAAACTTTTTCAAAAATCACTAGTAAAAAAATGTCAATTTAGTGTCTTGCTCCTACTACAGCAGCTGCACGTGAACACTCTCTCCGTGCATATCTACAGGTTCAACTTTGGAGTGGATTTGCTAAAAGCCCCTTAGATTAGGGTTAGAAAGAAACCAAACATGGATTGTTCTCCGTCACCACCCACAAGGAACCAGCTCCTCCAGCCCTTCCTCTATGATATCATGCAAGTGTGCAAAAGGGTGTAATTTGACTTGCACCTGTAGGAAATCTGGCATTAAATATTCTACAATTTGCTATCACTGCAGAGTGCAATGGTGTACTAATTCTCCAGAAGATGAAACTAACCAAGAGGCTGAAATCGATATTAGGATGGAGGAGATTTGACTTGAAGGAAGAATATCAAACATTGCAAGTGGAGGAAAGTGTCTCAGTAAGCAAACCGACATTAATGATTATGAATCGCCTTCAACATCTAAAAAATTGAAATTGATCTAAAACTTTTTATATATTAAATATCACTTCAATTTATGCATAATGAAATAAGTATTAAAATGAAAGTCGTCATTTTTCATTACGATGTTTTCCTTTGTTAAATCATAATAACAGTGATTTCTTCCCTCAAAATATACTAAATAAATCCTTGGAATAATTATAAAAGCACCCTTAACAAATTTAAAATGTATATATAATAATTGTTGGCAGGGTGAACCTATAACTTGATCCGTTCTCGCTTCAAGTGCTTGATTAGCAATTTATGCAAAACTTCAAAGCGAAATTGAGAGCTTAGTTTTCAATGAATATAATAAGTGTTGGTTCTCATTTTATTCAAAATTTCAAGCTCTACAACTTTTGTATTACAATGTTTTTGATAGCATGAGTTGGTTTTGAGATATTGCTTGACTATTGAAAAAGGTCCCATTTTCTGACTACAAATCTGCATGCAGCAGCTAAAGCTCATCTAGCAGAAGGGGGGAAACTTAGTATGTTCATTCCAGACCTAAACTGAAGGGAATAAAACAATTTCCAGCTTTCCCTTAATTAATTCCGAATTCAACTACCCAATCATTGGGCTATATCTTAATGTTGCATTTTTGTTTTTGAATGAATATAGTTGTCATTTTTCTTGATTTAGTGTGTCGCCTTCCTTCATCTGTGCTAAAATTATTGAATTTTTTTAATAGTAAAAATGTATATTTGATTTTAGTGACTCTTGTTCAGTTTGCTGTCAAATTTAAAGTGCCAATGATTTGCTTTTGTTCCTTTATTTTTTAAATATTTGTCACCTTATATCCTTTTAAGATAAAATAAACTATTTGTATTTAAAAAAGAATTGAGCATTAAAATCAGAAACAAGACACTGATGTTTTCGATGAACTAATTTCTTTTTACAAATTATTGATAATATTTAATGTAAATAATTGGTACAATCTTTATTTACAGCTTAATGTTTTATTTCAGCGAGTTAAATATTTTTCCAAATGTATAAATACATGTAACATCTTCAGTTTTTGGGCATTTGTAGAGGCATTTTCAAAAATAGTCCAGGGACGATTAACGTAAGATTTTCTTTATTGAGGCATTGCAAAGGTGTTCCGGTTAATTTAGCATTTTATATGATATTGAAACATCAAACCATGATCAGACTGATGAAAAGACTGGCCGTGTGTCATTGCGACATTTAAAGTCAGAGCACAAAAAAAAAAAAAAAAAAAACAGTTAACAATGCGTAGAGAGGTTATATACAGGAAAAAGGGTATCCCCCTGAAAAGACTCGTGACTCAAAGTGAAAGTAGAATAAAAAAGTAGAAGTAATTAAAAATGAAGTATTGTTAAAAATAATTAAAGTGAGTTAAAAAAATTAAATTTCATTACCTACATGAAACTGAATTTTTTTACCACTTATTTTAGGGTCAAGATGTCTTCGGAATGGTGTTTTTTCCCTCAATATTTTTAATTATGTCTGAAAACTGATGATTAGGGAATCTAATAATAAAGAAAAGTTCAAATTCATTGTCTTTTTTTTTATCTTGTTATTATATATTAATAAAATTAAATATATTTTTGTATGTGTTGGTAGATTAGTTTTCTGGGTATTTTGAATTCTTATCTATTTAGGAACATCACAAGCGATCTATACCTAAAGACACATGGAATCTTCTTTTAGACTTCTGCAACATTATTTCAGACGATATGAGCAATTATGATGAAGAAGGTATGCTGTATGCATTGTATAATTATTTGTTTATGATAAAATAATTCATACACTCACTACACAGCTTTGAATTTGTATTATTTTAATGTCTACATTTTAAAAATTGTATGCTGAAAGATCTCTTCATATTTATAATTCTGCTGTTCATTGTAGCCTCTGTATTAGTAATCTTATTTTCTTGGGATTTATTCAGTGGCATAGCTGAAGGGGAATGGAGGGGGCAGTCCGCTTCGGTGGCATTTCGAAAAGGGCGGCAAAATCAAACATGCAGGGAAAACAATTTTATGACTAAGAAAAGCAGCAACACTAGCTCAATCATCATGTACATGAAAAAAATGATGTAATTGTTTTGTATACTTCGCCTTTTCTCGGTAAATTGCCGATATATGAAAGAATCACTAGTGGTGGATGTACAATTTTGCAACCTATCTGCAGACATTGAGGGCGTCGAATGACAAATTACATAACTAACAAAATATTTTTTCCCTCGAATTTATTATTTTTAAGGTTGTAACTTCTAAAAGAAGGGCGGCATATTGCAAGTTTGCCCCGAGTGGCAAAAGTTGCAGCCACTCCACTAGATTTATTCCGATACAGACCAACTGAGTTTTTTTGCAAATGGCTAAGAGAGCCATTATTTGATTTTTATAATGAATAACGAATTGAAACTTTTCTTAGCTGAAATTACCTTGTTGCATTAATGTAGAATATTTTATGATTGAAATTTTTATATGTATTAGCACATTACAGTACAAAAGTCTGGAAGAATCCATTATTATAGAGTCTCTCTTAAACTGACAGCAGTAGGTACTTTTCTAATTATGGATAGGGGATTTTGATACATAACTGGGTATCACTTCTGTAGCTGTATACATAGTTTTGAGAATTCACTTATTCATATTGGTGATGGCGTCTAAAGAAAATGTAAAAGCGAAGGTCGGTAATCATATTTTCTGATTTATCTTCCATACTTACATAGAAAATCTAACAAATTATACATATTTTAAAAAACTAAAATGCATAATTTTATGTTGAACAAATGTAAATCCCAAAAATAGCAATTCTTAGAGCAGGGTTCCCACGGTCCTTGGATTTTATTTGCCGTACTCGGGGCCCCGGAAAAGTACTTGATTTTTCGTTGGGTCCTTGAAAAGTCCGGAAAGGTACTTGATTTTTTTTGTTGGGTCCTTGGAAAAATCCGTGAAAAATTCGAAATGTACTCTGTCTTGAGAATTCCACCACTGGAAAGAGGGTGTTGCTTTGAGAACGCTGTCAGTCACCATTCTTTTCTCTAGTTTGGAGGAAGAGGGAGGGGTGGGGAAAAAGGGTGTTGCTATGGTAACGCTGTCAATCGCCAATCTTTCCTCTCTGTGTAGTTTGGATGGAGGGGTGGGGGCTGGCAAAAAAGGGTAGGGTTTCGCTATGACCCTGGGATTCCTTGAGATGCGGAAAAAGCAGGGTAATTTATTCTAAAACTGGATTTTTTTTTTAAATTTTGATAATTCTTATGAGACGAGATAATATTCGCTGCTCTTTTATCGTAAGTAGAATAAAACATCGATGACTACCAATGAAAATCGGTCGTTTTTCAGAAACGGAAGTCATCCGCGTTTCTGCTCACGCGCCAGGCAGTGGGATGTTTACATTTAAATTTCCGTGGAACCGAAATTTAGTCTATGAACAGGATCGCGTTCCCTTTATTAGTTAAATTAGATACTCAGTTGATAGATATTAATTGTACTCAAATGTGGAAGACACACAGGAATTTGGCTATGTACCAAAGAGATTAAGACAATTTGCGAGATCGCAAATTTTCCTTCATCTGTCTATACAAAAAATAAATACAAATTAGCATCCACACTGGATACTGTTTGCTTCTTTGATTTAATATCAAATAGGAGTTATAACGAGAATTAATTCATTTTTCCCTTTCAAGGAAATCTTTTTGGTGAATTATTGCAATACCTGACATTATTAATATTTTATGACAGCATTTTTTAAAAAAAATTGTGTATTCTTTTTTTGTGTTATGGATACGGATCATCTTGATAAATTATGGGATCTTCAAATTGGACGGAAATTATCTATTATAGGAAAGAGGTTTTTTTTTTTCTTCGTATGTATGTATGCATGCATGTTCGGTTTTTGTTCTTTATGCACTCCCAAACGGTTTGATTAAAAAGGGATGGATTAGTGCAAGTACATTTTTTTAAAAAATTGAATTAGATTTTTATTTATTTAATTTTTAGTAGTCAATTCCGGAGTTTTTTGTCCATTTTTGCGAATTTTCTTTTTTCACCATTATTATTTTTACACACGTAAGAAGAAAAGTTATGCTTCTGGTATTTTAATTTATTATTTCTTGTATTTTTTCTCTTTTTTTTTTTGTCTTTTGATGTTTTGTTTCTCTTTGAGCCGATTTTTATTCCTTTTGAGCCGTATTGAAAAAAAATTAGTTGGAATCAAAAGTTTAATTTTTTTTTCTATAATGAAGAAATATTATGCTTCCGTGTTTTAATATATGAACATTGGAGAAAATCGTTATCTTGCCTTTTTCATATTTTTTTTGTCCTTTATTTTTTTGCAGTGGATATTTTTATTAAGATTTTTTTAAGTTTATGTTTTTAATCAGCAACGCAGGGAACGCAAAGCTCTTGTTACAAAGTAGAAGGTTTGTATTTTTTTTTTTTAAGGATCAATGGTAATGTATTTTCTGTCTTCATTGATGTCATAGAGTCGCCTTTGAAGAAATCGATTCTAAAATGGAAGGGGCCGGTTCCATATTGCCGAAGATCGACATCCAAACTTTTTTGAGCTACTCTTGCACATTTTCAACAAACTTTCGGTCTTTTTCTGTCATTTTGAGTTGTTTCAATGAGGGCTACTAGTATGAGTCACACAGGAAAAGGGAAGCGTTCCCCTTTGAAAATTCTGCAGCATGTTTTCCAAACAGAAAAATTACGGAAGTATGAAAAATATATTAAGTAATGAGTAATAATTTAATTAAGATAACTAATAAGTTTAAAAATTAATTTTGGGCTACAGATTTCTTGAGTGTCAGTTATTTTCAAAAAGTTTTTGTTCCTGTTTGGAAAAAATCCTACGAGCACCTATAGTAATCAATTTTTACTTATATTAGTGCTTATTAATAAAACTTTTTTTCTTTTTCAACATTCATAGAAGATTAATATAAGTGGTTTGATTACTAAAATTGACCATAAAAGAGCAAGGGATGCCATATTATGCTGTTTTTTTACTCTTCATTATGGCAAACAGTTGGGTAAATTTTTGTACTCCATTCACACAAACTGGCTATTCAGTTAGTAGGTAAATAAATATATGGCAAAAATTTTAAAGGGTCATCATAATTGTGAGTCATACATCACACTGAACTGCATTGCATTGGTTTCTGCACTGCAGAAATCTTCAGACAAACTAGCTGAAAAAGTTGAGAAAAATAGAGATTTTCAATCTATTGCAGAATCGAATAATTTTAATAGAACAGCCAAAGAAAGGGCCAATGAAGTCAAAATGATCAATGAAAAAATTGAGGCTTTAACAGAGCAACTGAAAATGTAAATTTAAAGTATTTTGAAGTTTATTTATTTAAAGGTTAGTTGATTTGTACCTGTCTCTTGCTTTTTTTTTTCTCTCTCTTCATTCCCAAGCAATGGTCAAAAGTAAGAATAGAGGTTCTTGTGGGGCTAATAATTTTTTAATGAATTTTGTTTCAGCTAATGTGTTTGTGAAGTGAGCTACTAAGTAATGCTTAGTAGTAGTTTGTGTAAAATTAGCATTTAGTAGTAGAACACTATAGCTAATAGTAAGGGTGCTTGAATTGTGATCTCGAAACTCACTGTAGATTTTGGTTTACTAACTGCAAGGTGAGCAAAACGTGCCTTTGATACTCTTCACTTAAGCATCTAAAATTCATAAGTAAGAAAGTGATGACGCCTTTGAACATTAAAGTTGAAAATATTTTATTTAAGTTTGTCCTTTGAATTTTTGTGTCCTAAAATATGTAATTTTATGGTCCTTGATTTTTTTTAAAAAGGTCCTTGAAAAGTCCTTGAATTTTTTTTCTTCAATAAGAGTGGGAACCCTGTAGAGAGTTGTGAACAGCACACCATACATATGCTAATAATATACAAGGCCACAACATTAATGTTATATTTTTAGATTATTGGATCATATGTTTAACCTTCCAGCCGGTACGCTGCACAAATTTTATGACAAACAAGATTTTCATACCCTGTGCTCAGATTCGGAGTCAAAACTGTCTGAAGGTCATTGCTATTCCTTCATGCGACCCCTCTCTTCAGGATTAAATGAGTTTGTCTGAGTTTCAAGGTGATTTCATACTGTTTTATGCTTCTGTTGTAAAGTTTATGCCGCTCGCTCGTGTAATTTGATAATTTTTTTCACATCTTAATGTTTCAGTTTGGTAATTATATATTCAGTGCGCATTACGGTTATTTTATATTTCATTTTACATTGTGAAAAATATTTTATATGTAATAAGCCTGCTAATAATCCACCAAGCCAAAGAATTTTCTTGAAAAACTTGGCCCTCAGGCTTATGAAAAAACACCTTGCTATTTGAGTCCAAAAATTCTGATCATCGCCATATCACATTACCATGTCTTTAAGTCTAAATTATATATCACAACCTGAAAAAGCAAGTGAACATCAACCAGCATTGAAAAGAAGAGCTTGTGGTTTGTGTTTTAAAGAAAGAAAACCATCATCAAAATCCATGAAATGCAGTAGGTGCAACATATATACTTGTAAGCGTCACTCTCTAACAAAAGTTGAATGTTTCGAATGCAAGGACAGTGATTAGAAACTAAGAAGAAAGTCTTTGTTGTACTATCTTAGATTGTATTGTAGTCTTTTTTTATTATATATTTCTTAATAGCTTTTTTCACAAAATAATATTATTAAACCTCATTACTTTCCCTGATTTCAGTATAATTTTAGATTTTGCAAATAATATTAAAATTAATTTTCACTCTTGATGACTAAATTTGCTTTTCTGACATGTCTCTTATTACTATTATGAAAAAACTTACAATTACCATAGTAAAAATGAAGAAAATTATCGTGTCATAAAAGTACAACACGCTCCTACTCGTGTAAAAAAATTATAGTCCGCCCGCTGAGACGTTAACTTATGCAAAAATGAGTCTAATGTGAACATACATTTCTAATAAGTAGAGCTTTCTTAAGCACCTTAAAAGTGCTTAGTTTTGAAAAAAAAGGTCCTTATAAAATACTTAATTTTCTCGAGAAGTGCAAAGAAAACATTCTTCTTTTTTTGTTTCCCCATATGTTGAATACGATAAATCGAAAGCATGGTCATAAAGCTTTGCTTACTGGATGTATCAAGAAAGGAATCCAGGATGAGATAGATCCAGGGGTGTCAACGAAGGCTGGGAAAAAAGCAAAATTGGTACACATGGTTCATGAGGGGCTCCTTATGAACATGCTGAAACTCCTGAGGGGGGGAGCTCGTTCTACCATCTTGGATTTCACCCCCGTTTTTGGTTTTTCTTGAATATCTCGGAAAACTATTCAGTTTACATGGAATACAACAAAATAATGATCGTAAAATTCCCTAGAAATATATGTTTTTATTTTTCTTCTAGTTTTAATAGTGTCTGAGATATTTAAGAAAAACTAAAAAAGGGGGGATGAAATCCAAGATGGTAGGAAACTTTGAAGCCTATTATCTCGGAAACTATTAAAGCTAGAACAAAAATGAAAGCATGCATTTATAGGGAATTTTACTTTCTTTAATTTGTTGTATCGCGTGTGATTTAAAAATTAAGGAGTTTTCAAGATACTCAAGAAAAACTAAAAAAGGGAATAAAATCCAAGAGATCCGGCAAACTTTGAGACCCATTTCCTCAGAAACTATTAAAGATAGAAGAAGCATAAAGGCATGCATATGTAGGGAATTTTACATTCTTTAATTTGCTGATTACATTGAATTTGCAAATTGAATAGTTTTCGAGATATAAAAAAATAACTAAAAAAGGGCCATGAAATCTAAGAGGGCTGCAAACTTTGAGACCCATTATCTCGAAAACGATTAATGCTAGAAGAAAAATAAAAACATTTATTTGTATGGAATTTTATGATCTTTAATTTGAAAACTGAATAGTTTTCGAGATATTCAAGAAAAACTAAAAAAGGGGTGTTGAAATCCAAGATGGTGGCATGAGCTCCCCCATCAGGACTAGGGACTTTTAGTATGTTCATCAGGAGCCCCTCACGAACATGTGTACCAATTTTCAAAATTATATAATTTAATGTTTTTTCAAACCCTTCATTCAATGGACTACTAATGACCTTTTTTTCCTGCTCCCTCTTTTTTATCCCGAAGTGGCAAATTAACCGGTAATTTGTTAATTTTAAGGAATGTTGAAGAAGGGCAGAGATTTTTATTGTTAATCTAATAAAAGTTGATTTAATTTTTGGTAATGACAATTTGTATTATCATTTTTATTTTTCTGTCGAACCAAAAAGACTCTTTTATTTTACAATAGAAGACGTGGAAATACAGAAATAAATATTAAAATTTAAAGAATACATATTCAAAATTTTTAAAAAATGTATATTTTAAATTTTTCGATATATATTATAAAACAGAAAACATCCTATGGTTAGAAAATATGTGGATCTTTCATCTTCAATTATGCATATTCATATTCACATATTATATTCTTTTGTGAAAATATTAAAAGGTATAAAAGATATGTATAATAGAAGTTGTAGTTATCTTTGATTTACATAAGAAACTTTGTAGTGCTAAAGCTGTATGATCTTAAATAATTTCGTGTAATATTATTTAAATAAGTAATATTTTTATTTCACTCTTGGAATAGACATATTAAGTTGATAGCCTCATGTTGCCTGAACATGTGATAATTATGGTGGCACCAGGTTCATACAGGTCTCTGGGGTGTGGCTGGTTTTAGACTTATTGTGGCTGGAACATCTTGAATGGTGCAAATATATTTAGAGAATGAATGCCAAAGCATATAACATCATTATTCTCAGTTCATGATTGAGGTTTGTCCCATTAACCTATTGCGTAGTTTTAAAACAGAATTAGTCTAACAAAGCAAATAAAATTTTCTGTAGAGTTTATATGAAAAATTCTGCATAAAATTTTAAAAGTTTCTGAATTTTATTTATTATTACATGCTTAAGAAACACTATTTTCCTATATGATTGTTTTTGTTATTTCTATATGCTTTTAGTAGGGATATTTAGCTATCTACGATTTTAAATATATATGAAATTTTTTCCTTAGCACTCAACATATGACATTTTTAAATAAATTTTATTTGTATGGTTGTTTCCATTGTATTTCTTCATTAAACAAAAAAAAAAGTGTAGAATCATACATTAGATTCTCTTTGTGGTGGCATCTAAAATACTGACCTCAATGATAACATATCGAATAAATTACGCTGATCAGCTATTATGCTATTAATTCTAATTCCAGTAGCACAACCAATTACCAAGAACTGTAACTAACTTCAGTTAATGTGAATTCTGGAACCAAGCTTTTTTCAATTAAAGAAAGATAAAGGTTGTTTTATATTTAAAACTATGAATAATTGTTCTTTTTATTTAATATTGATTAAATTTGATGAATTATGTTTTTAAAATTTAATTTATTTTTAGGTGCTTGGCCTGTACTAATAGATGATTTTGTTGAATGGGCTAAACCAATTCTAAAAGCTGGTCGTAGTACGCAAGTATGATATTTGTAACATACAATCTAGTGCTGAATCCTTTGAAATTGTACACTGAGCTATTGTCATCCATGTGACAAAAATGTCATCCTTTTTTTTTTCTTTTTGAAGCAAATGTACATAAAATTAGACATTGTAAATAATACATCATGTACATTCATAATAGAACATGAATTCCCCCCATTTTGAAAATTTTTAGTTAGATTTCAATTATTGGTTGTTTTTTTAATGACTTAATGTTTTCAGTTTATTTAATGTTTTCTTGTTTGAAATCCAAATATTTTTTAAAGCCTCAAAAGAAACCCAATTATTTGCCAAGATTTTTGCCTGTTGTAGCTCTTTTCTTAAATGTGTTTCAAAAACAATAGCATTTTTGTTGATAAAACAAAAAAATTCAATGTGCTTTAATCAAAAATGGAATTTATTTTAAATATGTACTTGATGATGAAAATAATTTCTTGTTGATTGAATCGTAGAAACTTCTGTTGGTGCCTCTTAAATTGTCAAATCAACTATTTATCTTTATGTTTCATTAAACAATTATATTGTTAAAAATTCTCTGAGATTGTTGTAAAATTGTCTTCTTTTATTATTTTATTTCATTCTAGTAGCTTTTGTAACATGTCATCTAATGATGTTGTTCGTTATAAGTCTGTTTCAAATCTTTGAATTTTTATAGCAAACATTTCATTAAGATACTGACAAAGCCGTCTTGATTCCAACATGCCATAGAATGATTGTAGTGTTAAATGCATTAAGCTGTAATGCATTAATATGAAAAATGACCATTATCTTTTCTCTTGCATTAGATGAGTCATAATGAAAAGAGCGAGTTATATGTCCCATTCACGCTCCAAAAAGTGCATTGCTTTGTATACCAATATTAAAACAGTTCCAAGTTGACTAGTTAATACTGCTTTTATAAATTTAAAATGTTTCTCAAAAAGTAGGTTTTTTCTTTTCAAATGAAGATTTTTTTTTAACAATGAAGCTTTTGGTTAACCTAAACCGAGAGTCGTAGTTGAATTATATAAGATTTGAAAAAGATTAAATGTGTATTGTGTAGGCATAAGAATATTTTCATCTTATTATTTTTCTTTTTAAAAATTATTAAGTTTTGTATGAAAGGCCACATTCTTGTGTTTTTAAGCCTTATATATACAGCATCAAATTTATTTCTTTATTTTAATGTTTTCATTGTAGTCATTTGTGCAGCAGTAATATGTTAACATATTTTAAAGCATTTTGTCAAAAATGTTTAATTTCTTACATGAATTGAAGTTCATAATTGCTAGTAATCTTTGGAATTTCATTTTTATTTTTAATATACTGTAAAAATCATGTACTCTTTTAAAGCAAAAAGTTCTTTTTTTTTTCATTTTTTGACACACCAGTTTATTAGACTCTGATGGTCTCTTCCCTCTTTTCGGTCTTACTCAATATGGTTGATTTACAACACTGATGTGTGAATTTCTCTTTTACGTTGCAAAGTGCATTAGATTTTATTGTCCCCAAAATAATACTTGCCATTAATTTGATTCATGGCAAATTCATTTTGCTTCATTCGATGTTTATATATATTCTGGGTTTGTGATTATATTCCTTGGAGTAGTAATGAATTAAGTCAGGTACTGTGCATTAAACTTTACTTTCATCACATTTCTGTGACGTAAATACCTATTTAGTCTGTTTGAATCATTTGTGTTCGTTTATTATTTAAATAAAGTCAAACTATCTTGTAGAAATTGGTCAACATGTGTTGTACTTATTAGTTAAAAAAGTAGAATGATTCCTGAAAGAATTGTACTGATATGGTTGAATAAGTTGTGAAATCCATCTCAATTAGCGTTTCTGTATGAATTTTTATTGCATACATCATTTAAAGTTTTTCTATTTGTAAAATATGAAAATTACTATTACTGACAAATGCCTTCTTGTGTTAATTTTTTTTCACATAAATTCTTTTTTTAAAAAATCTTGCAGTAATTTGGGTCTTTATACAATTCAGTGCCCCCCCCCCCTCTTCGTTAGCATGAAACATGTGCATCTAAACTATACAATCACAAATGAAGAATATTGAGCAAGACAAGTTTTAATTTTCTTCATCAAATTCATTGGTGAAAAAGTTTGCTGTTAAAATTGAAGGCTTAATTTATTTTTAAAAAATTAATGAAAAGTTGTAATTTTTTTTAATTAATTGATAAAATTCCATAGAATATTCATGAAAGAACATTATATTCTATTCATTTCAAAATATGATGTGTAATAATTATGCTGTGTTGCCAGACAGAAGGATATCACTGGTTCATTGTTGCATCCATTCAACTGTGATAAGTTTAAACTACTGAATAATTGCTTTCCTTAATTAATAAGTTAATAAGGAAAGCAAATAATATTTAAGTTATTGACAGGGACATATATTCTTTAAAAGCCCTTTCTCTCAAAAGACTAAATTTCGAATCAATAAATAGCAATCGAATTCAATCAATCAAGTAAATCATGAAAATGCCACGTAATTATGTATCTCATTAGAATATTAAGAGGACGTATTAAATCACTCGTGTGTTTTATACCATGCAGTCCCTAAACTAGATTCTGCTATAAATGTTTGCTGTACATAATGTTTATCACATTTATTTTGAAAAAAATCGTTCAAGTATTGATAAAAGGCAAATACAAAAGGATAAGAACAATATCAAACAAATGAAGGAAGATTAATAACATGTTCATTACCTTTGCATGAAATTAAGTGCAATTCTGAATCCTTGAATGATAATTGGATAGAATTATTGAAACAGATGATTTGAGTATAAACATTCTGTAAAGTATTAAGCAGAAGTTACTGCTTTTTGTATATTAGTAAAGTGACCATTCTTCCCTTGCCCAGCCTTTTAGAATTATCTGATTGGCTTTAATGCATTTGTAATTTTGTTAGAATTTCTGTCAGATATTGACATTTTATAGCTTATTCATCGCCAGACACTTTTTTTTTTCATTCCTGTTTAATTTATTACTTTGTATATGTGAGTAATTATATAATTTCACATATCTGACTTTAAAACTTATCCTCACAACAAATAAGTCTTTTTTTCTACCTGGCAGTTTTTAGTCCTTAATTATGTACATCATCCATCTTTTTTAGAATAATATTTACTTGAATTAATTGATGTATTTTTAATACATATTGATAAATAATTGGTATGTGTACCTCTGTCTGTTATTTGTGTCCCATGTCCACTCAACCAGTTTGGTCGCTATAATGGCTTCAGGTACTGGGGCAGCGTTCTGTCTATTATTTGCTAGCTGTACTTTCTTACTGAAAATTAAGAAATATGTATTTACTTACATGAGTTTCTTAAATATTCTTAAAATAGCAATTATAAAAGCAAAAAATATGAAAAATCCTTAAAGTTGCAATCATCAGTTTGTCAAGAACTATCCAGATAAATTTTTCTCAATTAGTAAAAATACCAACAGATTGTAAAGTGTTTTATTTTCTGAAAACACTTTTAGGGTAGTGTAATCGATACTAAGTTTCAGAAAATATTATATATTTTGAAGGTTGCATAACTGTATGTATTTCAAAGATCAATTACTACATTATTTCTCTCAAAACTTGCTTACTATAAGTTTTAGGTACTACAGTTTCATTAATGAGGGATTTCAGTCTTTAAATTGTACTTCAATGGATATTTCAATCTTCTTAGTATTCGACTAGAATTGGATCCTTCAAATTTTTCTGGATTTAAAGAATAATAGGTAAAGTTGTAAGAATAGCAGTCATGTCTTTTGGAAATGGATTATTGATTTGTTTTATATTTGTATTGTAAATTTTTAGTCACGTTTTAGTGAGAAATGAATTTCAAGTTAAATAAATAAATAAAAAAAAACTTAGCTTCAACACTCAATGGAATGAATTGTTTAAAAAGTTTACTGTCTCCAATATCTTTAGACTTGTGTTACATATGTATTTCATGTCTACTTAATGTCTTGATATTTTGCGTTTATGTTATTGGAAAAGTTTTTTTTTTTAATTCATTTATTTTTCTTAACTGCATCATAAATAATTTTCAAATTATCCTTGGAAAATATCTGATTACTGTATAACAGATTTGTTGAATAATATAGAAGTTTTTGAAATTTTCTTTAGTTGAATATTGATCTTTGGCCAATAATTCTTTTGTTTTAAAAATAAAACGTTCGTAATATTTATGGGCTGCTTCCACATTGTAAAATATTTGTTACAGTATATCAAAAATTCCTTTGATTTTGACTTTTTTTAAATTTGCAAATTGTGTGATTATGTATGATTTGTATCCCCTTCCCCTACTTTGTGTGTCTGCCAGTAATGTGCTTTGATATGTGAACAGAATTGATCAAAATTCATGCAATTAATTTTTATTTTATTTAAGAGGCTGAAAGTGTAAAGACATTGTTAAAGACAAATGGGCTTTAAAACCTTATTACTAATATTACTTTGATATGGCATTGTATATTTTATTTCCAACTTTTTCTGAAGAGTACATTGAGATACTAATACAACCTAAGAACATAATTGTATATTGTGATTGTCAATGAAATTTTAGGATTAAAAATAAGGAATTACAGAGTCTCCTTTTATTAATTTTTTTAGTGTGTTTAAAAAAAATAGGGTTTTCTGAGAGGCTTATTTATAGTTACTGTAAATGAAAAATCTACGGATTTATATTTCTGTATAAAAATCTTTGTAGATTGCAACAAATTATAGAAATATTCTCCTGCTAAATAATTTAATTGTGTTATTAAATAGAACCAATTTAATTTTCAAATATTTGAACATCCCATTTGAAGAAAATGTGTTCACAGATTACATTTAGAGGTTACGAAGAAAGCAAAATTGTTGTGTGGCAGTTTTTCTTTGTTTTAAATTATTCTGTTGTTTTTGTCCAGTTAATTTTGATTATGGCTGAAATTTTGTATGATATGCATTGTTTTTTCCCCTGTGCTGTTCAAATATAACAGAATATAGATTGTTTTAAAAGCTGTTTTTATCTTAAGGCTTGCATACTGTTTTAAATAAATCTATTTTCCTTAAATAATAACTGTAATTTGCTTCTTGTTGCCAAACTGTTTTGAATAAATATTGTTATTTTTAATTGCTTCAAATTAATGAGTTGTTGAGAAAGGTATTTAAAAATGTTGCATCTAAATTTAGTTGCTTGTAATTCATTTGTTAATCCTGTTTCAAGATGAGAAATTTAAATCATATAAAAAAATAAGAGGTTTGAGAAATACATTTCTCTAGTAATATACAATTCAGATGTTTGTACAGATATTTATATTAAATATGTTTACTTGAAAAATAAATATAAGGTTTGTGTTTTGTTTTGGTGAATACATATTTTATATATTCATGGCACCAGCCATCATTTTGTTTAGTTTAGTTCCTAAGACATTTTTTTGCCTTATGTTGTATTTTGTTTTTCCCACAGCCATTAATTTTGAAATAGAAAATAACATTGTCATTTGCCTACATCAAAGTGTTCTCTGGAGTACTTTTAATTCATCAGTGAGAAAGCAATAATGTGATCATCATATATTTAATTAAATGTTCTTATATACTAGTGTCGTTTTTTTCCCTGCATGAGTCACAATTCACCTAAGTGGATGAAAATAGTAAGTTGCATCGTTATTTAATAGAAAATTTAATTCTCTGTAAATGAATCTTTTTAGTTGTAGGTTATGTTACTTTTTATGCTTATAAATTATATGTTACTTTTAATGCTTTTGTTGATTGCCAGAAAATTAATATCTGATATTGAAGAATTAATTTATCTGATATCATTCAAAATTTCGTCTGAAAGGACGGAAAAAAAAAAAGGAATCGTAGTTGCATCCTGCATTCCATTAGAAAAGTTACTTTTTCAGAAAGCAGTTTATTTCACTATCTCTGGTATTAATTTATTTTCTCATCCTTAAGTGTTAGAAATGTGGATGTTTGCATAAAAACTTGTAAAGCAGTGTTCAGTATTAACTGTAATACACAAGGTGTATACAAAATTTGTAACTCGAGCCTTTCTCTTTATCAAATCTTCAAAACACATTGGATCTAAAAATATTGATTATTGTCATTCTGCATATAACTGAAATTAGGCTGTATCAACTTTTTAGTTTATGGAAGTTATATACTACTATGCTTAATTTTTATCATGAAAAATTTGGTTTTTTAGATGCTTCTGATTTTTTAATGAACTACTGTTGTCTCTGAGAATTATTGTGCACAAAACCTCTTAATATCTTCATCCATTTAGGTTTCAAGTCCTTTTATAAAAATATCTAATACTATCTTTTTTTTTTTTTTGTCTTCTGTATGTCAGCCAGATTTAGTAAACTTTTTTAACGAAATATTTTGCTCAGAATTGTAGAATCTTGATGCATAAGAGTTCTGTAGATTATTTTGGTGTAAAAAAAAAGGAAATCTAAATAAAAAAGAAATTCATGTTCTAGTTTTTAAATGCATTTTCGAAGTGATTAAGAAGCAAATGGTTTATAGAGATCAGTTCTGTAGTTTTCAGCAGAAATTATCCCCTGTGCTAAATTTTATCTCATTTTTTTTTTTAAATGAACTTCTTAAATTCTTTTTTGAAAGTTGAAGAAAATATAGCAAGACAACACTTTCTATTTTTAATTAGAGTTTTAAGATCAACTAATCATGATCACTCATTCTACTGAAAAAATATCTGACTTCTCTAAAAGCTGTAAATAGATTAAAATTCTATATGAACTCAAGACTTGAATAGTAAGTATTGCTGATTTTTTTTGCTTGTTTCATCAGCCCATATTATTCTGCTCTTGTAGCTTAGCATTATGTTTTAGGTAAATGTTATTATGAATTTTTAGTCACATTATTGAAATTTATTATTCTTTTTTATTGGAATTGGTTCAGGCAGTCAAGATATCAGTGAAGAAACTTTTAGTTTCACAATCTGTCAGTATCATAGGAGGATAAGAACTTAAGTAACTTTCAAAGCCCTCTGAAGATTTTAAGTTGGTTTTTTGCATGTCTGTTGTGCTCTGTTCTGAATTAAAGTCTAAGAATTGGGAAAATCAAGTTTACAGAAATTTAATGAAACTTCATCACATAGAGAACAAATTATTTGTCTTTCAACCTGTCAAAGTTCCTTATGGTGCTACATTCATGGATTTGATTTGAAGATAATAGTTTTAACTAGGCAGTTTGTATCATTGCTGTTCTTACGATAAGGTTTAAAAGGAAGGTTTTAAAGAAATAAATCTTATGTATTTATTTATTGATTGAGGATGTAATAGAGTAATTCATTTTATCATGATGCATCAAAGTAGTTGATGGCCATCATATTTTTCTTATTTAAAATTTTTTCCAAATGAATTTATAGAGTTTCCGACACTAATTTAAACCCCACATTTTCATGAATGGAAAAGTTTACTATCGTCCAAATAAAACATCAGGCAGTGGTGGCGGTTAGGTGGAAAAAGTTGAGGGACAAAAAAGTTATAGACATCTAGAAGTACCCTTGAATATAGTGGGCAGACAACAAAATTTAAAAATTTAGTTTCAAAATTAGCTAGATTTCCTGCACACTATTGCTTTTTATAATTCCTAGTTTTAGGCAGCTAAATTTTCCCACAAAAAGTAGGTGGGCAACAGCCCCCCCCCCTCTCGTTCCCCTGACTAGCCGCCATTGGCATCGGACATCCCGAATCGCTCTAGAAATCAGTATTTTATCTATACAAAGGGTAGCATTGGTGAAATTTATTTTACACATTTAATGAATTGATTAATAAAGTTTAACAGAGTTAGTTTTTATCTCAAAATTTTCCTAATATTGAGATTGAAATTTTTTGCTCATCTGGCTATGTTAACCTCATTAAACAAGTAAATTTTCACTCAGCAGTTTGTGAGTTAAAATTTATCAAAAATGGTTCTGTGTATATTTATTTAGGAAGGATCCTCCCTATAAAAGAGCTACAATGTACATTAACTGATAATCAATTGTCGAACAGCATTTTAAATAAATGGCAAAGAATTTTAAAAAAGCAAAATTTTAGGTAAATATTTTAATTTTTTACTTAAATCAGAACAAAATTTCTGCTTAAATAAAAGAATTTAATCTAATCGGAACGAACCGTCTGCAACTTCAATATCTTTCTACATTTTCAAAAGCCAAATTCGCCCCCAGGAAAAGTTCTTAGAACTAGCTGAAAAAGTGAGAAGGTTGGAGGATTCTGTAGATTGCATTATTCCTTTTGGATGGAAAAACTCAAAATGAAAGGAAGCTAAGGAAAGTCAACTACGATGACTTGGTTTACTTTTTTGAAAATTAAAAGTAAAATGTATCATCCTTGTAGAAGAAGATATTTTGTAAAAAAAAATTTTTAAGTAATTAATAATTTTTTTTTTTGTTTCACTGAAGGAAATTTTTCAAAATGTCTGAATTTTCCAGACGGTTTCTGATTTATTTTGAGGAAGAAAATAATTCTAATATTAAAATTCGGGATGAGATATTTAATTTAATCATGAATGAAATGACATTCATTTTGTAAAATAACCTGAATGAAATGATGAGATACTTTTCGAAAATAAAAGTAAAAATTCATTAATGGGGTACTAACCTTATATGGTTATCTAAGTCTCGAATCAAGCTAATCTTCAGTGTTTTATTCCGAACTTTTTTTTTTTATTACGCATTAATATTTATTTAAAACTTGATGATTTTTTCAAAATGACGTACAAAATAATTTCGGATAAAATTCCATTTAAAATCGCCCATAATGGTGTATACAGTTTACACAGCTTAATATTGGCAAGTTTTAACCATCTCTATCACAGTGCTGTTTTTGGGGTTCAATTTGGGCAGGGCATCGAAAGTCTAGTCTACACATCCAGTTGAGCAGAAGTTTTTATTGAAATCAAGATGAAGTTTCATGAATTCTTTTAAATGCAATTCTTAAATTCACAGAACATATAGAATATGGCCGAAGTTATATTAACCAGGATGGCCACAGATAGGGAATTTGAAACTTCTGAAAATATCAGGGAATTTTGAGGAAAATCAGGGAATTCGTCAGCCTTTTCCAAACATTATGTAGAACTGCCGATTCGTTGAATTGTATGCCATTTTTATTTTGTCCCAAAAGCATGATAAATAGCCAAATTCAAATGCCTGTCACACTCGCTTGTGGTCTTAACAATGAGGGTTGCCGAACATCGCGGCAATAGGAAGATTGACTCCAACTTTTGTACGCATCCTGGCTGTCAGTATTGTATTCCTCCCCCCCCCCTCTTTCTACTGTGGGTCAAATAGCGGAGGAGACGTTCATGTTCCTACACGTCGGAGAGAATCGAGATCACATGCTTGATGCATTTGAGGAAGCCACAAGCCAGAGGATCATCAAATTATGTTATCTTTCTAAGCCGGATCTGTGCTTGAATATTAAGGTAAGGATTTTTGTTATTTTAATCTTTAATTGATCTAATATTAAAAGGTGAAACTAGCATTATAAAGCTTTTCTGCAGCGACCTCCGAAATTACTTTCGAAACCGAAATTATTGTTTAGCAACGGATTCGGAAACCCTTCGCGTTTTTGCGCATGCGCCGGGCGGAGTTATTTTCATCGAAGTAGAGGGAAAGTGAAGAATGGAATGGTGATGCTTACATTTTACTGAGCTTGATCCAACAAAGAACTCCGGAAATGCGCTCATGTGACTTATTGCTTGACACCCCTTTCCGGTGTAAAATCGTCCGAAAGTGGTAGTCTCGGAATCCGTTGCTGAACAGTACTTTTGAGTCATTTTGCTTCTCCCTCCCTCCATTAAACGTCAGCTTACAACAACTTAAATGTGTATTCTCTGAGGCGAATTTTGGTCGGCTCAGGCCAACTAATAGTGCAAAATTTGGGTTTTACGGAACCCTAAAAGTGCAAAAATTGGAATTGGAGGTCGGTGCCCCCACCGTTATATCCGCCTCTGTATATTCTCTCACTCAGCTTTCCATACATTTTATATGCATAGTTCATTTATCTTTTTTATAGGTTATTTCAGTTCTTTCTTTTTCTTACATATTACATATAGTTGCCAACCCTTCCGATATTTGGTAGATTTCCCGAAACCTAGTTTCGAAAATTTCGAATCTATTTCCATAGATTTTATATTTTAAGGTATTATTTAAAGTCATGTTTTTCTAAAAGCGGCAAACTATCATATTTTATCATTACTACGCCTGCGTTGTATTTATTTATAAAAAAAAATGCATAATATTCGAAAAGTTTCAATCCGATTGCATCCAATTCTTAGGCTGAAATATTATTTAAAATTATGATTTTTTTCTAAAACTAGAAGAAGCTAACTATTATATTTTTTCATTCTTTCGGCTTTCATTCGATTTATTTAAAAATTATTGCATGATAATAATTTTAATAAAGCTGTTACTAGCTGGGGGGAACTGATAAAAAAATATTAAGTCATTCAATAACTATTCTCTCAAAAGAGTTAAATTCTCTTAAGTTTTTAACATATTTTACTTTCTTCAATTTTATGTTATGACCTGTTAGATGCAACCTCTATTGAAAAAATTGATTCGCTTGTCACAAGGCTCCTACCCACTCTTTTAAATATGAATAAAACATATATATATATATATATATCTTTTCGATATTTGTTTTGCTTTTCATGTTTTCATCCCTCATATTTTTACCTAATAAGATTTTAATCACCTTTCACATCGGCTTTGCTACTTAGATTGGAATCAGGACCTAGCTTTGAGTTAAGGGAACAAAATAGGGAATCCTTTTTGCTTCGTATATACTGCTCTTAGTTAAATAAAAGCTTTGTTTTGTTTCAGACTTTGAAATTTCTATTTCACTCTGAATGTTTAAATTTTATATTTCTCTCTATTATAATATTTCTCTTTCACAGTTTGAAGAAAAATTTCGGCAATTATGGCTGCTCGTTTTCAGGTTACTTGGTTGAATTCCCCTGAATTTAAAGATTGGATTCAGCAAGTCCCAGATGATGTACGTAAGGCTAGATGTTTAAAGTGTCACAAGACTTTTGCTTTAAGCAACATGGGCCACAGAGCTCTAAAAAGTCATGCCAAAGGAGCTGAGCATATTAGGAGATACAAAGATGGAGCTCAATTTGTCAATATTGCTTCATTATTTTCAAATATGAAAAATGAAACCTTGCACGAAGTAACATCAGAAACACCTGTTAATGCCAGTTCTACTATTTCTGGGTTCTCAAAAGTTATTCCTGAATGTCCAAAAGTTGTTCCTGGGACTTTAAGTTCCTCTGAACTCTGTAATGTAGTTGCTTCGCCCAACAACAGTACAATGAAAACTTTTATCATTAATAATATGGTCATGAAAGCTAAAATTAAGTGGTGTTTGCAAACCATTATGTGTCATAAGTCAGTGCGATCAGCCAGTGCGTATGTTGTACTATTAAAAACTATGTTTCCAGATAGTCAAATTGCACAACAAATGCAATTACAACGTACAAAAATTGGATATTCCATTTTGTATGGAATTTCTCGATATTTTAAAGATGATTTGTTATCAAAATTAACAGCTCTAAAATGTTATACTGTAGGTTTTGATAAATCATTAAACCATGTATCCCAAAGAACACAGATGGATACAAATGTCCGATTTTGGGACTTTGACAAGTCTGAAGTATGCATAAGATATTTGATTTCTGTTTTTAAATCACACTACGTCGGATGATATAAGAGCAGCATTCAAAGATGCTCTATTGCCTTCCTTAAATATTATCGGGTTTTACAGATTTCAATGGATGGCCTAATGTAAACCATAAATTCTTTCGGGATATGAGGGAAGATAATCAGTCCGAAGAAGAACCTATTATAATAAACATAGGCACATGTGGACTGCACACTATGAATTGTGCTTTTAAAACTCATTAAAGTAACAGACTGGTCGATTGTAGAATTTTTAAGAGTTCTGTACAATTTGTTTACAAGATGTTCCTGCTCGCCGAGGTACATATATACAGAATTCTCGTGTTCAAAAATTTTTCCAAAGAAGTTTTGCGCCATCCACTGGTTCGAAAACAGTGATATTGCTCAACATGCTATTATAACTTTACCAGATGTTATACAGTATGTAAATTCAGTGAAAGAAGACAAAAAAGAAAGGCCTTCATCTTCAAGTTTCAAAATTGTTGCAGAGAATATTACTGACCCTCTCCTAACAGCAAAATTGGAATTTTTTTATTTCTCTAACATCTGAAGTTGAACCTTTTTCAAGAGAGTATCAGACCAATGATTCTATTTCTCTACACTGATATTACAATAGTAATGAAGTCTGTAATGTCAAGATTTGATAAACCTGATATTATAAGTGCCACTCCTATAATACATATTGATCTAAATGATGTAAAGAATATATTGCCTGTGAATAAAATTGATTTATGCTATGGCACTCATCAAGCGTTAAGAAAAAAGAATTTGGTGAAAAAAAAATACCAGATTCAAGTGTATTAAAATTTCGCAGGGATTGTTTCGCATCACTGAAAATTTTTGCCTCTAAACTTTTGGAAAAATTCCCCTCAGCATACCTTATGGTTAAAGCCCTAACATGTTTTAATCCATCTATAGCAGCAAATGACAATTGTAGTAAACTGCGGATTCGAAAAATTCTTACAACCTTGGAAGAACACAGACATAGCAGCAGCTTGCTAGCAGATCAGGCTGAAAAACAATTTCATCTTATTTGCTTTGAACCTGCACTCCAAGAAGAATTGAAAGCATTTTCTTGTCACACACAGATTGATTATTTTTGGAGTCACCTCTTTAAGAGATGTCCAAACACTGATGCTATTAATTCAGTTATGGAATTAGTAATGATTTTTTTCCTTGTCAATTCTAATGTTGAATGAGGATTTTCAGTCAACAAAGAAGGAATGTTCTTTCATGTTGGAAACATGAAAGAAGAAATACTCATTGCTCAAAGGTTGGTGTATGATGCTGTAATAGATCATGGTAAAGATATAGGTAGTATAGATATAAGTAAAAGTGGATGCTCGATCACGTCTGACAGAAGAGACAAAGAAGCGGGAAAGAGAAGAGCTAGAGAACAAAGTTCGTGTATCAAAGAAAAAGAAATTAGATTTAGAAAGGAAAGAATTAGAAGCTAAAATTTCAAAAGTTAAACAAAATGCTACAAAGGAAGTTGAAGCATTAACTGAAGAAATAAACTCTTTGAATAATACAAAATTGTAAATACTACAACTGGTGATGGGTAGACTAGTATCAGCTTAGTGTTCAAACATTGTACTTTTATCACCATATTATTAATTAAACAAGTTGTTTTATTTCATTATTGAGTTCTTATTTCTTTGAATAATTTTGTATTATTTGGAATATTCTTAATTATGTAGTGTTTTTTTCTTTTCTGTGATTAGAGTAAGTACTTTAGTTTTGATTTTATAGTTAAAGTTTAAATATATTTTTATATTATCACATGCTTAGTATAGTTTAGGTAATTATGCATGGAAAAAGACATCAACTTGTAGGATTGGAAGTTTTATACAGTCATTTTACATACTGTTTTGTAACAAACCTACCAAACAAGTTTTTATGCAAGTTTGAAGGAATCTAAAAAGGCATCAAGTGTAAGGATACTGAAAAAAAAAATATTTGAAAGATAATATTTTTAAAAAACTGAAAAAAAAGCTTTTACTTAATGCATTAAAAAAGTTTTTTTTTTTTTTTTTTTTGTCAAAAATCTGAAGGTCAAAACAAAAAGCGTAAGGCGAAGGTAGAAACGCTGTAAGTAAATGAAATCGCAATCACACTTATTAAAAATTCATCATATAAAATAAATCATAACATTTCGTATCTTATGAAAATCATTATGGCTTTATATCCTTCTCTTTTTGTTTACTGCGCCTCACTCTTTTATGATTTTTGTTTAGACCCGCAGATTTTTGACAAATTTTCTTTTTTAATGAATTGGTTAAAAGCATTTTTTTATATTTATTATTTTCTAGTTTTTACTTTAATTTATGTCATAATTCAGTACTATAAATATTTTGGGATCTTGGAATCATTTTTTCATGAGCTAATTCTAACAATTATTTTATTGAAAAGAGCTCTAGTAAAAATGATGAGGATTAAAAAGATAAGAGGCTGGGCAAATCTTGGTGTTAGGAGGTGTGCGGGGAAATAACGTGTAGAATCAGGGAAAATTTAAGTGAGACCTGGAAATATTGGGGAAAATCAAAAAGTTGAAATTGTGGTCACCCTGATTAACTGACTGATTTTGGGACTATCAAAATGAAATTTAACAGCAGAAAGATTCGAGAGAAATTTAGTTGTTCCTCAGTCTAAAATTTCAGTTCATTTCCAGTGGTAACCTCAAGGCAGGTAAAATAATTTAATTGCTTTAAGCATAATTTGATGTAACAAATTTTAACTAAAGTGAATAGCAAACGATAATCAGTATTATGAATCGAAGTGTAAAGCATATTTATATTAAAACTAGGGGGCTCTGCCCCCTGCTCTCTAAAGCTCGCCAACCCCCAGGAGGATTGTGTTGCAATCCTCCCAGGTTTGCTACACAAACCTTGCTCGCTTCGCTCGCTATAATGAAGACACTGTGTGTCCTAGAAGCTATTCTAAAATCTTCATATATATATATATATATATATGAATCAGCTTTATTTTGCTTCTGATGCTTTAACTTAAATCGGCACAGAATAAAATTTTTTAACCTCAAAAAAGATATTTTTCTTCAAATAAAACTTACAAAGTAAAGCTGATTTCCTTTTAATGCTTTCACCTTAATAAAGAAGAAATAAAATTTTTTGGCCCTGAAAAGGGCCGTTTTTTATATAGTGAAAACATCAGGAACCTCCCCCATAAACACAATTGAATATTTCACATTTTGGAGCTATCACAGAAACAGATTCAAAAGATTGTGCTGTACGAAAGCAGGTATATACATATTCAATAAATTCCTATATATAAAATAATATACAACATTGAAACAAATTAAAAATGTAAAGCAAAAAAAATACACTTGACAATCAACCACAGAAAACTTCCCACTAAACACAGTTAAATATTTCACATTTTGGAGCTACCACAGAAACAGTTCAAAAGATCGTGCTCTATTGCATGGCATTTAAAATTTCAGGCCATGACGGGTTGCAGGTAAATGTCACAAACAGGTCAGGTCGCCTGAACTTCCTGACCATAGCCATTGCATCCTGATAATTCTGTTGCATGGAACGAGGACTTCCTTGAAAAGAAGAAGGCAGTATAACTAATTTCCCCACTCGTAAATTGTTATTTGAGGCTCGAGTTGTTAGAGCGTCTAAGAGTCCCCTGTAAAATTCTACTCTTAGATCCTTTTGATTTAAGCGGATGCAGTTAAGGCGAGATCCTTCAGTTTTTACGTAGGCATCTACTACATATTGCTGAAATAATTTGCCACTACTATGCAAAAGACTAAAGCCACTACGAACTGAAAGTCTATATGCATAAAACTGCAATTGAGTGACTCTATTTCTTTTGGCAGAACGTCTCTCCTCAACATGCTCCATCTCATTTGACCAATCCTGTTCCCCTCTAGGAAAGAGCAATGGATAAATCATTGGATCGTTACATTGATTTAATGGGGATATATTTTTACAACCCTCTCCAATTGGACAATATTTGCTGGTGGTTCGCCATCATCTCCGACAAATATGGCTGCAACCTCGGTCCTGGAAGTAGGTGCATTATATCGACGCATATCCAAGTCGGGATGTTCCATAAAAATCATTTTGACGTTTACAGTCGGATTCGATTGAATCGACTGATGCATTTGCAAATATGATTCAGCATAAGGGTTTATTGTATGGAGCAATGCATCCAACTTCTCCATCACAGAACTTAGGCAAGATGGACTGTTTTCCAAACGCCGGCTGTTGGTTTCAGAGGCATCAAAAATATACAATGGACCTTATGCATGTGACGTCACATCCTCCGACACGTGACCTGCCGGAGGCAGCCATTGGCCAGTCTTAAACAGCTGACTCAGAACTCCTTTTATTTCTGAGTCGCTTATAGGCCGATCGTTTTGTTTATTCCTCCACAGCTGTTTTTCTGTACTCTCGAACCCAAACGGTGCATAAGGTCCATTGTCCATAGCCAGGTTTAAATCTTTCATTAGAATACAGTGGTAAATCTGACCGTGGATTCGAAAGTAATATGGGCCATTGCCAGGAGGTGATTTTACTTCAGCCCCCATAGATACAAACGCTAGTGCATCATTGTACTCTTATATGTTGTTGATAGTTTCTGGCCTGTAGTGAATTGTTAGTGAGCAATTCCTTTAAAAGATCGGGAGTTTCCGCCAGATTCGGTAAACGAACTTTACCATCGTGACAGCATTTGGTATACTTCTTGCTGGAGTTCAATTCGTTTCGCCAATAAAGTGCTTGACAAAAATTGCATATTTCCGTCATCATACCGCAATCGTGCTCGGAAACGTTTGTTTCAGCTTGGGAATTCACCCTATTAGCCATTTTTTGATTGCTGCGTGCTCTGGCTCGCCTAAGCCTATCGGCAGCATTTCTGGCCGATCTTCGCTGAAATCTTTCATCCAGGGATTCCCTTGCACGCTGCTCTCTTCTACGCAAATTGTATTCAGAAATTCGCAAAGAGTTCATTATAATTCTTATTATATAAGAGAGAATAAATAAATTCAAAAAGAAAAAAAAAGTAACGACTTCTCCTGTAATCCGTAAGCGATTAGCTCGGTTAGCGAAATGCGGCAAGCAAACTGATCGTTGCCAACGGGGAGAAAGAAATAAAGGTACTTTTTTTGCGCCACGCATAAGCGTTTTATATAATATTGATGTGAACGAAATACATTTGGAATAGAGTGGTGGCACTTCACGCCATTCCAGTTTTTCAGCCCATCCATTGAGGTAGGGCATTCACGAGCCGCTCCACGCAAAACCGGCTGTCACTCTGATCCCCTACATCTCGGATTTCCTCTAGTGCGAGAAAGCCCCATCCCCTACGGCGGTCGCATTTCAGCATTTATGGCCCGGCAGTCCAAATAGCTTGCAAGAGAAGTTGGATTTTCAAACTTACGACCAATTCTCGTCGGATTTTCGCATTGACGACCAGTTTTGGTGCGGCCGGACCGAATTTGCGGAGTGCTCGTGAATGTCCAGCTTTAGACAACACTGGATCGTATAACAAGTCGGCAGAAACCGCGTCGTATAAGTGGCAGTAATTTTCTTTGTAATTATCGCCAGTTTTTTCAATAAAATTTGAAGCACTGAATCTCTTAGCATTGTTATTGCGGTTTTGACTCGCTTTTAGACTCCGTGTTTTATATGGTATTATACAGCGTGCCCACCAAAGTTAAGTGCATCCCTCTCTCCTCCTTAATTTTATGACAATTGCAACTACAGTCATAAAAGTGGTGTCTATGTATAGTAAAGTAGCTATGCGCTACACCATAAGACCGCTCACAGCGGCAAACTTCTAAATTAGCGTCCCTGTCTCCAAAACGAAACAATAAAGAAAAAAGAAGTCAATTACAATGCTGTAGAGCATCATCGATTTTGTTGCATCTAATATGTCAACACATGTAAAAGACTAATCAGGTTTTCTGAATCTACCCGATTCTCTTTTGGATCTGGTGTGATTGTCTCTCAATAATACAGCCCATCTTGGCAAAACGATACTTTATTAAAAACAGTTAAAACATTATTTAAAACCAATAAAAACAAGAACGACAATCAGTGTTGCTGAATAGCTACGCAACTGCATTACTACACAACGCCCACAATCCGGGCTTTTAAAGGAAGCTGCCAAAAGACTGCGCATGCTCCAGACTCCCCCTGCCATGGCGCAGGTTTCTACATCCAACATCCTCCCCACTTTTTGAGTGAATGCTAGAACTCAAAAAACACATTTTGGTTAATAAATCAAGTCCATATTCATTGACACCATAGGAAGAGCCAGAATAGAGTCTTCTTTCCAATATTAATCATTTCATGCTTCAAAGAATCACCTTTTTTTTACACTTCTAATAGTCTTATGCGATTTGACAATCTAAAATTTTTCTCTTAATATAGACAGTATTATCTGGGTTCCCGCGTGACAATGTTTTCTATGTACAGACTCTATCAAACGTTTAGTTAATGTACAGTTATTGGGCAAAAGTATGGGATTCAAAAAGATTGGTACATCTTTACGTTCAGTTATGCGAGTCTTAACTGAAAATAGTCAGTCAAAATCCCATTCTCGTCCTTAAAAACATCAACTGGGGGTACCGCCTTTGCATTAGAAAAATAGTGGATTTGAATTAAGCGTATCAATACAATTTCTGCACTTTCTATTTCTGACAAAATTAGTTTAGAAGACTTAAAAACAGAATTTTTATTACAGTTATTTATAAAGCACAAAATCAACATGCAAAACACAAAGAAAAAACAAGTCATGCCTTTATTACGTGCCCTCAATATATAATTTTCCCGTCGTTTTAAGGCTAATTCTTTATTATCTGGCAAGTTCGCTCTTGCATCTAATTTCCGAGGTAATTCTACCTCGTACCTATCATCGGGAAGAACTGTCAATTTTTCATGAAATTCCTTCAGCTGCTCGTCAAATGCTTTCATCTTTGACACGTTTTCAATGGGTTCACGAATACCCAAAGACTCAATGTCCCATAATTCTCTCAAGGAAGCATTGTTAGCATACAAAGAGAGGACCGTCTGCACAGAATCCATAACTGGATAATCATCACTGGAATAGAGCCCAGTTTCTTTACCGATGACAGTCCATTCCAATTTTGTATGAATTGCAGCTAAACCAAAATTGAAATAAACACACCTTCCCGTTAATAATTTCCCAATTAAATCTGCTCCGATTAGAAGGTCAATCTCATTTTCATTACAAGTGACGTCAGATAACTCAATATTGTTAACTCTTAAATTTTCCAATATTTGTGGATCCTCTATTTTAGGAACAAAGTCACAAATCTTACTCTCAGAACACCTCATAGTAGTAGCCAACAGAATTATTTAAATCCTGAATTTTTACTACATAAATACCGTGCTCTGTTGGCCGTGTTTCCTTCCCCCCGAACAAACCATGAATCACCCTTTCATGTCCGAGAGGTCGCAATTTCAAGCAGTTAACAACTCTTGTCACTTACGTATGAGCGGGAAGAAGCACTATACAAAAGTCCCCGAAAACGCATTTTATTTCCCTGACCTACAATTTCTACACAAACAGTCGCAAATAGACTTTATCATGGAAATTATTATTTGATAAATTGCTTGCCACCTTAGTACTTTCATTAGCTTTGACGGGAAGAATTTCTTCCTTACTATTGGATGGAGTAGCTAGGATCTTTATAAAAACATTAAAGCAAGGTAGAAGCCCAGAAATAAAATTTAAATTAATATATATATTGAGCAATTAATTAATTCTGGGTACTGAAATATTTAACACGATAATAAGCAATTCAAGCTATACTTATATAAATCACCTACCTTTGCTGACCTGAAAACCCTAGCTACTTAATTAAATCATTTTAAAGCAGTAGTACATTGCGTAAAAACAATTAAAGAAAAACAAATTTATTAAAATTTAAATATTTTTTATTAACAATTTTATGGATATTAAACTGCGGTTGAAATCTAGAAGTTGGAACACACTCTTAGTAAAATGGCGCCATCGTGCCAAAGCAAGATGGTAAACAAACGACCATCGGTCACAGTTAAAAGTTAATCGTTTAATCTTTTTTCGAACCCATTGCCTTTGTGGTTTGTCGTTGCACTATCTCCCGTTTTAAATGTAGAATTGCAACAGAACTACTAGCTTTCCTAGCTCATTGAATGTACGGAATCTGTTACTTTTAATTATTCTTATGAAGCAGGAAAAATAGCTCTCGCGATGCCTTCGGCATCTGAAGTGGGCACCGGGCAAATTTTTTTAACTTAAAAAAACATCAGCGGCTTCGCTTTCAGCAAAGTGGGATCCTAGTAGCTTCGCTAGCTTAGTGAATGTACGGAATCAGCTTCTTTTAATTACTCTAATTTAGCAGCAGAACATTTGCCCTTAGTAGCGTTCAAAACAAGTACAACTTCAAAAATTCCATGCAAACGATTTTTATTACAAGACAAAGAAAAAATCTCTCAATTAATATGATCGGAAAAATATATCATCACTAAATAAACCCAAGTTCTATTTGTCATTTATTTACTAATTGAAATCATACTAATTAAAATACATTTTATTATTTAATTAAATATTTTAAGTTATTTAAAAATCTGCGTAGTATGTAAACAACTCAAATCACGCAAAACGCTTGCCATGACGTAAGCTATCTAGCTGATGGGTTGCCAATGGAACTAATCCGCTCGATTCCTCAGGTTACCATTTTGGCGATGAAATCGGTGTGTTCCAACTTGTAGATACCAACCTAAACTGCCAACACTTTTAAGATAAGAATATAAAATTAGTAAATTTTACTGTTGATGCACACAACATCAAATATATGAAATCTCACAACGATAAAACAGTAAGTATATGAAAAACATATCTATTCTTTACCAAATTAGTAAATGCAAAAAAGGAACACCCTCATAACGGCCATTTTGATATTCGAATATATTGAATGAGAGATTAGTAGTCTCACAATGAATAACCTTTATAGGCACTGAAAAATGTATCTCTCATTGATTTGAACTTTCGCACACTATGTTTCTTACCACAAAACGGATTTAAATCAGTTGAAACAAGGCATATCTTGGTTTTGCAACATCACTTGCGGTCAATATTAGCATGGGAAAATTTAGTTTTCCCCGATTTGTAGTTGACTTGGGAAATCTTTCTTGCTCACATTTTTTGTTTCACAAGTGGAGTCTCTCGTTCACAAACAACAGAATCGTTGCAGATGCTGACACTCGCACAAAACAGGAATCTCCATCACGATCACACTACTTTCAATTTTTTGTAAGTCATCACTGCTGTTCGCAAAATGAAGAACACTTCCTACCAGTTATTTTGCTATTTTCCAAACTTCTTTAGAAGATAGATATATGTAATATAAAAATCACCATTCCAAACGCAAGAAAAAAGCTTCAGTCCAGCATGAACTCGAATAGTCCAAGACAAAGAAAGGAAGGTCAGTTCAAACATAAGCCGCCTGTTGATTTCTTATTTAAATTCAACATTTTAAATCTTTTGTAGATTTCTTTACCGACAGATTTATTCTACTGCTTGCATGCCTGAGAGGCCGAGAACCGAAGGAATAAATCCCAACGGTCTCGGAGCCTCCAGGATGCGTGCTATCCCTTCAGAATATTCAAACCCAAAAGACAAAGGAATCTGCTTTCATAACGGAAAAAAAAAACTCCAGTCAAGAACGCCAAAACCTAATAACATCTAAATTCATCCGCAACAAGATGGCGAGGAAATAGTCCCGTTGAAAAATTTGAATTTAAAAATTAATAAAGTTGAAACCTTAATGGAAACAACAACAAAAGTTAAGACAAATAATATTTAAATCGAAAACAAAGTAAATAATTAAGAAAAATTTAGATAATTAAAGAAACGGCTAAAAAATATCGTTTGAATTTCAAAATCGTTAAAGATGCCACAAGAGAAGAAAGAAACTTTAGTGGCGAAGAATTAAATTAATTAAAAATACTGGCAAAAACCGAAAAAAGATGTCGATGCAATTTTTGCAATCTAACACTTACCCGGACACATTAAAGTTGCATGCTGCCTATTACATTTTAAGAATTTTACCTTAACCTTACATTTCTTATTTACATGTCCATATCTAATGCATTTGAAACAAAATCTATTTTTATACAATATACGTTTCTTATCATAAGACATTTTGAGCCAAAAGACATTCAGAGCTCCAATGAGGTTTCCTACAAAATACACAGTTTTTCTTACCTGTGGATGCCCCGACACATGACGAATTGGTACTAACCAACATGGCTGTCGTTGCCGTATCCGTGGTGTCCAAAACAGTACTTTTATTTCTTTAAACGATCCGCCATTCTTCACAAATCCCTCACGAGCCAGCTTGATCATTTCTTCGGATTCGACTTCATGACAAGAGGACATTAGCTTCTTGAGGGACCTCTGGTTTGTAGATTCGTCCGCAACTCCTGAAATCCTACTGCGTTTCCAGGCACGTAAAACACTTTCCGGCAGGCAAGATTCCACAAGCGGTTCCAGAAAATCCGCAAACTTCTCCTTAGTACGTCCCAAGCTTTCCAAAGCTCTAAGCTTTGTCTAAAGGGTTGCCAAATCAGGAGAATTCTTTCCAGCAACAGCATTTTTCATTACGAGAGAAAGAAGATCTCGCACCTTAGATCTGTATCAAAAGATCCTCCAGGCCAAATCTTGCCTTCAGCTGCTGAATCGCCTTCGAATAATTCTCGGTTGTAATTGGAAAACTGGAAATTAATCCTGAAGCTCTGGACTCGGGTACCATGCATTGGTATAAATACTGGAACTTATCGACTTCAGTCAAATCGTCAGACTCGTGTATCTTCGAGAAAATACTCCAGAATGTGAGGAATCCTTTTGGGTCACCCGAAAATTTCTTCAACTCAAACTTCGGCAACTTGAGTTTCGGTGCATTGTCCATTGAAGAACATTGCATAAGGCCTCTGGAACTCTTCAAGGAAGCTTCAACCTTGGTTTTCAGTTTAAGATAACTATCTCGATAACTTTCAGCGGCTTCAAAGTCTGCTTCAAACTCAGAATGAGTGCTCGTGTCCTCCAAAAGCAATGAGGATATTTCTTTTTGAATCATCTCTAAGCGTGAAAATTTATTATCCAACTGTGAATGTAACGAGCTCAGTTTACCAAGATCTTTGCAATCAGCTTCGAGAACCTCCAAGTGTTGCTTCGCATTTTTCGCTGCAACGGTAAATGCAGTTCTCAAAGATTTTTGTTGTGCCTTCAAGGCCTCCATTATTTTAAATGAATATTTCACAAAAACTCACCAGACCAAAAGTGTCCTGTCGCGGACGCCATTATGTTGCATCTAATATGTCAACACATGTAAAAGACTAAGCAGGTTTTCTGAATCTACCCGATTCTCTTTTGGATCTGGTGTGATTGTCTCTCAATAATACAGCCCATCTTGGCAAAACGATACTTTATTAAAAACAGTTAAAACATTATATAAAACCAATAAAAACAAGAACGACAATCAGTGTTGCTGCATTAGCTACGTTACTACGCAACTGCATTACTACAAAACGCCCACAATCCGGGCTTTTAAAGGAAGCTGTCAGAAGACTGCGCATGCTCCAGACTCCCCCTGCCATGGCGCAGGTTTTTGCATCCAACAGATTTAGAATTAATGTTAAGAGCAGAACGCTTAAAAGTTAATTTATTTGTTCGCGATTTCCAACACTATTGCATGATGAAACGAGTTAGAAAGAGAAAAAACAGCTAATTATCACAAGGTACCTTTATTTTCGGTGTTCAGACTGCTCTCCGTCAGCAATAATACACATTTGGACCCTTGTTTGAATTTCTTTAGCATATTAGATGTAACGCCGGCACGTTGCCGACTGCATTGTTGTCGGAAAGGTCGTACGCCTGCTGTTTGAAGTATACCCACAGGATAAAGTTTATGGTGTCATTTTTGTCCAAAATACAACACTTTCTCCTTTCGTCCACGTTATGTGACATCACAATTTCGGAAGTCACGAACAAACAAATGTGAGTTTTTAGTGTTCTATTCTTAGCATTAATGTCCACAAGATGTATTTTTGTACTGAAATGATGATGTTCTACAACTTTGCAATCGACTTTTTTTCTCCTGTATCGTTCCGTTTTCGAGATTGGGACACTAATTCCGCCGTTTGCCGTAGGTGGCGCTGTAAGCGGTCTCGTGTAGAGCTTAGCCACTTCACTATAACTTGACACCGCTTTTATGACTATAACTGCAGTCGTTCTAAAATTAGGGGGAGTAAGCAACTTTAGTGGGCACCCTGTACACGTATTAAGTTCTATGTTATATGAAAAGATATAATGCGGCGGATGGTTATGTATAAAAATATTATAATCTTAACTCGTCGCTAACGCTCAGCGAATATTCCGATATGGCTGGTCCATACGAATGAGCATTAACATTTCAATATTCTCTGCGTTTATAAACCTTTCGATAGAGCAATTTTAAATCTAACAAAAAGAACGTAGAGACTAGAAAACTCTCTTAGACATAATTTAACTATAATGTTTTATAATTTCAAAAGGGGAAGAAACCCCGGCATAAAGTAACGTTTATTGTCTGTTCCTGAATTCAGTATTTTCTAGCTATTTTGTTCGACATTCAAATAAGATTTTGTGGATTGATGGATTGAAAAAGCTTTTCAATTCACTCCTGTGTTCTTTGTTTCAAATAAAAATAAGTTATTTCTGTTAGCAAATACTTTTATCTCTTTATTTAAAATAAATATACCCTTCCGATTTTCACAACTTTACTGGGGGAAAAAATGCCAGAAGACTAATTATGAAAGAATCGTTGAGATCCTGCCGAATTCACCTGTCGTGAACACTTTCAAAAATATGCAAATGAAAAATTAATACTTACAAATGCATGGATTTAATTGAATAATGAAGAGAAATTGATTACGACAATCGGATTATAAAAAAATAATTATTTATTTAATAGTTGGACATTAGTGTCTTAAATATTTTTTTTCTTTGAGCAGTTTCGGACTGGCTAAGTGGCCAGCTTGTCCGATGGCAAGTGGGCCCCTTAAACAGAAGACAATTTGGGCCCCCAGGAAGTGTGGGAAAGAAAAAACCTTTCTCTACAGTAAGCTTTTCTAAAGCAAATAAATAAAATAGCCCTGTACCCAAGGTCCATGTTTCGGCGTTCCACAACCGACGTTGGAGATTTATTGCCGCCGCAATTCGACCATCCGAACAGCGGGTGGTCGAATACCGACTCAATTACAACTGCCCATAGGAACTGTATTGAGGTCTCTGTCCACTTCCCTTGACCCTCCGATCATTTACAGATGTTTCTCCGGAATGTTGCAGCCATCCCACAAACCCTCGGGCCATTGGAACAGGGTACTCTTCTTTGCAAAGTCGAGCCGCAATACTAATTAAGATTTTCTGTTGGTTTCGGAAAGCCCCCGGAAAGACGGAAGGAATTGCATCCTTTTGTGCAGAAAGGGTGCGGTTCTTGTGAGAGATGACTATAAGAGGTGCTTTTTCTTTCTTTTTTGTAGTTTCATTTTACTGTCATAAATCTGACAAAGGAATTTGCCTGCAGGAAAAGGTTTTCTTGGCTAAAACTTTGACTAGGACACCAAATGACATTATGAAAAGACGATACTCACGCTCTTTATGCGTTTGGGTGGAGTTTGCGTTTAGAAGAGTAAAGGGACGTCAGTCTTTTTGGGCTGTCTTTCATAGAAAATAATTGGTGAGAAAAGTGTTATTTCTGTTTTCAGTCGATACATAGCGTATTTTGCAAAAGGAGAAAAAAAATTTGAGAGGTAAGCTGAAATTATCATTTCTTTATTTTTACATTGCTTTTTCAGTATTAAACACTAGCCGCATTCGACTATCAACCGACTCGTCCATCTTATTAATTGTCTTAATTTGATTATATTAACAAACTTTAAATTCGCCAACTTATTTAATTTTTGTTTTGAAAGTATTAATTGCTACAAAAGACTGAGAAAGAAATTAGTTGTGCAAAGAAAAAAAAAACAGTGGACAGTAAATGTATTAGCATTTGAGATAAAGTTTGATGCAGTATGTTTTTGTGCTTAATGAAACTAATGACATAAATCTTTGCATTCAACTGTTAAAAAAGTCTAAAAAGAACGAGATTCAATGAAGATTATTTTTTGAAATTTTGCATAATTATAATCTACAATTATTGCGCATTATTAAGCTTATTATGAAGTGAAAATTTAACCTAATCATAACAAATAAATGAATTACATGATCTCCAGGAAGATTATCTTGCCTTAAGTGGAAAGATGAGCTTAAGGTCATTGCTAAAAAGTAAATTTATCAAATTAACAGAAAATCTATCAGAAACTAAATTTATTTGAAGTAACGAAGAAAAAAAAAAGATTGGACTTAAAGAAGAAAAATAAAACTGTCGAAACAATGAAAATGGGCTGCATTTCAATAGAACAAAAGAAGTTTTTTACATTATAAGAATGTTTTTTTACAAATCTATAGTTTTGCTCGATCTTTATAAAATCTGGCACACATACTCTTCAAAAAAAGATGAAAATAATTGTCAACTTTTTAAAGTCCAAAAAGTAAATTAAAATTTCAGTTACTTAAAAATTAAGCAAAATTTTAGCGTTTTTTCGCAATATTTTCAAAAAATACTATCTAATAAAAGGATTTTTGAATTATTTATAATTCAAAAATATCTTTTTAATGATACCAGTTTAATTACAAATTACTGAAACATTACCAGTACAAATTACTAAACTCTAAGTCATCCAAAGAAGTTTGTTTTAAAGGTTCCTGGCTCTTTCAACAGATGTCCTACTATGGGCAGCATTTCTCATTCATACTTTGTCGGTAAAACCGTATAAGAAATATTTAACTTACGGAATTTAAAATCAAATAACTTTAATCATAATTTCGTTATTTTAAACGTAGAAAATTAAGGGGTGTTAAAAGGGATTTATTTTAAAGACGCTGAAAAATTAATATATAATACAAAATTAAATAAAATATATAATTATTAAATATTATATATTTAAATTAATATAATTAAATATAAAAATAATTAAAAGTTATATATATTAATGTTATGATTGTAGATATGTGTGGACCCTCACTGATTCCTGGCAACTACTATTTTCAGACCTAGTCCGCCACTGTCTTTGAGCGTAAACGAAAATAAGCAGTCGACCCCTTTTTCAATAAATAAATAAAAGACAAGATAGTGCGGTCCTAATGACGTAGTGATTAACTGTGATTGAGGATCATCGATGGTGTTCATGGCAGCCAATGTGTTATGGGGAAAAGAGCATTATACAGAAGCCAGCTCTTAGAGCATCTTTCCCATGCATCTGTTTGTTCCTTTTCATGATGTGTACCATTCTTTATTATCAGACCATCTGATGTTTTTTCAGTCAGAGGAGAACTGGAAGACAAATATTGTGATAAAAAAGTATTAGAGCTACGGAGATGAAATTTGGTATGTGGTCTTTAAACATAATTTGTAGGTTTCTATCAAATTTTGGACAAAATCCGTCCACGGGAAGACTGTCTATCTATCTGTCCGCTTTCATGTGAACACTATAACTCAAAAACTTGATTAGCTAGATGAATAAAATTTGGTACGCAGTTTTATCATCATGAATGTAGGTCCGTATAAAAGTTTGGGCCAAATCCGTCAAAGGGTTGACTGTCTGTCGGTCTGTATAATCGCATACTTGTAAAAATTATATCTCCTAAACCCTTTGGTTTAGATAAACAAAAATTGGTATGACGTTTGCTAATATTAATTATAGATCTGTACACAAATTTCGTTTCAATCCGTTGGAAAAAAGTTGTTCAAATTGCATATTTGGTTCAAAATGCATATTGCGACTGTGTGTTGGCGAGCGTTTCGCTTATTTTACTCAAGTTAGTATAGTTGGCTTTTGACCTTGGCGGTCTACGAAGGAAATTGTAGCTTCGGAAATTATGGCAACCCCCTGAACCCGAAACTTCGTTCTGACATTCTTCAGATGGAAGATATGGTGAAATCTTGTAGTAGGATTTCGTTCTCAAAAACTTTATTTAAAGTTGTGGTACCTCAGCGCGCGTATAAATTGAGAACTTGCGCAATTTTTTTTAATTGATATCATTTTCCTTTTACACATAATAATAAAAATGGGCGCAAGTCATTTTAAAATTATAATGACTTAGAGTTTAGGAAGCCAACGGGACTAATAGTATTTGGGACGTATGGCAACCCTAGTTAGAGGGAAAATGACACCTTTTTGGGAAGTATACGAGAAAGTTTAGGGGAGACCACTCCCGCTGGTTTTTAGAAATCGAGATCTCTAATGAAGGAGTCTTATGATGCAGTATGATACTTAGTACTTCGAACAATATAATTGATCGCTTGTGAAGGTAATCATTTGGAATTATTTCGTTTTATTATTTATTTTTTTAATATTTTTAGATACTGTGAAGAAGAGTTTGGAACAGTGGAATATTTATTTTGAATTTGTGAATAAGTATGTGGAGGACAGCTTATGCAAATTTTAAATTCTTAATATAGAAATTTACGTGCCTGTCTGCAGTAACAAATCTAAATTATTTGGAAAAGTTTAAAATATCTCTAACCTACCATGATAACAAGCAAATAGCTTTACAAGATATTTCGAATTTTTTTAAAGCCTGACGTATATTTAATAAGGATTTCCTTTAGCATCAATTATGAAAGTTTTGAAGAGAAAGTATCTATATAGTCAGTCTCATGAAAGAATGTCCCCAAATAGAATTCGACATGAGATTGATATACCTCGAAGAAAAGCTTTTTAATACATTAAACTACTCTGAACAGTAACGAAGCAGATTTAAACATAAGTTCTCGTATTTTAAGTCTCAGTTTTAAAACAAAGTGGATAGCGGCACATAAAAAAGAAGTCGTTTAAAGGAATGATGCCATATTATTAATATATCGATATTATTAATAGATTATAATTAACCTCCGATCCCTTTTTTGACTTGTTATAGACAAATGAGAAAAAGAATATACTATAAATTTTTTTTCTAAAAAACCTTAGAGATTCTTTTGCCCGGGCATATAGCAATAAATGAAGATCTGAAGAAGATGTCATTAGTGAAGAAGATGCCATCAGTGAAGATGATATTAGTGAAGAAGAAAAATCTCAGGAATTTGATCTCACTAAAAAAATTTGTTTATCTTATTTTATGATACACTATTTAAAATGGTGATACTTACAAATATCATTATTTTACAACACTGTTTAAAATATTTGACTTTAATGTGTTTAATTAATATTTACAATCTTTTTATGGTCATAAACTATTTTAACAGAGTTAAAATATATAAATGTAAAAAATATACATGTTATAGTCAAAAAATCGCGAGAAAATAATTTTGTCCACTTTTTTCATGCAAATACCCCACTGTACGACTTGTCTCTTCTCAAATTGTAAAAACGCTGAATCCCCCCTCACACACACAAAGGACAATGTGTTCAAGTGAATTAGAAGATGTTTCATAAGAAAAGTCATTAAAACACATTATTGCCGTTGGCTAAACATAGATCAACGCTTCTGATATTGAAGCAAATTTTCAATCAAGTGAATTGTGTTCGAAAGGTGAAGCAGGATTTTAAAGAGAATCAATAAACTCGATAAAAAAAATCAGTGTAATTTTAGCTGGCATGAATTTCTATCAGCTGGCCAAACGGTTGTCGAAGCATATTATTTGAGTGCATAACGGCGTTTACGTGCATTACTTTATTAAAAATAACGTGAATTGTAACGAGAAAACTTACAATTAGGATTTACAACCACGACTATGCACTATGCAGTCTTCTCTTATTGCTTTTGCTGTTCATGAAACTTTGGCCAAGTTCAACAGGTATGGTCTTCACAAGTCCTGTATTCACCTGATACTAACATTATTTGACCTTTTCGAACTTCAATCATTAAAACTGTCACCTGTTCTTCGATCTTTGCTTTGGGCAGGCGGTGAGTTCGTAAGTTGACCACGTAAATGGCCAGTCTGCTGTTAGATCACCTTCTTGGGCTTGACATTAAAAGTGTTCACTGTCTCCATAAATGATCTTGAGCGTATGAGTCTCGGCTAGCCCATTTTTTTGTAATCTACTTTTCCTTGTTGAGCTTGGTGGTGGGCAGTGCCATAGGACTAGAATTTCTATCAAAATCGCATGACTTCTGGTAAGAAAGGTCCATGTGGATGACAACAAAGTGTCATCAACGTTTTTTATTATTTTCCAATATTTTTTTTGTAGAAAAAAGAAAGCCTTATAATTATGAAACCTTTGTCAGTGTTATTCCATTTCTAATGGAAAAAGCGATAATTGGTACTGTAAATGAAGTTGAACTCGAAAATTTTGATCTGTTGACTTGTTTGCCGAAGTCGAATCTCGTTAGAAAGCCCAAAAGTATTCAAACTTTTTCAACCATTATATATTTTTTTGTCATCAATGAACCCTGAGTTCATTCAAAGGCGTTATTTCCACTGTGTACCTAACTCTTTAACTGCGGGTACTTTCTTATATATGGGGTTTATAAACCACACCCGCAGTTATAGGGTAATGTGCCATTGGAAGAAATTACTGAAAACTTGTAAGCCTGGAAAGTGACTTATGTGCTCATATTACAATACGGAGGAATGGCCAGTTTCTTGACACAGAATAACTTTCAATTCTTCTAAATTACCAGAGTAAATGAGGCAGCGAATATATGCCTTTTGGTTAGGGCATATAACATTGTCATTCGAAAGTGTTCTGACAAACTTTAAAAGTGGGTCAAGAAAAACAAATCAGTCTTATATAGGGACATATAGGCGGGGACGCCATGTGTCCTGCAATACAAGGTAATGAATGCACATCTGGTTTAGGTTTAGTAGGTATGCTTGCTATAAAGCCGCTTTGTCTTAAATTGAGGGAAATAAAAAATTGAGAACTAATTCTCGAATTGAGGATTACACATGAGAGTTGGCCTCATCGCCCGCTCTTCCCCGTGAAACATTTGAATTTTCTAACAGGATAAATAAACAAAGACGAACCTATGAAAAAATTAAAATAACCGCACATATGGTTTACAAAACTGATTTAATAATGTTACAGAGGGTGCTCAAAAGTACTGCCATCTGCAAGAACATAAGCATCGCAACCACGAATTATGTATCTGCAAACCCACGCTAGGAAATATGTGTTTAGAATAAATACTTTGTTGCAAAAATCAATGTTTGAAATTCATTCGTTGTTGGTAATATCCTGCATCTAATGTCTGAATCCTTTAAAAATGAAAAGGAAATAAGGACTCCTTGTAACGTACCACAAAATGAAGTGATATTGTGCTAGGTTTTTAAAAGTATTTTCTTTAAATTTCAAGCAAAGTAGCTACAATTTGAACGCAAGAAAGCTGCATGGTTCAAATATCTGGGTTGAAGGAATTGATATGGGCTTAGGAAGTGGGATACTGATTTTTCTTTTTCCCCGGCACAATCTCTCCTTACCGAGTAGGGTAAGAGTGGGCCAAGTTTTTTCCCCCCCCGAATAGCTTGGATTAAGGAATTACACATTTTGATTCTACTTGCATTAAAGAAGTGTGAAGAGAATTTGTCCAAGCTACGAATTTCTTGCACCAAAACCCTTGAAAAATTGAATTTCTTCACGCTTTTTTTGGGAAGAAGGGGTCTTTAGATTCCAATAAAAATGAAACAACAATTCGATTTTTGTTAAATAAATCTTAATTTATTTGACCCAAACCATGATTCCACCAACTCTGTAACTGTGTCTTTCAAGAGTGTTGGATTGATGGCATCTGGTACGTTGTTCCCTCCAGATCAGCAGACGCCCTGAATCGCTCTCCAGTGTGAATCTGGACTCGCCTGTGAAGAGTACGGAAGCCTATTGCTGTGTGGTGCAGGAAACGTGTTCTCTTGCCCAACATAAGCGGGCCCTTTTCTGCCGTCCGTTGAGGGGGGGGGCACACAACTGGTCGCCTTGCATATAGACCTGCATTGCGAAGGCGTCTTCGCACCGTAGTAGCGGAAATTCTTCTTCCTGATGCTACAAAGTGGTCTGCAACAAGCTGCGGCACAGTTACAGACAAAATGAACGCATGACATTTTTCAATTCCTGAGTATTAGTATACCACGGAAATCGTCCCACTGGGGGAGGCAACACGAGTACGTAGATGAGAAGCCGCCGGATAAGTAAGAGGGGTCTACCTTCTTTGGTGGGCAATATAATGGTTGGGGCTTGCCTCTGCCAGTGATAGTGCGTGCTTCCTGCGGGAGGTGTCGGGCCGTGGCCGGTGATGCTTAGTAGGCCTCCAGCCTCAGCACTCGAACTATTGCAGCGACCGTCACTCAGATGCACCGGACGGCTTCTCGCCAGTCCTGGGTGATTTAGATACGAATGCCACAGAAATCGAGAAAGAAGGACATTTTCCATCACAATTTATTTTGAACATTTTTATGTTATAAAACACATACAATTCATGTATTGAAATTAAAACTTCTTCAAATAAATTGGATTTCTGCTTTAGGAAAAAATGCAGTTAGATGAAATCTAGTAAGTAGCATGTGTGAATTAACCGCTTTAGGACCGAGTTATTTCGTAACCTACGGTATTTAGGGCGAGTTAACCCGGGTTATGTCCAGAGGCGGCCCGAGGTAATTTTACGAACAGGTTCAAGTACCAATTTGGCGCCCCCTCCCCAACACACATAACCAACGTATTTTTAAAAATTCTATTATGTCTGTAATCTAAATGCCAAACAAACTTTTATATAGAAATATGCACATTTAACCTGCAGATATGACTGAATAATATTATGGTGAGAATTTTTAAACTTCAGATATATTTACGATTATATAGGTCTTATTGAAACTAAAATAATATATTCAACAAATTTATTTTAAAAATAGTTGATTTTATTTTAAAACAGTATTATAAGTTCTGTTTAGAAATGAACTTTTCTTGCTTTTTATCCGTAAAATTTCTTCGTAATTTCAATGTTCTTTAAAGGTCCCGTTCATTTGTCATGGTTACTAAGCCAACTAGTCGCTCTTGGGACATGGTGGATTGCAGATACGTTTTGATAAGTTTCAGTTTAGAAAAACGTCTCTCGCCAGAAGCTGCAGTTATTAGGAAAGTCAGAAAAATGCTCAAAGCCACGGAGAGATTTCGAAAATTTGCAGTAACTCTGGTTTATTGAAGTAAGTCAGATCCTCCAACAGCTGATCGCTTCGTCTGATAGTAGAATTAATGTAACTAATATTTCTTGGTGAAGTTGGTAACCATCTACATCATTCTCCGTCACTCAACCATCTACCGTCACTCAAGGCCAAATGAAGGTCTTTGAACATCCCTAAAATTTTATCATGTTTCGCTTTCTTGATGTTAGATAAAAGTCAATTTTTGCATATTTAGCGTTTAGTTTTTCAAAGCGTTCCTGCAAAGAGTTGATTGTGACTTCCAGAATAAAAAAAATAGAAACAAAATAGAAGCTTTGCTTGAATCTCCTTTGGAGGAGCTTCGTTTAGAGATTCTAATCACATTGCTTCTTTTTTTTCAATGGTCAAGCTTCTGGTTCTTTAAATTCTGCTTCAGTCTCAATTTTGTTACAGAGATAACGTGCATCAACCAGATCCTGTTGAAACCCCTTGTGAGATCTCATTTGTGCCATAGCTTGTCTTGTTTTGTCAATCATTTCTACAGCACTAGACACATCTATATTTTCACCCTGTAACATCTTATTTATGACATAGACCTTGAAGAGAACTGAGTGCCAAATGAAAAGACAGGCAACAAACTTAATACTTTTTTACCTTCTTTGCCAAACTCAAGACAAGGTTTTTTGGCCAATGCATCAGTTCTTTTATCTAGCGATAACTCCAGCAGAGTGGCCGCATTTGACTTAAGGGCTTGCCCGTTATATACTGGGTACATATTTCTTCAAGTTTTTCCAACGATGCAAAGAAGTTGTAAATTTGCTATAAAATACTAAAGAATTCCACAGCGTCCAGACAGGGTTGTGGAGCTTCAATAAGAACTAAGTTTAGGGAATGGGTAGTACATAAAACATAAAATGCCCGAGGGTTGATGTTCAGGATTCTGTTTGGATAGAATCTGCTAGATTTTTTCCTTTCATATTGGCCCGATTATCATAGCTTTGGCCAAACATATTTTTCAGTGGATTTTTCATCTCTTCCAGCTGTACTAAAATTTTCTCTATTAAAGCATCACCGATTGAATGCTAGATTGGAATGGTGAAAAGTGCTCTTTCATGCAAGCACCTGTAATGCAACGTGACTTAAGTCCGGTGTGCAATCTAAAATTATGGAGTAATATGCCCACTTTGAAACTTCCTTCAAAATTTGTTCCTCGATTTTGGATTTAAGTAGCCCGATGATTCCATTTCTGATAGTTTTTTTTCCTTGGTAATGAATATAATATGATTCAATAAACGTTGCTCTTCTCAAATGGTCAGCATTAACGATGCAAAATTTTCCAATGAATGCAAGTAGCTTTAAAAAGTTTTCACTGTTTTTGCCATATCTTTCTCTCCTCTTTTTAAATGCTTTTACTAAGTTCGAAATGTTTCATGCGTGTAAGGTTGGAATTTTGTGATCGATTTTTAACTCACTTCTTAATACACTAGATTTCTGAAATTTTGTATATTTATTGGGTCTTGATGGCAATGCAATATTTTAATAATTTTAGAGCTCTCGATTATCAATTTTTTTTAAAAAAAATTCGCACAATTACGTTTGCACTCGGTAGGCTGTAGTGGCACCATCTGTAGTATTTTTGAGAACTAAAATACTTTACACAGTAATTTAAATGTTTCAATAAAAATAAGTATACAATAAGGCATAGGGTACATCCCATTACGTACATCCTATCAGACCTTTTTCAATAAAATAATTGCTTTAGTTAGTTGATGTATAAAAGATTTATAATACTTAATTATGACATAAATTAAAGTCTAAAAACTAGAAATAATAAATATAAAAAAACTTTAAAAAACCGCTTTTACCAATGCATTAAAAAAGAAAATAAATAATTTTTTCTTAAAAATCTAGAGGTTAAAACAAAAATCGTAAAAGCGTGAGGCGCCGAAAACAATAAAATATATTATAAATGTGATTACAATTCTAATTTACTTACAACTTTTCCACCTGCGCCTCACGCTTTTCCGATTTTTGTTTTGACCTCCAAATTTTTGAGAAAAAATTATTTTCTTTTTTAATGCATTAGTAAAAAAGGGTTTTTTTTAAAAGGTTTTTTTAATATTTATTATTTTCTTTTGGAAACACAACACGTATACTAAACGTTTGAAAACTTCTTTCCAAAGTCCAATCTTCATTTTGGGTTTTTTTCTGATTTCAGAATTTACAGTCCTTCCTAATCTTATTCTTTTACACGCAAAGCTGGTAAGCTTTCATATGATTTGGAGATATCTCAACCGCTGATAACTGTTCGTACATGTGTTTCCAATCATGAAATCCCGATGCTGATGCTAAGGACATTTGTACAAAATCAAAAATTTCATTCACAGGAACTTCTTGATTCGAATAATAACTTGCTATGTTGCCGTTCTAAAAATCGAAAATCTGTCTTCCACTTGTGTTAACAAACCTTTTCTTGGTTTAATATTTTGTAGTTTGATGAATTTCTTTATTCTGTTTCTTTCTTCTTCTTTTGCTTCTATGCGTGCCTTTCTCTTCCTATAAAACGAACATAATGTTCTTTTTTCTCGGTTATTTCAGCGAAATAACACAATATTTATTCTTTTATAGTTATCACAATTTAAATTTGATGTTTATTACAAAAATAACTATGAAAAAGTGTAGAATAATTTAAATTGGGTTTGCGATTATGGGCGTAGGCGACTGTCTAGAATGCCCAAAAGAACAAGACACTAGTTCTATTTTGTTTTGAAGTTTTTGAACAATTTTCAGAGCTATCAATCATGGTTTTGCTTCGTGCAACAGTTGTCCACATGGCGCCAAGAAACTTCAGGAAATGTAATTAACGTCCCGATAAAATGCTCTAGAATACTGCAACGATATTTTTACGATACTGTGCGGCATTCAAAATATAAAACAACATCGTGGAGATGCCATACAATATCTTGCGCTAATAAGGATACATGCCCACGAGACCACGTTTGGTGAGTGGTGTGTGTGTAGGGTTGGGACAGTGGCGAATTTTGACAATATGAGATCATATGCGCAAAGCTGTTTTAAGAACCCTGTCCCTACCCAATGTCGTAAATTAACCGCCGGCTTAGTACTTCAATGTACGGCGACTGGATTTCGAGTCGCTCCCCTCCCCCTCGAGTCTTGAGGCACGAAGCGAGCGCTTCTAACGCCTGTGCAAAAGACCGCCAGTGGTAGTGGAGCGTTTAATACATCTCACATGTCTTGATGATATTATTCAGAATAAGAGAAGGGGCCACCAATTCTAAAGGGAAATTATTTGCCATTTTTTTCGGAAATCACATGTCTATTAAACCATTTTTTTCCCTCCTTCACGTTCCCGCTTTGGCGCCACGGGCAGTTGCCCGGCCCTTGGGCAGCCTCTGTTTGGAAGAGACTACACTTCCCGACTGAATAATTCACGAATTCAGAATCTTCAAGAAATACTTGTAGAAAAAAGCCTATAAATATCACACAGCATAATTACTCAATTATATATTATTCTTAAATGTAAGCACATGAAGTTGATGTAAAATTTATTAAGTCGTGCTTGGGTCTATGGAGGTCAAAATGCTATGTTCATCGTGAAGTTCTGTTAATAGAATCCATTTTTCCTGGCGTTTTCCCAAAATATGTAATTCCAAAAATGAAATCCATTAGATATAATTTATTTTACTCCTGCATAAAGTCGAGATTCGAATTTATCCAGTGAGTAGTCCTAAAGGCATTTTATTTCAATATTGTGGACATTTAAATAATTGCTGGAAAGTGATTCAACCTAAGATGTTTGGTAGATATCGAATGGTATACTCCTTATATAAAAATATTTACCGAAACTGGCCACAGGAAGTAGCATGTTAGTTGTTCATCGTAACGATATAAACATATTATATAACGCTGTACATCAAACAATGTACAGATTTAAAATCATTGCGATGCTCAATCGTAAAGAGTCGAATTCCAAAGAAAGAAAATTTCCTAAAAATGATTAGGTACCTTTATAAATTATTTAATTTACAAAGGTATTGAATTTTACCCATAGCTATCACACAATGGGCCGCCTCTGGTTATGTCCTTAAGCGGTTAAATAAGACCATGTTCGGCAGAAGCAGACTGCGCAGATCTTCTTCTAATCAGCGAAAATAAGTGACTTGAGTTCCTGAGAAACATTCACCGCCAACTGATAATCAGATGAGAGTGGTGGCAATTCCATCATGCTTGGACTGTGTATACCTCACTTTCCATTATTCACTTGGTCTATTCTGGAACTAGCAGTTCGTTACTGTATTCTACAGACTCCGTACGAGATAATATATTTGGATAATTAACTGTGGATTAGTTATTCCTTTACGACGTGGTGTCTGAGAGGCAACTGTCTGCAATGTGATCTATTGGTTCACTTCATATTAGTGAATGCATGACATGTCACCTCTGTTGCTCTGATGTATTGAGAAAATATGGTTTGTGTTGATATCTTGTATTTCATTCAAAGCATAGAATTTTATTGCGATTGCTTGGGATAACGATTTGAGAATGTTTACTAGAGGTGACATGTATGTCATCATATAGCAATGACTATAACACACATCGATTATCCAGCTCACAATTTTCTTTTATAAGAACAAAGAAGAGAATTAAAATTCAAATTTTATCTTGGGTAATGCTGATTAAAATATGCTACAAGTATTGAGATGCCTGTTTTTTCTGATTATTTCTTAGAAATGAGTGAAACAGTTTCCTCATTATACAGGGTGATTCTAAAGTCATGGGACAAACTTTAATGGTAGATCATTTTTGCAATAGAACATGTGTTCTCAAACGCAAGGGGTTGTAGCTGTCGCCCTTTTCGTCTGCGTCACCATGTCCTGTTGTAAAAAGGACTTGTTTCTTTCTACCTGATCTATCTTTAAAGTGTTCCCCATGATTTGAGCATCACCTAGTGGAAATCGGTAACCACATTTTCTCTAAATATACGTAACTAGAAATGTAATAACGCTTTTCTTTTATCATTAATTGTTTATCACAGCGGTTATGATATTCAGAATCATGATTATAACTTGTAAGAATATTAGCTTATAGAGCTTCATTAGCAAAAGTAATGTATTTTTATTCTGCTTAAAAATGTGAAATTGGAGTAAAAATTTGAATTGGAGTGGATTCTGCCTTAAAGTTTTCATTAAAGATATGATGAATAAATTAAGTATGCAAAAAAGAGAGGATTTATGAAGCATTTTTTTATTTTAATAAATACATTAAGCAATACTCGAGGACAAGTAGTGGCATCCTTTCGTCTTTCTTAGAAAAGAAACGGATGTCCGGTAGTGGACATTTTGGAGCTTTGGCAGTCACGCATTGTGTGCCAAGAATAAAGTAACCACCTTTTGATCCTTTGTTAATAATTTTTCTAATTTGCTTCCACAAAATTGCATTTTTATGTTGGAAACAATAGCGACGATTGAAATATTAACTCTTGAAAAATTTAATATTTTCATTCAAATATTTTCTTTAGGTTGTCGGAAACAAAATCGTCCAGTTGGAGTCAAAAATTCAATGAAGAACTCACTGTCGCTCAGAGAACTTTCTTTGTTTAGGAGATTCGGCATTCTGATGGTCCAATCAGCAGAAAAAAGTCATTTAAAATCAGTCATTTCAGACCGAGACTGTTTCAAACTTTAATCGTTTCTACATTAAATAAAGTAAATACGAAATAAAACTACTTGCCACGTTAATATTCGATTTTTGAAACCTTTCAAAATATATTATGTTATAAATACAGTAAACTCGGCTTAATGTGATCACTTCGGGACTTGAGAATTTTGCTAACATTAACCGATTGATAACAATAACCGAATTGTGTAAAATCAACTATATTTTTATCACATCAAGGGAAAAGAAAAAAAAAACATTTTACCGCAGGGCTATCTATAATTTATTTCAAAAATAAAAATTAAAAAAAATCATTAATTGTTGCTTGTCGACAATTATTCCTTAACAGTTCATTTATATATTGTTCGTACTCGTGTTGTTTTTTGAAAATTTGTTAAAGGATGCTGCACGCCGCGTTTCAAAATATTAAGGGCTTGTCTCATTTCTGTGTTCGTTGGAGGGTTTTCTTCAACACATTCATCCCCTTCGGAATCATCAACTTTTATTGCTTGGTATTGCTCACAAATAGCTTGGCAAATTTCCAAGCCTATTAGTGTGGCAGTTACTGGAATGTTCTCGTCAATGGACATCCACTCTTCATACTCTTTCTTTTGCATACGTTCAGGAGGTCCAATGACAATTTCATGTTTTCCATCTAATGCTTCATAGAATCCTCCATGGGCGAAGCAGTTTCTGATCGTGTCAGCTGATATCCGATTCCAGGAACTTGTTAAGAGATGCACTGCTTCATGAAGAGTTGTTTTTTGACGTGAAAATGTCTTTCGCTTGTTACAGTGATTGTCGGTCGAACTTTCTTGTGTGACAAAATACCGTCAGATTTGAATTGCTAATAACTACGAGACTAATAATGCGAAAAGAATGGTTGACCCCACAACGGATAGATCATATCTGTAAGAGTTTGTTGCATAGTATTTGTTTTGCCTGTGGCGTCATCGTACCAGTATAGGCGCATGCGTGTGATTGTTATGAATTAGCTTTATGTAAGGTTATAAATAAGTGTAGCTTGGAAACGCGTTTAGCTAGTAGGTTGATTCTGGTGTCGTTTTAAATAGCTCGAGGAGTATTACTTGGACCCAAAGTGAGACAGCAAAAATATTTATCAGAATATAAGTAAAAATCGGTATTAAATTGAAAATTTCAAACTCCGCATGTTTTGGATTATAACATGCAGAGTTTTCTTTCGAATTGTACGAAACTTACAGAATACTTGACAATACGTAAAAGAAACATTGTATTAAAATTTGAATTAAAAATTTGAATATTACGGGAAATATGAGCATTTTTAGTAAATAATGTTTTACTGCGCATACGCGAAATGTAGTTCTATATACTGTCAACAGATGGCGCCATCAAAAGCTACTCTAAATAAAACATAAGTAAGGCGCAGTTCGGATCCGCGCCGTAGACTTTTCATGAAAACGTCGTGATAAAATCATAAAACAAGTACAGTAGAATCTCCCTACAACGAAGTCTCCCTACAGCGAATTTCTCCCTATAACGAAATTTTTAATCGGAATGTTAAAAAACATTCAAAATATTCTCCATATAACGAAGTGGTTGTCTCCCTGTAACGAATTTTTTTAGGCGTTTATCTTTTCGATTTTTGTCATTTTTGAAGAAAGTTGCTAATTTCTGTGCAAAAAAATCGCTCACACGTGCAACCACTCGCATTGTTCATTCCAGCGATAACGTCTCCCTACAAAAACTCTAGCTTTTAAAGGAGACAAATGTTTCGGAGGAAAGAAAAGCAAACAAAGATTCCCAATTTTGTTATGTGCCAACATGAGTGGCGAGGAAAAGTTAAAGATGCTTGTTTTTGGCAAAAGTAAATCTCCAAGGTGCTTCTAAGGAATAAAATCCTTAGAAGTTAAATACGAATTCAACAAAAAATCGTGGATGATGTCTGAAATTTTTGACAAATGGTTGAAAGCATTGGACAAGCAAATGGGACAACAACACCGTAAAATTACTTAATTAATCGACAATTATCCAATTCATTCAAAAGATTGTGGAGAAGAGCTAAAAAATGTTAGTGTCATTTTCTTTCCTCCTAACTACACAAAAATTTGTAGCCCCTGGATCTCAGAATAATTAAAATTTAGAAATGCACAATAGGAGAAGAATCTTGAAATAAATTATCAGTGCAATTGAAAAAAATGAAACAGTTCAAGAAAACACCGATCTTCGAAAAGCAATTGCAGAACTTTATAAAGTATGGAAATTTGATGCAACTGCTAAAAGAATCCGTAATTGCTTTAAAAGAGGAGGCTTCAGTAATCAGACAGATGACAGTGATTCCGACGATGAAGAAGTGATCTTGGTCGACTTGAATAGAAAAATGGAAAACAGTAGAAGGGAATGGAAGAATAACAGATGATGCAACTCTCCGACATTTTAGAAGTGGACGCAGAACTGTTAACTGCTTCATATCCTACAGATGAAGAGATTTTGAAAAGTTTAATGGACAACAATAAAGGCCAAGAAAATGACAGTTATTCCGAAAATGAAGACGTGATACAGCCAAAACCACATAGGACTGAAATGCTACAATCATTCGAAACCATTAAAAGAGGTTTCCAAATGGAAGAAAATGTGCCCGACTCTATTTTTAGCTCACTCATAAAATGTGAAAATTTTTATGAAAATTTAACATCACGAAATACAAAGCAATGTAAAATAACGGAATTTTTCAAATAAAATAAACGTAAATACATACTAGTACATATTATTCTCTAAATTGGTGAATTGTCTTCACTTTTGAGCATTTTATTTATACAATAAAAATTAGTATAATTTTAACAAATTTATAAGATATATTATTTCATTTTTAATTGAAAGTCATAATTAAATACTTTTGAACTTATTGCACCTAATAAAAGGTTTGTAACATTTACTTAAATAACTGGAAAAATCTCTAATCTCCGTATAACGAAATTTTCTCTATAGCGAATTTTTCAACTGGAACCAAGCGACTTCTTTATAGGGAGACTCCACTGTATTTCGTATATTTCGTATTAATATGTAATTTAATTATCAATCTCTTTAATAAAATATTTACACAGAGTAGTATAATGGTTACAGAATAGATAAATCTCAAGTTTATCGCATGTAACAAGGGCCTGTGGTAGCTTGTGATTTATGTATTCTGCAACCATAATACTACTCAGCGTAAATTTTATATTAAAGAGATTGATAATTAAATTACATATTAATACGAAATACTTGTTTTATGATTTGCGAAGCCCGAACTGCGACTTTCTTATTTTTTTAGCTAAGTCATTTGCACTGATTTCTTCATTGTCTTCGAAACTCTCTAAAATTCTGGCCAGCATTTCATGCCAGTAGTACGCCTTTAAAGCACGAATTATTCCTTTATCGCAAGGCTGTATTAAGGATGTCGTTTTGGCTGGCAAAAATACAACGTTTGATGTGTTTTAACGACGCATTCAAAACGTGGGCTTTGCAGTTGTCTATCAGAAGCAGAATTTTGTGATTAAGATTGGTTGTCCCACTTCGGCAGTCAGTTGTTGAATTATGACAGATGTCATCCTAGTAGAGTTGTTTGCGAAGTAGTCGACCGGAAGCTTTTTTATGCCCTTGAAACAACGTGGCTTTTTGGCTTTTACCGATCACTGAAAGTTTTTTGTTCTCCCCAGTCATGCCGACGCAACACAGAATAGTCACGCTCTCCGTTCAAACTTTATGACCTTCTTTCTGTACACAGGGTGTTCGCACATTTTTAGAACGATTTTTATGGTATTTGAAAAACTATTTGACATATTTTTTGTGTTTGATACGTTCAGTTTGATGGCCCGTATTCTTAACTATCTTTCTGCATCGTAACTTCCATGACAATAATGATTTTTGTGGTATCGGAGGAGTTATTTTGTCCCATTTTTCTTGAACAACTTTCCAAAGTCCAGAAAAGGTTGTAGGTCGACGTCTGGATAACGCTGTTTTTAAAAGTCAAAAATCTTAAAAATTCATGGGTGGTACAACTATTTACCAGGAATCTCAATAAAGGTTATAGTCTTAATAATCACTTCTTGTTCTATTTTTTCCTGGAAATTAACAGTGGATTGTGATGTGTGGCTCCTTGCTTTGTTTTAATGCAGTTCTACTGATTGAGGGCATTGTGGGTAAAGAATTGTAATTTTATATTTGAAGATTGTAGATAAAATATGCTCCTGATAGTATGCGAAGTTGATCTTAGCATTTTTATCCACTCTCTTTGCTTTTATTTTGCCATTATATAAAAAATCAGCAACATATATAATTTCCCGAGGAAAATTTTCTTTAGATTCTCTGAACCATGCTTTAAGATTTTTTTTCTCGTCTTTAATGATAATAAATTGAATTTTTTTCTTGCTGTCATTTAAATAGACTCAAGATTCATCTATTGTTACAATATTTTTGCCACTTTTGTCCGGATAAATGCTTTTTATAAAGAATTCTGTGGCGTGTTCTGCCTTCAGCGATATGACGTGAAGAAAGACGATGCAAATTGTATTTTTTGCCCTTTTGGGATTCAAATCATTGTTAATAATTTTGTTTACAGTTGATTCTGAACATTTTAATGATTTTGCAACAAATCTTTGACTTGGAGGATTTTCTTTTAACGTTAAAGATCTCACCTTTGCAGTATTCGAAGAACTACGTTTTTTCTTTGGATACGTATTTGGAATAATTTTCCCACTTGAAACCAAACTTGGACTATTTTTTCCTTTCTTATTAACAATATTACCTATTGTGGTTTTAGATATCAAAAACCCATGTTTTTCACAGCGTAGTTAAATAACTTAATAAGATTAACTCTCTTTAGAAAGAGCAAAAACGTACCCTTCCATCCATCGCTTCTTTAAAAGCGCCATTTTGCATGTAAACAAAAATTTTATGCTGCAAATGATAAATTATAGCTTCAAAAATGTAATTGTTATGAAAATAAATTTTTCCAAGCGAACAAATTTCCCCTGCAGCTAAACGAAAACATTCTAAAAATGTGCGAACACCCTCTGTACTTTCACCCTTGAGAAGATAAGTATGGCTTGGCATGGCTCTATAATACAGTCACATCTTTTGGGGCATATGATGCAATGAGTTGCGGCCACTCTTTTTCGATCCATTGATCAGTTGACACTTGTTCTCCATGTGTTTGCTTGAAAAGGACGTTTTCCCGTTTTCTCCAACGGTGGAATCAACCATCTGTAGCAACAAATTCTTTTTGGCCCATTTTTGCTGCCAAATCTTCTTCTTTTTGGCGCATTAGTGGACCGCTGATTGGGGAGTCACGTTCTCGTACATTTGTAAACCAAAGTTTCAGGCCTTTTCAACTTTTCCGTCTTTGCCGCATCTGTTTCGCTTACAAGCAGTGTTTTCATTTTCTTTTGCTCGCCTAAATAGGTCTTCTCGATTTTTTAAAATTTTACGAAGCTGTGAAATTTTTAATTGCGCCGCAGCGTCGCTTTGACTCATTTTAGGTAAACTTTCATATCTGTTAAGAATTTCCATTTTCTCCTTAACACTCAAATCAGTTCTCTTTTTTTTTTTTTATCCATTTTGCGTTAATTCAATCGCAGACAACAGTGGTTTATGGCTATTCAACAGATTTCAAGCCGGACCTGGCAGTATAACTGTCGTTTAAACCAGTCCACTAGTCCAGACAAAAGAATGTGAAACTCATGCCTGCCCGATAAATGGACGACCTTCAAAGAAAGGTCCCGAAATTCTTGGATGTGCGGGGGAAAGTGGCCACCCAGATGTTTCCTTACAAGTGGAGCGAGAAATTCTACGAACGTCAATCGTTAACTCTGGTTGAAAATGAGGGATCGGTCAATTCTCTACTTCAAAACTGGTAACATTAAACGATGTAGTGATCACACTAAACGAATAATTTTGTGTCTATTTGAATACGTCGGTTCGGGACCAAAGATTTTTGATAATTTAAAGCGAATGATCACATTAAGCGGAGTCTACTGTAATTAATATCCTTATGGCCAGAATAAGAAATATCCTTTTCAGCAATAATGAAACATACTCATAAGAAATTACTTACCGAAAACAGATAAAATTTATGAAACAAGAATATTTGAGCGCACGAAGAAAGGACATTAATTACATTCGGATGAATGAATTCCCCTTTTTATTCATATTAAGGGGACATACGACTATTAAACCTCGAGAAAAGAGGAGAAAACTGTTAAATTTGATACATTGTATCTCTGACACAATACATTTCAGAAACTCACTTTTTGCCTAGAAAATATCTATTATTTCTGTTATAGTACACAGATTTTCAAACATTAATATTTGTATGTATTTATTGGAGAGAGATTTAATTTAAATTTCTCTCTCTCTCTCTCTCTCTCTCTCTATTATTTGTTTTTGTATTTCGTTAGATTTGGCTGCATATGCGCCTTTCTATTTAATGCAAAATATGTTATTGTTTTTTATTTTAATTAAAATTTAATTAATTAATTTTGCTAAATTTTAAGAATTATAACTATTATTTATTGGAGAGAGTAATAAATATGGGTATAATATTTGATAAAAAAATGAGATAGTCAGTTGCGCGCATGATTATGGGTAAAATGTTCGTCTAAACACAATATTTTGGGTATCTAAGTCATCCAAAAAGTCTGTTTAAGATATTGAACCCCAATTTATTTACATTTAAATTTAATTTCTATTTTATATACCAATTTAAAACAAAGTGTTAAAAATAGTTGAATTTTCAACATTTCTATCCCCAGCACAAAACTTCTTTTGATATAAAATGTACAAAATTGTGGTTCAATTTATAGAACATAACGTAATACATATTCAGTAAAAATTTTATGTAAAAATATTCAATAGTTCTTGAGATATTGTGCGCGCAATATCAAAAAAACACACTTTGAGATGCAGCGCTTTAAAGATATGGCACTTTTCAATGTTTACGTTAAACAGCTGATACATTTTCTTCATAACTTTCATAATTATTGGAATTTTTTAACGCGGTTTTCTTTAAATTCTTCAGAAAAACCTGGTGAATAATATATTTGTTTTTCAAAAAATCGACAATTTTCGAGATTTAACAGTCGTATGTCCCCTTAAACAGCAACTATGTTTCAATTTACAGAATACCCCACAATTATACTAAATACCTTCAGACATTATCAGTCAGGATCTAGTCAGTTGGCTTCATACAACCGTCATCATTTTCTTTGTGGGCTCCAGACGCGTAATCAGCATATTTGCTTTCGGAATAGCCTGATTAGTTTGAACACTGTGGGTTACTATGTACATACTTCAGAAGATCCTCAGCGATAGCAACTTCTTTTAAACTGAGTATAATTTTAATATGAGATCTGTAACACAAAGCATTCTACTTAAATGAATTGCAGCTTATAGATTATGGTAATTTTATTTCAGGTGTCTTGATTCCATTTAAGAACACGGGAAATAATTCTTAATATTACCTGATTTAAACTGTTCCCTTCGCCACTTACGAGGAACTAGTTGTTGGTGTGATGCGGAAGTTTGGAGAGCGAGGTCCCAGCTCAGGTGTCGTCTCGTCATCTGAGCGCGGTTCAAAATGACGAGGTCCGTCCCCAAATAGCTCTCGTTTTGCTTCCAAACAGGACGTTAATATAACTAAACTAAACTAAACCCAGTGGCGTAACGACAGGGGGAAAGGGGGGCACCAGATTTAGGGGCGCCATGGAGCCCAAACTTTACTGAGTTTATGCCATTTTGAAAGCAAAGTATGATGCGGGGGCTTAAAAGTCAAACTATTCCCACGGTTGCTAAGCCACTGATGACGAAAAAATCATATTATGACCCAGGCGCCGCCTACCCTCGCTACGCCACTTTGAACTCCGTTTTATAAGAATTGTTCTTTCTTATACCTTTTATTTTCGGTGGAACGAATACTTTAATGAATTGTCTTATTACGACGGTTGCTAAGCCACTGATGACGAAAAAGTCATATTATGACCCAGGCGGTGGTATGGTACTATATGGTATGGTAGCAACAACAGTTTCGTTTTTACATGTACTTTTTGTAAATAAGGAAAGCCGTGTCAGAGACGATGGTAGATTCTAAGAAATTTTTAACACCTTGAGGGATCTGCATCAAAAGCAGAACAGTTCTAATATATTATGTCATCTCAAATATCATATAGTATACATTGCATCCTATATGGATATATCCTCAAACTGGAATATGAAAAGCAAGATGCAGTGAAGCATGCACGTCTGTTTTTTAATTTTGTTTTTACGCACATTACGTTAAGTATTCTCCGTGATCACAAGATAATCGTCGCTAATTAGTAAATAGACGCCTGCTTGTCTCGGAGAAATGGTTCCAGAAAAGATAAAGGAGAAACCCATATGTTCAACCTTGAAAGTGCTTCTTCTTACTCATATAAGAATGCAATAGAGATTTCATGCAAGAAAAATAAACATTCGGGCCTGCGGAATCCAATGACTTTTTCTTGCATGATAAATTTAAAAACAAAATTCTTGGAATTTTTTTAGCTCTGTTAAAAGAGTTGAAATTTACGTAAAATATTGTTGAGGCAGACGGATGGAATGTAGCCTTTAGAAATCGTTTGTAAAAATGAATAATTGCGTAGAATTTGACCGAAATATTAATTTGAAAAACTGTGGAAAATTTCAAAGATTTACCAAAAAATTCCGTATTAATTTCAATTTTTTAAAACCTCCTATGAATAAAGAAATGCTCATATATCTCAGAGTTGGAGCAAAGACTTATCTTGAACTGAGTTTACTAAAGTGGATGTTTCCAAGAAGTATTAAAGAAAGATAGCCTGTATAACGTATTTCTGATAATCGTAGTATTCAGATTATTGCAAAAGAAACATTTATGAGAAACTTGGGACAATTTTTCCAGGGATATTTTCGTGTCAGTCATTTAACTTTGACAAAGCTATTCGATATTTAAAAAAAAGGCTGATACTCATTTTCTTTTATTTAATGAAAATAATTGATTTCCCCTTGTTTCAAAAATTCTGCAAGAGTGGCTCTTTTCACACAATCATCCCTCTACATACATATAACGATCCAGTGGCGGCGACCCTACTTTTTGCTAGAGATATTAAATTTTTGTTCAATTTTATTTTCCTAAACTAGGAATTATAAGAAAAGCAAGCTAATTTTGTTGTGTACTTTTAGATGTCTATAAATTTTTTGCCCTTTTCCAACCCAATGCACTTTTTGCCCTTTAAAACTCATAAAGGAACGGCCGAGAGATAGCCATCGGTATCTTGTACCGAAATGTCAACAACTTGTCCTCAAGTCATTGTTCATCGCAGATGTAACAATGCAGTGCGAACCCCTTTTATTTGAACTAAAACTACAAATGCCGTTTTGCTTAAATTTAAGGAAATTGGTATGCGAGTTTGAAATTAACAAGCGTATACATTAGAAGTAAATAGTTGTCAGCTCCAGTAGGGAGTTCTGCTGCCCTGATTGTCCAACGTTTGACTACTTAGGACTCGTCAGACAGGGCGGATTGGCCAGGTTGCCAGCTTGCCCGATGGCAAGTGGGCCCCTTCAACATAAGCCAATATGTGCCCCCAGGATGTGTATGTATAAGAGAGAGAGAAAGGAAACTACTCTTTTTCTACCAAATTCCCAGCGCCTTTTCTAACTAAAATAGGAAGTAGTTTTATGTTAAACCTCACAAACTTTTCCGTGCGAGGCCAGGACTCAATAATTACAAGATTTTTATTCTTCATGGAGGTTCTCGGCAAGAAGGAGGGGATAACCCCTTTGTGCAATAACGATCTGGTCCTTGGAGGTGGCTAAACAACGTGCTTTTTGCTGTTGTTTGTGCAGTTTAGTGTCGTAAAACTGAGGGACAAGCGAACTCGACTATTTTCTAAAGTAAAAGAAAGAATGTCTCCGAGGCGTTCACTCTCACCCTCCATAGTATCTTTGCACCAAATTTAGAGAAGGCTCGGACCCACGATCAGATAATCCCCGAGCTACTCGCGTCGTAAGGGATTTGTGGTTAGTCTGAATTGGATCAGATGCGCCATTCCCACGACGCGTAACTTGGCAAATTTTCTCCGCGCGTCTGGCCAGGGAACCGTTTTCGTCAAACCTATCAACACTCTACAGGTCAGCAGCAGTTTTCGGGAGTTTCCCTTCGCTCTCTTTCTCACCAATCGCGCGCCTGGGGCCCCCGAGATGAAAAGGGCCCCGACGGTATCATTTCAATTTTGAATAATATTTAATAGTAAGCATTTCATCGAATTTTATGAGCTCACAGAGCTCCAAAAAGGAAACAAAATTTCATAAAAATTCGAAATATTTTTGGGTACTGAAGTTTAGTGTTACATTTATAGCTTTATTAATTATAACGCATGTCTTTTCGTTTGATTTGAAAATAATGTTTTCGAAATGTGAAAAAAAAAATTTTTTCTTCTTTAAATTCATATTCAACAGAAAGAGTAAATGTGTTAGTCAGTGTTCTATTCTCATTTGTTATATTTGCAAAGATTGTGACTACCAATTTATTTCCTTATATTTAATTCAATAAAAATAGGATATGGAGTAAAAGAAACGAAATTTTTGTTATAACAATGCATCTGAAGCGTTGCTATTAAAGCATGCCCTATTTAATATCCAACACAATTTTCATGTAAAAATAAAAAGAAATTAATAGTCTATTTAAATCTTAACAACTGACGTTTTTTGATGACAATATATTTTTAAATATTTATTATCTTAAAAAATATGTTCTTAAAATGAATTTCTCGATTTCTTGCGTTTTCATTTTTTAAACTAAAATAAAAATGTTAATTATCTGTCTTGAAAAGAGAGTCAAGAATTATTGGTAAGTTCAATTCCCTGAATTTCTGCAATGGCTTATTTAATATTATTACGCCTCTCTATATATGAAACATGAAGAACTGAAGAACATTTGAACTTGACATTTAGTTTATAAGAAGTCATAATCGCTTTCTTTCGATGCAATGAGTATAATTTTTTTATAAATTTAAGCTTTGTCGCTTTACAAGGTATTTAATAAACATGTAGCATTTCATCAAACTTAAAAAATAATTTACCGTTTAGAATTAATATATAATTTTAATTCTAATCAATTCTTAAAGCATCATGTTGATGTTTTATGTGTTTGTATTTGACCATTTGCTCGTTTTTATTAAAATCAGGTTCATGTTCTATTATAATTTATCTACGAGATTTTTTAAGTTTGGCGATTTTCTTAGTGTATGAGAAAGTTATTTTAAACTTATAATGGATTATTTAAAAAAAGCTATTTGGTTCTTTAACGTATAGTAAAATAATCTGAAAAAGTCTCAGAATGAGTTTGATTTCTTATTAATCTTCAATTTAAAAATATGCTGATAAAAATGGCTTGGAGCATTTTTTTTTTCTTTGTTGCATGAATTCATGCCTCAAAAATTTTTTTGAAACTTATAAAATGGCGAGACAAAACGGTTTATAACACTTTGCTTCTTCAATGAAAAGAGGCATAGATAGTATGCTGATTTGAAAATTTAATATTAAATATCAAATTTGTTTTTGCATTCCCATTTCATATTACTTCAGTATTTAGCATGAACATAATTCCTTTTAGTGCTTTATGCCTCACTAATGTTATTAGAAAATAATCGTGATGTGTTCAGTAGTAATACAGAAAGCAATTTTGGAAAGAAAAAGTTATTTACAGCTTCCTTTTATTCGATAATAATTAAATTTTGATTTACCATATGCAAATTTCGAAATCTTAATTATTATTAATTAAGATGTAAATTAAATATACTGATTATACAGTTACATAACGTAGCAATTATAAAATGAAAATTTATCAATAAAAATTTAGTTATCATCATTAAAAGTATGCATTTGAAACTGCTAAAAAACTACGACGCGAGAACAGAGCACAGGCTACAACAGGCCAAGGGAACGGATCGCGTCGCTTCCTTCTCGCGTCTTTGATGTTTGAGCTTTTTACCGCCTCAACGCGGTAAACCACAGATGCCCTTACAAGACCCCGAGCGACATCGAACCTACCTGTTCCCATGGCGGGAAGTAACGCGCACAGCAGACAAAATTTGTGGTTTATCTGATCGTGTGTCCGGGGCTTAACTCTAGCCTCAACAGACAGCTGTAGAAGATCGAAAGAGAAATATCTACACATACATTCGCTTTTATTATTTGTAGGCATTTGCATACAAAACCATTGATTAGAAGAAAACTTAGAAATAACACTATGGTATATTGTTCCCCTATTTCATTGCTCAAAAAAGTAAATGCAGCAATTCTACAACAAACTCATAATCTCTTTGTTTTCACCCGTCTTGCTTGAAATTGAATTAATATAAAATTTTAGTTCTATATAGATAAAGATGAAGGTTTGTCTTTTATACAAATCTACATTTTTTACTCGATCTTGATAATATATGGCACATATGTCATGTTGGTTTCCACCAGGATAGCAAGACGCTGTTTTAAATCACGGTTTTTTCTTTCGACAGGATTTGCTTGTGGATGGTATACCGGAATAAATGATTGGTGGATTTTCAGAAGGTAACACATTTGTTGAATAACAGCGGATACAAATTGGGTACCGTTGTCGCTGATGACTCTTCTGGGTAACCCGAATCTGAGGAAAATTTCTTCCATAAGGACAGTTGCACACTCTCTTGCAGTTGCATTTGTCAGGGCAAAAAGCTCTACCCATCTAGTGGCAACGTCTTCAACAATGAAGATCCACTTTTTCTTATTTTTGCTCTCTGGGAGAGGGCCGAAGAATCTATTGCTATGGTTTCGAATCTTTGTGCTTGCACTGGAGTTTGTAGCAACCAGCAGGTTTTTGGTTTGAGGCTTTGGATCGGGCACAATCAAGACAGTTTTTGACATAGTTGGCTATGAACTTCCTCATACCGATCCAGAAATAACGTTTTGCTATTCTTTGGTAAGTTCCATCTGAACCATAATGTGCAGCATTAGGAGAGTCATGGTGTTCCTTCAAGATCTTGTCCCTTTCATGGGTAGGAACAACCAACTGAGATTCTTCACTTTCGGATTCATGGGAATATCTATACAGTACGCCCTGATTCATGAGATACCCTCTTTCTAACCAATTAGCGTGGTTAACGTCTTTATCATCATTCTCGAAGCAATGGATGGTTTTTCGGAGATCTTCATCTTTTAACTGTTCTTCTCCATGGGCGATCTTGCAGGGATGTCTATGGAAACTGTATTCTCTTCACAGGAAGGTATTTCTTGATCATAGTCCAGCCGAGACAGCATGTCTGCGACTACATTGGATTTTCCAGATATGTACTCCAGATTTAGATCAAAAGTTTGCAGTTGTAATGCCCAATGGGCTGACCTTCCAGAGGATGATTTCAATTTCATTAGCCACTTGAGGGGCTGGTAGTCAGATGCTACGGTGATTTTGGAACCTTCTATATAACCTCTAAATTTGTTCAAAGCCCAGACGACCGCAAGGGCTTCACGTTCTGTAGTTGAATAATTTTTTTCAGCAGAATTTAACAGTCTGCTGGCATATTCTATAGGATGCTCTTCCATGTCAGCACCTTGAAGAAGAACAGCGCCAAGGGCATAGCTACTAGCATCCGTCCGGAATACAAAAGGTTTTGTAAAGTCCGCTTGGCTCAAAATGGGAGGTGAGACCAGGCGATTCTTCAGGGTGGTGAAAGCATTTTGTTCACTTTCAGTCCAAGCCCAAACAGTTTTTTTGTAAGGTTACTCAGAGGGCGAGCAATTTCTGAGAAGTTAGGTATGAATTTTCGATACCAAGAACATGTTTGCAAAAAGGATTGTACTTGCTTCACATTTCTAGGAGGTGGAATTTTCTGAACCGCTGATACTTTATCAGGGTCGACTTCAATTCCACGTGACGTGATCCAAAGTCCAAGATACTTCACACGAGAACAAGCAAAGTGGCACTTGCTTGCGGTTGGCCCGAAGCATAGTCTTTCAGTTTCAGGAAAACTGTCTCCAGATTCAGGAGGTGTTGATCAAAGGTGGCTGATGACACAATGATGTCGTCTAGATATGCCATGGCAGGAAGGTTTCGGCAGAACATGTCCATTAGCCTCTGGAACGTAGCAGGGGCATTCCGGAGACCAAAAGGCATTCTCTTAAATCGGAATGTTCCAAAGGGACAAACAAAAGCAGTTTTGTCCCTATCAGCAGGATGCACGTTGATCTGGTGGTATCCTGACTTTAAATCGATAGTTGACATAAAGGTCGTGTGCTTGGCACTTTGCAGTAGATCATCCATCCTGGGGAGTGGATATGAATCAAGGACTGTGATTTCATTTAGCTTGCGATAGTCGATACATAGACGTGTTTTTCCATCTGGTTTTGGGATCAAAACCACAGGAGCCCCATAGGCGGACTCGCATTCTTCAATCACATCCTTTTTTAAAAGGTCTTCTATCTCCTTCCTTAAGAGTTCCTTTTTCATAGGCGTCATTCTGTAAGGGGGTACAGAAACTGGTGGATGCTTTTCAGTATTTATGTGGTGTTCCGCATAAGGGGTAGGGTCTGCCACTGGCTTGAAGATACTGTCAAATTTTTCGAGCATGTAGCTCATCTTCTCTCTTTGCTCTGGGGTCAGAGGTGTACTTTCATCTTCACGAAGGTGGCAACTGTTGGCTATAATGCTCCCAGAAGTCTGTAGCGAATTTACATCAAGGTCTTCCTTGAAACATTGTATCTTGTGATGAGGCTTGTCACTAAAATACCATCTTGAGGTTTAGAACAATACCAGACTTTTCCAAAAAGTCAGTGCCTAAGAGTGTTCGGTTGCCTTTTGCTTTTGGTAAAGCCAGCATCTCAATGGGCACAGTTCTTCCTTCAATGTCAATGGACACCGGGGCGGTGTAAGCTTCCATGGTAGTTAGGCTTCCATCTGCCAAAGACATCGTAACTTCCATCTTCTGGGAATCAAATCCTCGTTCTCGGAGCGAGTTGAACATTAACTCACCAGCAATGGAGCGAGTGGCACCAGTGTCAGCACATATTCTTCCATGGATATAAACTATTCGGATATCTAGTAGAGCTGTTGGTGAAGCAGAAGCATGACAAGTATAAAGGGTTATACTATTGGAACTGCTCTTCTCTCTGGGTGTACATGAAAGACACTTGGCTTTTATGTATCCTGGCTTTCCACAGCCACAACATGTCAAGGTTGATTGATTTTCTTTTTTCTCAGGTTTAGGATTCTCCGAGAATTTCGGATTCTGTTCTGGATACCTCTTCTGGTTAAGAGTAGGGTATGCTCTGTTTTCAGTTCCTTTTCGGGGTGTCGAGGTATGGAAATCTCTCTTGGTTCGAACTGCATCATAGTCGTCTAACTTGCTAGTTAGTTTTTCAACATTGTTGAGTTGGCTCCAATTGGTCAATATAGTGCTCACGCACTTCGGGGGGAACTCTACGCTTGATTTGATCTACGATGATTAGTTCCTTAAGCTGGTCAAAAGTGGAAATATCTAAACCACTGATCCATCCATGAAAATAGTTCCTGACTTCATATGCGAAGTTTTTCCAGGTAGCAGTAGGGGACTTGCAGTGTTTGGAAAACAGCTGCCTGAATTTCTCAGCTGTAAGCTTATATCTTTTCAGTAGCAGGCTCTTCACCTTTTCAAAATCCCGTGAAATCCCTACGTCTTCTCTGGCAACAAACTGTGCTATTTCATAGGGTAGCAGACTGAGCAAGTGTGAAGCCCAAAATTCCTTCGGAACATCTGCGGCCTGAGCTTGGCGCTCAAATAGGATTAAATATAAGCTTATATCATTGTTGGCTTGATCAAATTTAGGAATCATAGACAGGAAATCTATTTTTGGACGGGAAGACCCACTTCCAGCTGAATTGAAAGATTCATTTTGAAGTTTCAGCTTTCACAGTTCGAATTCCCTTTCTTCTCTTTTCCTTCTCTCTTCAATTTCGAGCTCAAGTTTTCTTTGTTCAGCCTCTTCGGTTCGTTGTGATATAACTGTGTTCAGCAGTTCTTTAACAAACTCCATCTCATAATTTGTGCTTGCCACGATCAAATTCCTGAGACTTATTATCTTGAGGTCCGGGGTGACCTCTTCTTCTAACTCTCTGGCGAGAATGATCAGATCTTCTTTACGGGCTTTGCCGAGGAAAGCCATGCTTGAACTTCTGGCGGAATCGACTGATTCACACACAAAATTTTATTAGCACTTGAATCGACCGATTCACTGTAACGCTTCAACAAATTTTATTGCACTTGAATCGACTGATTCACTGTAGCACTTCAATATTTGATATCACCCACTTCAAATGTAAAATTTCATTGTAACGCGCACAAACACACTTTTGTTTCCGATGGAAGTAGATGAGGAACACATTATACATACAATCAATGAAATCTTAATTTTACAAAAATTTGCACAAACTAACAGTATTTTTCTAACAATTAAATTCAATACTTAAACACACAGAGAAAAGGTTCTTAAGTTACTTTAAAAAAATGAAGCAAAAATGGATAGTTATCAATTATAAATTAGCAGACATCAGAACAATTAAATTGGAGATATAATTAATTTACCATTAACCAATTATTATTAGACAATCAACTGTTAACAAGCATAACACAATAAAATGAAATCCAATTTTTATGTTACTTTTAATCACTGTATCTTCAAGCATAATAATCAATAACTGGATACAATAATTATTTTACCAATTTGAATACTGTTACAAATATAAAACACCAAAATTAATTGCTTTAATTAAAGAAAATATATAGCATTCGATACACACAACAAAATGAGAGCTTTGTTTTTATACACATTTCAAACACAATTTCATCTGAAAAAAAATGTTTAAAAACATCGAACATTAAAGCAATTAAATGAGCACAAAAAATTATTTCAAAAAAAAAATCATAACTCCGAATATGCAAATGTAACAGTTATTTTACTTTTAACTAGTTCCGAACCATTTTTAACACTTTTGAACTAGGACTAACACGTGCAACAAATTTCAAAGCAGTATGATTTATGATTACAATTTTCGATAAAATAATTCCACATTTTTAAATCGTTATTTTTATCTTTCCATTTTAAAACGTATAGATTACAAAATATACTTATCAACCAAACAGGATGCAGGCGAGGTTCGGCCAGACGGTTGGGTGCCAGTTTTAGCCGCCATTATCCGGCTAGCTCACAGGAAGTGAAAATGACGGTTAAAATAACGTTGGGCAAAGTTGAATTAAATGAAATTTATTTGTTCACACATCTTCCACATAGAATTATTCTGGGTTAACTAATATTACATTACATATATACAACTCGCTAAGCATGGCGAGATTTGTTCGTCCCGTGAGAGGAAAACCAGCCAGCATTCTCGCACGAAGGCTCAAGTCACACTCCCTCTCGTTCTTCTCCGGAAAGTCAAAGGTCTTTCCAGCGCCATCCACCGGCAGGAGGGCGAGACAAAATGTCATTGTCACAACTATAAATTTACTGATAAATCTCTTAAAGAAAAATCTAGTATTACAATATTTAAAAAAATGATTACTATATTTATAAATATATAATTTTTTATAATTTATTTTATCAAAACAGCATTAAAATTTTTGTAAAATTATGTACTTATTTTCTCGGTATTCACTGAAGGAGCGTATTTTGTAGAGGCAAATACGAGACGTACCCCTTAAACAATGTTATTTTTGATAACTCAGCATCCTTGCAAGCCACATTATATTCAATAATCGGGATTTTAGTGAAATGTGACAGTAACAAATGACGTTTCCGCAAAATATTTCTCCAACTAGTTTAACTTACGTGAGAATATCTAAGTATTAGAAATATACACGTTATTGTGTTCGATTAAAAAGACCATTGTCGCAGCCATTACGTTTTATTACATGTCTGTCAGGCCTTCTTATGTGATGTTCAGTAAGACTTGAACTTGATGTATGGGTGGCTACCCAAAGTAAGATATAACTTTTGGGGTTGTAACAACACTGAATCAACCAATATTTGCAAGCAAAAATAATTAGAAAGTAATCTTCACACACATCTGAAATATTTAATAGAAATTTAGAAACTCTATTAATTTAAATTTCTTCTTATTTATTAGTTCAAACTGCTTCACATATTTGTTTTATTTATCTACATTCAAATATTTCAATAGAATGAAGATTTTTTTAGAGATTCCTTAGAAGACTATGTTTATAAGACAAACTTTTTTCCGTCTAAAGTTGGTTGGTTGAGCCATATTTGGCAATACTGCGCATATCTTTTCCACCCAAAAGAATAATTGAGAGAGCTCTAACACCGGTAGTGCATAATATCTAGACAGAAACTGATTACGATTTAGGGATCTTATTTTGTTATTAATGCAGATGACGTCATAGTCACATGATAAACGTTGTTTTACGCTGTGCTGTATATCCTCCGGGGGGCATTCAAATACGGGGATGAGAAATTGTCCGAAACAGTAAGCAGTTTCTCGCTTTCCTGGAGGGCCCAATAACGATAGTTTTGCCTGGTTAACGTGCCCATTGCCGGGACATACCTTTCTCGGGAGGGGTCTGTTCATGGGCTGCGCCATAACGGGAGCTCTTTTGAGCAGATCGCAGTACCGGTATTATCTGCGGCGATCTATCATTCAGTTTGCCTGCAGGCTGAGGCTGGTTACCCTGTACTGTAATCTCACCCCTTTTTTCAAGCTGCACTGTGGATTCCTAAATTAAATTGGTGCGATTCACTTTACACGTGTCATTTGAGTTTAAATTTATTTCATTACATTGGAATTCAAATATTACAGTAACAGAAGTATTTTAATTTTGGACTTTCAATTGAGAACTCTGAATTTTCTTTTCTGGTGCTAAATGGTTGGCACTTATCGTTATAAATAGTCTAGAATAGTGCGAGGAAAAATTTTATGAAATTCTTAAGATAAGTATATATAATAAATATTAATTTTTACTAAATATAAACTTCTCAAAATCACTTCCATTCGTTTCAGCCAATTTTCGAAATCAGTGAATATTTGCATAAGTCTTGAGTTAAATTTTTATTATCTTCTAAATGCACCAGCGAAGTTATTTAATTCTCATAATCGCGAAAAAAATCATGCATATTTTGCTCTCTAATTCCAATAAAGAATGGTTGTATTCGTATGCACTGTAAGCTTGGTTACAGTGCAAAGATTTTTTTCTTTCAATTTTACCGTCGTTAATGTTCATAATGATCTAGATAGAGTTCATGAGTGCAGTGATAATTTTCTATGTTTCTCTAATAGTTTGATGCAGAAAAATTAACGAACGGCACTTATTCGTGAAAATTACTTCTGGATTAGTTGACCCATACTTTTACAGTATAATTAATGAAGGGTAGTTAGATATAAAAATATAGTTATTCGCAGAATCTCATCACTTCATCTTAAATGCGGTATTTTGGGGGCAATTGGCTCAATTCATTCTAATTTTGGAATACATTGGGCATCTTGAGAAATCCTAATCCAGGCAATACTGAATGACCAGCCGCTCCGCCAATCAACACGGGCTCTGAGGTCGTTCTCGTAAAGCCCCCATCACGAGCGGCAGATGTCATCGGGCCCAGAAAGCAGCACCATTTGAGGTGCCCCCTGGTGGCAAACACAGAGCAGCGTGACACCCAATTGTAGGCTGCATTTCTCTCTCAATTAGTAACTTCTCATTGTAATTTATAATTATTCGGATAAATTCTGGTGTTGATCAGAATTGGATTCTAATCCTACTTGGTTTACCATATATAACCAAGTTCATCAGTTAAGGTCTCTTGTTAAAGGTGAAGAGTGACATTTTCTGTTGGTCAAAGCAGCATTGGAGCACCTAGGTATCATCTGAGGTAGATGTCTGACTTAGCGCCGATAGAGGAGCAGGCTACCCTACTGGTGAACTTTCAGGAAAACTGGCCCACATTTGTGTTTCTTTCCGAGAAAAACCAGGGGAAGCTCCAGTAGCCAGTCAACCTCAGGGAACAATGCGTTGTTAAAGTGCACGACAAATAATTCCACTGAATTCAACTTCTTTTTATTTATTTGCTTTAAATTAATGAATCAATAGTGATTTCTTCTATTTTCCGAGATGCTGGAAAAAGACTCATCAGATGAAAATGGAGACCGCGAAAAATTTTTTCTGTATGAAAGGATCTCAATTGGTAAACGCTTAAGAAGAATTCTTTAATGAGTATTCGATCTTTACGTACATCAAAGATTATTCCACAAATATGTTAATCTTTCATGCCTACTACAGAGGCTGTTCGCACATTGGTTAGATGATTTTACAGAACTATTACTACTTACGGAACTATTTGACGTAATTTTTTTGCGTTTTAAATGTTGAGTTTGATAACCCTTATTCTTAACAATCTTCCTACATCTTAACTTCCATGACAGTAATGCCTTTTGTAGTATCGGAAGAGGTATTTTGTCCCATTCGTCTTGAACAGCTTTCCAAAGTCCACAAAAGGTTGATGCTTGGATAATGAGCATTTTAAAAGTCCATAAGCGAAAAAATTTATGGTTGATACAACAGGAGATTTAGTAGGAATATCAGTGAAGGATATAGTCTTAATATCCATTCCTTGTTCTATTATTTCCAGGAAATTAACAGTGAATTGTGATGTGTGGCTGCTCGCTTTGTCTTGGTGTAGTTCTACTAATTGATGGCATTGTGAGTCAAGAAATGGTATTTCATATTTGAAGAGCGGGTATAAAATATGTTCCTGATAGTATGTGGAGTTAATCTTAATATTTTTCTCTACTCTCTTTACTTTTATTTTGCCATTGCATGAAAATGCAGCACAACAATCATAAATCCCTTAGAAAACTTTCTTTAGATTTTTAAAACCATGTTTTAAGAGTTTTTTTCTCCTCTTTAATGATAATAAAGTGATCTTTTCTGCTATCAGTCATTTAAATAGACCCAAACTTCATCTATTTTTACAATATTTTTCCATTTTTCTCCTGATAAATGCTTTTTATAAAGATTCTTACAGGGATGCTCTGCGATATGATGTGGAGAAAGACGATGGTCATTGTATTTTTTGGCCTTTTTAAGATTCAAATCAGTGTATACAAAAGAATTTTTCTTGCAGTGAAACAAAATCGTCTAAAAAATGTGCTTCTGTATCCATATTGAAAAGAAAGAGATTTTCGAAAATTGTAATTTCTTTGAACAGAGCATTGAATTTCGATTTTTGAAACCAGAAATCCTTTTACCTGCTCGTATGCATTATGCTGTACCGCTGTAGAAATTGCAATAAAATTTATTTTTCAAACTCAAAATAGCTTTCAAAATATTTTTTTAATATTTTCAAAATGAAGGAAAAATTGCACATATAAGCTGGTATCATTGAAAAAATAATTTTCTGAATTTTAAAACAGTGTTAACATTGCTTTTGTATAATAATATTTTCCGAAGTTATTGGTAAAAAGAGCCAACATTTCGCTTAGTTTCTAATTAATGAGAGTTCTGATTAAAATTTCCAAAAAATTGCTCCAAGATTCACATCATCACTTTTTAAACTATGTTTGTGCCGAATATGTTCGCTCTAGGTCAATGGTCGTACCTGTTGAGCGTCAGCAAACACAAGTACATTATCCCAATCATATCCATGAATGACAGATTTCCAGTGCATGTGTGCTACCTCTTTGGATGGCTGCGCTGTCCTGTATATCGTCCGAAGAGACACCGTTAATGCTGAGTTGTAGAGAGATAACGTTCTTGATATCGCGAGGAGACTATTGTGCGCAAGAGTTGGCCAGCGCGTTCTTCGGACTTGAACCCGTTTGAGCATATCTGTGATGCTCTAAATAGACGTATCGCTATACTTAATTAGCCACTTGCAACCCTTCAGGGTCTTCGAACTGCCTTTACACAGCAATGGACTTAGCTGTCAACCTCAATTAATAAATACCATTATTTTGAACATTATCGTGCCTGTGTAGCTGTTTCATGTTATGCTCCAGATTTGAAGTGGATCCCACATAGAACTAAGATATTATATTTTTGGCATGTTTTCATTTTGTGTATTTTCAAGACAGAAAATAAGCCTATTGTTTTTCTTTTGTGCCTAATTTGGAAAACACAGTTTGTTTAATATTTTTTGCCAACTTTCAATAAATTCCAAAAGATGGAAATTTCACAATCGCAGTTTTTTTTATTTTTTATTTTCTCCTTAATTTTTGGAAAAACTTGTGTATTATCTATCATCAGAGATTATTCTGAAAATTAGACATTTTAATTACATGGCATTATGAATTTCAACTTAGCGCTTTATAAATTTCAATGAAATCTGTTAGACTAGCGCAATTCTTATTTTAATAAATGTTTTTATAAACAGAAAGATAAAACAAATGAAAATCAGATTTAAAAACCAAACTTCAATTAAACCTGTTGAGGAGCATTTGGATCGAATTGATTTGAATCTTTTTGGATTTCGCTTGTACAGTCTGAATGGCTCTCGCCGTAGATTCTCTAGTAAATCGAAGCGCCTTGTGACGTCATCGCACTGCGACGACGGTAGCCGTGACGTCACACGCAGCGGCATTCAGGAATACTCCGGATATTGTCTTCGAGAGATCAATGTCCAGTCATTCATGGCTCAGAGAGGCGGAGGAATACAACTTACTCAGTGAATTTTTTAGAAACCGTCTATCTTGATGAAATCTGTTTGAAGTGAAAAACACAAGAGATTTTATTATTATGAAGGCAGCCTTTTCTAGAAACGAAAATTTGGATTTTGCATTTTCGGAAAATTCTTCATTTTTTTAAATGTATTTTATAAAGATTGCTGCTCCGACGATGGCAATAATAATTTACCTTGATTTGTCAAAATTATTTTTACCGTTAATATTTTTTTTTCTATTAGAGGCTTCGATTTGGTTGCTGGGTCAGAACTATTTCCTCAATATTTCGAGCTATTGTTTGACCTATCTTTCTAAAAGAATAGAAAGTGGCCACTAAGAGACGACAAAATATTGAGAGTATCATCTTATGCAAATTTCTGTCGAGTCAGCCATTTTTTTATATTTTGAAAATGTGCTAGAAAAAAGTCTAAACAATGAATTTTCCATTTTTGGAAAATTTTGAATCAATTCCTTTCTCTGAACTGGTACCGTGAGAGTTAATAGTTATAATATTCAAAATTATTATTTCCATTAACCTTCTTATACATAGAGGCTTCATGTATTTGCAATTCCGTGTAGCAATGATTTAGTCTTGCCTTTGATCTATTGTCGGTACGTGGTCTTTATCTGAGGGCATAAAAGTGTCTTTAGTGACGATAAAATAAGCATGCACGTCATAAATTATTGGACCCATTTCAAAAACTATTTTAAAAAACCCCATAATGTGGCAACTTCGGTTTCTTTTAAATGAGAGAGTAGCTCAAAAAATCTTTTTTAGATAGGTAACGCGCCGGTGCGGCACACTAAATCTGTTGCAGCGGGAGTTTCCCAACGAAAGTGTCAAAATGGCTACCGGTAAACCTAAATGGTTAAAATGGTTCCAGTAAACCTAAATTGTGCGCGCGAATGCCAATAATTAATGATGTGCGCAGCTACCACTATCCCATATCGTTAAGCATCTGACTGGCATATAGATTTGAACGAATTAATGGAGTGTCAATTCCTCTCGCGGAAGTATCAAAGGTAAATTGGTAAAGCTTTTTATTTGAAACAAGGTGATTGCACGAGCCTTTCTCTTAGGCATATTATCTTGGGTTTCAAACCTTCCATAGGGCATAGCAACAACCTTACACAAATCTCTTTTGCTGTTAACCATCTAACACGACGGTATGATTTCCTAGATACAAGGCACCAACTTCTATAAATCGATGAGAAAAAGAAAACAAGATAAAAAAAAATCTGGCCTTATAACAGTGCTTCGAGAGTGGGTTGTGGGTGGTTCGAGACTCGATTCTAATGAAGGTCTGGATCTGGTGCGCGTGAAATCTGTCAGAATCGGATGTCCTCCCGATAGAGTGGTGAGGGGGTGGTGACGGCTCAAGTGGCATCCTCGTCACCTGACGACGGTTCCCCGAATTGCCCTTTAGAAATGATTAAAAAATAGTGTGTCTGAAGCAGGGTTGCCAGATCAAAATAAGGCCAAACCGTCTTTAAAATAAGGCCAAATTTGAAAATTTCATTAAAGCGCCTCCCTTATTTTGTTATAAGAAAATGACTATCCTTCATGAAAAGTAATCCCAGTAGATTGACATATGTATAATAATGTTCTATTAAACTAAAATTCAAGTGAATTTTTTAAAACATCTACACGCGGGACTTGCGAAAGAAAAAAAGAAAGAAAGAAAAAGGAATTTTGTTCATGTTGGTCCAGAATAAAATGTTCGAGTGAAATATATCAACTCTTGTGTGAACGACAACGTCCTCTATTATTTTTCATTATTCTAAAGTTTGTTAGAAAAATAGTTAAATTATATATTAAGAATCGTTCTAAAAGTCGTAAGGAAAAATAAAGCCAAATAAAGGCCAAAAATGAATTTAAGGCCAAATGAAAATTCCTAAAGCCAAGGTCTTTTAAAAAAAGGCCAATATGGCAACCCTGGTCAGAGGGTTAAATAAACAGTTAACTTTATTTAGAATGCAAATATTGTTATATACAACGGCTATCTCAAAACAACTATCAGTGGCGCTCGTATTTCCGAGAAACGCTATCTGGCGATTCGACATCGATTTAGGCATGTAGTTCAACACATTAGCTAACAAGAGAGCATGTAGTTCAATTGAAAAATGAGGTAGAAAATTGAAAAAAGTGCTGAAATTAAACCATGCAATTCTATTTCAAGGGGAAATTTAAGATAATTTTTCGCCAATTGATGTCACATTACGTTTCTGCTCCTTCTCGAAGTACTGGCATGAAATTTCGACAAACGGATGCGTCCTTTCTTGCCATTTGGAAAGATCTTCCCACAATTTCTTAGATATATTTTTAAAGAATGACAGCACGGCAACCCAGATCTCAGTATCTATTTCTAATTGCTAAATATTTCACGAGCCAGAAATCTCTTGGGGCGAGGTCTGGGTTGTTGGGCTATTTTTATAATTATACTCACAACTCGATAAACCTGGAAATATAGAAATTAACACTCGGTATTTGCATGACTGCTGACTGTAAACTAGTAAATGAAACGCGTGTGGCGCGTTTTTATGGTTACACAAAGAGTAGAACTGTATACCTACATTGTTGCCGGTTCGAGTCGTTCGGAAAAATGAACTCCATTGACGGTGTTTTGGAGACATTCTATGTATATAATGCCTGGAGAAATATATCTGATAACTTATTAATAGTTTTTGCTTCCTACTTCAGTCAACTCGGTATTTTCATTGTGAAAGCTGGGTCATCTACAGACCTTTATCCTTTTAATTAATAAGATTTATAACATCACATTTTCTTCAAAGAAGTGAATTCTGCTCTAAACAGTCCACCTCTTCCTGCCAGATGGACAGTCCACTTGGAATGCGAGGATGAGAAGTTGCCCACAGGCTCTCGGTTTCCTTGGTAGCATAATACTGGTGTAGTCGATGGCTCCATCACTCATGATAGGAGCTTGTGGGGATTCGATGCATGAGGCGCTTCTAACGAAGCCTGTTTGATGGGTTCACGACTCCCGTGTTATTTTCGGCGCTCATTCTTATACACTCTGAATGAGAAGATGGAACGGATGATCCTCATAGTTATTGAAATTGAATTTTTGTTGATAATTTCCTTGCGTTGTGTCAATGCAACCCATTTCTTTTTCTTGATTTTTTGGGACGAATTGAAATTAAAAACAAAATATTGAACTCCTTTAAGTTCGTTTACTGTGAAATTCTCTCTATAGAAAAGAGAAAGAGGATTTCACTTTTAGAGAGGGAGATCAATCTTTATCCATATTTCTGCGGTGAAAGTTCATCGCAGAAAATTATTGGGAATGATGCTATGAACATAAATCAAGCTATAAAATAAGATGTCAACATTCCAATAATATAAAATGAATGAGAGTGTCAGTAGATCATTTTTCCAGAAGACATCGATTAGGATAACAAATATTTTGAATATAATTTACATTCTTAAATGTACTAATAAATTTTAAATACCTTTATATTTTAACATAATAATCACCCATAGGATATATATTGCATAAAAATCTGTTATTTAAAAACGGATAATTGTTTTCATCATTATATTGGGAAACAATCCTAAATGTATGGATAATAATAATAATTACATGTTATTACGCTTTGTTATTTTTCTAGCTTTTAAATGAATTAATTGATCATTTTTAAAGACAAATATTTTCAATTTTTGAAATCAGTAACTTTACATTCAAATCAATTAATTTGATCATTTTTGATTACCGAAGCAATAATTTCTCAATTCTGGGTTCAAATTAAATTTCATCTTATCATCTATCATTCTAAAGACTATTTTGCAAATAAAGTAAGTTTATTTTTAATATGAATGTTTTGTCGAATTAAGATAAGTTTCAGACAATTGAATGTATCAGCAGAAATTGCATCATAATATCTTAAGACCGAATATTAACAAAGCAATTTAAAATTCGCTTCTTTCAAATTGAAATTTCTGAAAGGATGGTGAATTTAATTCCAGACAATCAAAAGTGTGGTATGAGATAAAGTCCCCTCAGACACTGAAAATCTAGTTTTCTTGAATCTAATTAACAATATGCTTTAACGGTCTAATTCAGTTAGATTTATGTCGCTTTTTTAAGCTAGATAGGGCTATTTGGGCACGGATCTCGTCATTTTCAATTGTGGCTAGATCAAGCCATCTGATTTGCCATCCCTTTTCCCGAACTTCCACACCACACCACAGGGATGATGTTTGACCCCACATGCGAGACTGAATAGCGCCGAGAACACAGTCTGGAGACAGCATAAGAAATTCAATGCAAGCTTTTCTGTCTTAGACATATCTAGGCTTTCAATTCTCCTGCGCAAGGGTATACTTACCTAAATACGTAAATGGCTATGCAATTGTTTCAAGCATACGTGTCACAGATTTTCAAAATAATCACCCCTCAGACGTCAAGTTGTTTTCTCGTCGACTCATTTAATAACATAGATTTCAAACGCAAAGTTGTTTTGTCATCTACTGACTTAATAACATAGATTTGATACAACATTTGAAACGCAAAATAGTTTTATCATCTACCGATTTCATAACACAAATTTCAAACGTAATACAACATTTAAAACGTCAAGTTTTATTCCCTCATCAGCTAATTTCTAGAATTAATTTTAGTATGATGTATACAAATTTTGACTGTATGCTTTTTTTAAATATATTTTTTTGATAAAATCGATTGAAGCCGAATTTTTTTTGAATGAAAGTAACAAATTTAAATCTCAGATCCAGAGCACTGAAATAACGCTTCATTTAGTAATGCTCATGATACAGCTTAGATATTTATTGGAAGCTATTAACTCTTTCTTTCGGAAACATGTCAGTGTCATGCTTCAAAATCCACTTATCTTTATTTAATAACTTTCGTTTGTAATGAGCATGGGAATTTAATAATAATTTTCTCAGTAAATCAATACGTTATTCTTGGTTTCTATGCCCGTTAGTTTAATACATTTTCTTTAATATCGCTTTTGCAAACGCCATACAATCCAAATGAGTTTAATAGTGAAAAATGAGGTTTACATTGAATGATATAATAAATTTTGTTGACAACTATTGCGGTGGAAACAGCGGGAAAAAAGATATCATTACAGTTCTGACACATTTTGAAGTATTCCGAGCCATCCATTTCGAACGCTTTCATTTCCGTGCGTACATGTACTAATTACTGAGATAGGAATTTCATTCCAATGTATGATATTCTTGCTTAGTAACTTTAATAGTAATTCTCAGTTATCGATGCTTGTATCGATTTTAATTATCAAAATTATTATAATGCTTAATTATTAGCATTATATCAGTTAAGTCACAATTAATAACTAATATTTACTATGATATTCTGTAATAATCTTTAGAAAGAAAGAAAGGAACACGGAACTGATAAACCCAGAGACAAGATTGAATGTAAGCGAACTCCTCTAAAGGTAACGGATCCACATTAGATTTCAATTTAAAAAGATCCACTTGTTTCACATGAAAAATGGCTATTCGTGAAAATGATAGCGATTTTTCATGTGAACACATGTGATAAATTTTAATGCCAATGTTTTTCCACTATTATGTCTCTTGCTGTACAAGCACGATGCCAAAAAATATTCACTTTCTATCGAAAAAACTCATTAAATTGTTTCGGAAAAGTTTGAATAACTATTGAAGATCATAAAAAAGATGATTTATCCTCAAAAACGCAACCCAATTATATACATGTTTCAACATCGATTGGAGGAAAAAAAGAAAAATTATGGACCCAAAAATTTTTTCGGACAAAAAAAATGACACAATGGATATCTGTAAGTTTTTATGATAGGTTAGGTGCTGATGTGTATTTATTTCTTATAGAATTGTAGTAACATATAAAGCGCAGATATAAAATAACCTAATGATTCTTACTTTATGGCAATTGAGATCAGATCAGCAAAAAAATATCAAATGAAAATATTTTGATACTCTTTGCTTATCGTCTGTGTCCACCACACCATGAGAATGCTTAGAGTATTGCATAGTCTTCACCACATCGAGTTCCTTTTCAATTCACTAGTGATTTTTTACTTTCTCGTATACGAAGTATACAAAGAGAAAGTATTGTAATCGTCAAAAAATTCGAACTCGAGATTTTGACGAATCTTCACGTTTTAGACCTCCCTGAGTCCGAAAAACACAATTTTGGAATTATGTCTGTCTGTCTGTGAACACGATAATTCGAAAACTATTAGAGCTACGGGGATGAAATTTGGTATGTGGTCTTTAAACATAATTTGTAGGTTTCTATCAAATTTTGGACAAAATCCTTCAACGGGAAGTCTGTCTGTATGTCCGAAGTCATGTGAACACTGTAACTCAAAAACTTGAATAGCTAGATGGATAAAATTTGGTACACAGTTTTATCGTCATGAATGTAGGTACGTATAAAATTTTGGGCCAAATCCGTCAAAGGGTTGACTGTTTGTCGGCCTGTATAATTTACCATTGAAACCAATCCGCTATCTCCACGCGCATGCGTACGGAAGCAATCGTCCGTGCTCCCGAGTGTTCCCGAAAGGAGCGAATTACATCAGTTTGTCCTTGAGACGGCAAGAGTGAAACCTAGCAGTGTGCGATAGATATGCGTTTTAATCGGCAGGCATCGCTTTGAATTGGATTCTATACCTAGATATTTTTCAATCATTATAATGAAAAACCTTCTGATAGTCATTGGATTCTGGATAACAGTAGGTTCGCATTTTTTTAGCCACACGGGGGTAGGGGAAACGGCACCTTTTTGGGGAAATATACGAGAAAGTTTAGGGGAGACCACTCCCCCTGTTTTTTTTTTTTTTACTCTTAGGTTGAGTTCTGTTACCGTTCCATTTTGAAGCTATACTATAGCTATTTTAGGACAGACCTCGTCATTTTGAATCATAGCGATGAAACGACTTCTCAGACGACACCATCCTTTCGAAACCTCCACACCAGCGAGAGGGGGTGCCGGTTCAGATGTCATCCTCGTCATCTGATTACGGTTCAAAATTACAAAGTCCGTCCTAAAGAGCCTTGGTGTAGCTTCCAAGCTGGTCGATTTAAATGAAAAGAAGCCAACTAAACTAAATCCACTGTTTTCAAGCCCTAATATGACGAGGGGTATCAAAACGAGACGAACCAAAAATGCCTTCTGTGCCTCGGTCGTCATTCATCTTTATTACACCTCTGATCATGCTTAGAACAACAAATGAAATAGTGTGATACACACAAAAAAGGATTGAGATAGTTTGAGTTTTAGCAGTTGAAGAGAAAAGGTGGTAAACGATGTGAAGTACCAAAAAAGTGAAACACCGTTCTTCACGTTAAGAGTCAAATGAGCAATACTTAATAATGTAGTAAACGTGAAAAGTGCCTGGTAGTTCTCTAAGTAGTTAAAAAGAGCGTATTAAGATGTCACTAGTATGAACATTCCCGCGGCTTGTACGAACGGGTTTTCGCGATTTTTCAACATTTTTGCTTTTGACACTTTTCAATATTCCTTGAGATCCTTCATAGATATTAGGGCTTAGATATTTGGGACATTCTTAATTCGCCATCAAAAATCCCCAAAGATGACACGGAACGCTTCAAATCCATTTTCCGGCCAATCATGAGTGAATAATGGAGCGAGTGAAATACTGCATTAAACATTCGTTTAGTCTTAGACGTTCTAACCTGTCTTTCGGTATTTGCTTCCGTGCGTTTGAAATCCTTTATAGACTTTGGACTGGGCCTTAAATATTTGTGTCTCCATCGGAAAGTCCATAAGAATATTGAAATACATTTGCTACTCCAGTGGTTCCCAACCTATGGGCCTCGTGTAGCTTATTAGTGGGCCACGGACCTCTAGTCAAGTGTCAAAATCAGGGGAGCTTATTTGAACTATCATGTGACCAGACTCTAAAATCGTTTTTTAGAACGATATCATTGGCCCTGCTCTGTAAAAATGTTCGGCAACAGTATCCAGCAATTGCCAAACTTGCACTGAGACATGTGATGGGGTTCTTGTACACTTATCTGTGTTAACGTGCTTTCTCAATATTTTTTTGAAATATAAGTACAGAAACCAACTGAATGTAGAAAGTGACTTGAGGCTGAAACTGTCAAGTTCTTATCCAGATATTGTCTCTCTTGTGTTGGCAAACAATATCAAAAATCGCATTGAGTTTTCGTTATTTTGAATCTTGACTGCTTAATTTTGATTTTTCTTACATTGTGACAGCTAAGTAACAACATTACAATTTTTTGCTTTATAAAAAAAAATATAATTTTAATCCTTTTACAGTAAGCTTTAGTAATTACTGACGTATACGAGCATATAATATATATTATATGTGTTTATATATGTGTATTATATGTATTTGTAATTTTTTACATGTATATTAGTTAGTGGGCCTCAAAATAATTTTTGCACAATAGGTGGTCCGCACAACCCAAAAGGTTAGGAATCGCTGATCATTGGAGAGAGTCCCAAAAACGAACTGATTTGCCATATTGTGAGGCAATAAGCAGTCATACGAATAACACAATCATTGTGTCTGTCAACAAACACGATGATTTTTCGAATCGAATATTTGCTTTCGAGGCCTTGAAATCCTTTTTGATTTCATCTTTTGAAAAGATGGTGTGAAAAAGCATCTGACAGTAATTGTAAAAAGTATCTTCTACCGCAACAATAGTTATAAAAAGTAAGGTTTCTTAAATAATTTTGGAGGATAGGATTTGTTCCGAACTCGGATTGAATGCTCGGGATAATCCTGAATTTGAGCTACAGTTAGATACTCATTCTAAAAAAGAGATTTTATTTTCTGAAATTAGATAAATCAACTCAACTTTTGTTATACGAATAAAGTAACCTAACGTCCCGGATTTTTCCGATTTTTACTTATCAATAAGTAGTAAAATGAGCTCGATTTAACTTTTCCGAGACTAAAGAAATCTTTTTCCCAACATTTTACTGTACACAGAATAATATGACCAATGTGGATAAATCACGAAAAATAGTAAAATATGTTATTTATGCCTCCTGATTTCATTGTTTCTGAATTTTGGAGTTTGATTTGAATATTTTTTGGATTTTGTCCAATATTCCTTGAGTCCCTTCCTCGCCTGGGCTTTTACTGAGTAGGTTTCTTTTTAAAGCGTGCTTTTAATCATTTTTTTCGTTTTATTGTAAGTGCAAGAAAAGAAGATCGTCCATTTTTAAACAATGCTTATCTTTCTTATAATATAATTGAATGTACAAAATTAGATTAATGCTTTTTTAGCTTCAAGGTTTTTTTATAACAGTACGCTGAATTTTCTTTTATTGAATTCTAAAATTCTCTTAAATGTTAAATAAATTATGAAACATAATCTGTAGTACACACAAAGTATATGCTGAATGATTCTACCTAATATCGTTATATTTTTTATGAATATGTTTCGATTCAGCACACACGTTATTTTATTAGTAGAAATTGAATCATTTTCTGCTTTAAATTAAAGTTCACATATTAGGTAAAATGACAAAGAAATAGGGAGGCGTATAGCACAATGAACAGAACTTCTAAAGTAAGGCTTCTAAAATAGTACGAGTTAAATGCTTATCAAAAAATTTAAAGTACTTTGAGAATAGAGCCATTAAGATCAAGCTACTTATAGGAGATTTAATAGAAATTTTTCGCAGCTAATAATTCCGACGAACCAGCTGGTCGCTAAAGAAAGCTTGTTAATTATAAAATTGAATGAATGTGTGTTTCTGTCTGTCAACGCTATACAGGGCAAGCGATTTGGCCTAGAGTTATAAAATTTGGCACAAATATATGGTGGAGAGTGGGAATGTGCGTCTCGGAGCGAAATTTTAATTTGGTGCAAATCAAGAAAAATTTTTGATTTTCTGGCTATAAATTTCGAAAATATTGCACAAAAATGATTTTTACTCCATCTTAAAATTTTAAAAATATTATCCTTTCTTTGTTACAAATTTAGTTTACGAGCTATTTTTCCTCTAATTTTAACGAATTTTTAAAAAATATTTTTAAATATTATTTGCAACAGTATTTCCCTTTGTTGTAATGAAAGTCAAACCTATTTCATTATTTCATCAAATCTTTAGAACAGATTTATTATGTTAAAAAATGATAATTTTACTTATATTAGATACTCTTATGTATCTTAGATACTCATTTTAGGCAGGAATTTTACTTTACATTTAAGCTATGAAAAATGTTTTTATAGCTTATGGATGTATTTTTTTTCTGTATGTGATTGATTTTCAGATATTTCTTATTTGTGAATTAGATCTGTCATGTGATATATTTTATGTGCTTATGAATTATTTAAGTTGTTGCCGTAACTTCTAAAGCTACAGATATATTTACTTATGCATTTCATAAAAAACGGTCAATTTGCTTATTTTTAGGGCAAAAAAATGTAGCAAAATTAGCAATTAATTTGCTATTTATTTATGTGTTATAATTAACTAAAATATTCATTTTTAATTAGCTAAATAATTTGTAATATTTTAGTTTAAATTAGATTTATGCTTGACCAAAATAAAAAAAAATTACATTAAATCTCATATTTTTTTAGAGAGATGTTCTCTTTCACATTTTTTGACAGTTAATTTTATGTATGTGACTAAATAATTAACTTCTTTAGCTACAAAACATTTAGTACATTTTCCTTCTCTTTGTGCATCAAAATTTAGCTCAAATACTAATACTTCTTCTGTACATTACTTTTTTTTATATTTTTCAATTCATCTCTTGGTATTTTGTGACCATAGCTGCTTTCAGCTTTCCAAAAAGGAAATAAGCGGCATAACTAAATTAAAGTTGGTTGACTTAACTAAATTAATACTATTTATATTATGGGCAAACTAACTGGTTGCCGAAGGAGGCTAGTAGTTAATTAATGAAGTAAATTGCTGATTGTAATCAATTGATTTCAAAAAAGGAAAGTTTTTGATAATCTCATTTTAACTGAACTGTTTTAGTTTTCAAAATTGATTGATTATGATAATAATAATAGTTAATAGTTGAGAAATTAATAATTAATTATTAATTAATTATTGATTAATAATTAATAGTTGAGTAAACTAATATTTAATCTTCATTTTTTAAACCCTATTCTCATTTGCATAGATTTACACCACTGCGGTCGAAAAATGAAAAATCATCTGGTGTAGGTTTTAAAAACTTTACTTTACTACTTCATAAACTTTACTTTATAAAAAATATAAACTTCTATTTATGACCGCAATAAACCTTTTTATATCTCAAGAAAGACAGAACTTTTCGTTTAGTTATAACAAAAAATACTTATTCGTTAAATTTAATTGATTATCTAACCACAACCTTCAGCCAAAGCAGATTATCGTGTGAATTCTTGTAATTAAGAGTTTATTTTTCTTTATTAAAAATTACGCAGCACATTCTTTCACATGCAACTACAGACGAAGCGAAACTGTTCACTACAGTTGTCAGAGTGAAAGGAAACTGTTTAAAAATTTATACATTCTCAGCAAGCTTGTCATATTTTTTTGAAGAGAATATATTTCAGTACTTAAAATGGAACATGAATACGAAAGAACAAGTAGAGTTTTTCATTTTTTAAATACTTTTTTTGTACTTGATGTGTTCAGGTTAGTATTGTATGGCAGTAACGGAAAATGTCTCTCTTTTTTATTACTACTGACGTCAGTCAAAACTAGTTTGACTCAAGGACATATAGCATTTTTAAAAAACTCGTTAGTAAATGTTTTATAATTAAATTTCGCTTATTAAGAATAAAAGTGCATCCCGGTAGTTATTTTTTGATTATGTAACGGATGGAACAGATGTGAAGTGAACTGCGTATTTAATTTCAAACTGAGGAGATAGTTAATGAGCAAACAATATATTTTTTTTCTTTCTGTTCATATCTTTTACTCGCATTTATATAAAAGGCACAAAGATCAGTGATGAGATCAAAACTTTATGTTGCTTTTAGTGAGCATATTAGAATAATAGTTTTCTAATAACAATGAATCCATTTTTATAAAAAAAAATCAAGCTATTGACAACGGAATAAAGGTAAGTTGTTTGACAAAAATATTGAACTGGAATAGAATTGATGTTGCCCTTAATATCGGATTTCCAACAAGGGTGAATGTGAAAATTGAGTTCTTGGAGAAAAAGTGGGGTTCAATGTATATAAAAATGATCGAAATGTAAGTTTAGTTTCATACACTTTTAACACGTCCACAGTCGCTTTCATTGGTCAGTGGTGTAGAGACACTATTGGTGGATGTGTGTGCGGATGGGCGGGTGATAAGGAGGGTAAGCAAGGGATAACTTCACAATAAAGCTTTTTTTCATACTCAAGATGTCTAATTGCTTTATCTAGGTATTGGAATCGCAAAATAATAAAATGTCAACAATGCATATTTGCAGTTATTATTTTATAGATTCCTTTGGATCAATTATTAATATAATGCTTACTGTAGTTCAAAACATGAATATAATGAGTGTCTTGAAGGGAATTTTTTTAAAATTTATATTAATTTCCTTAAAATTATTGCAATGTAAAATCATGACATAGGCAATTAATAGAGAAAATACCATGGGGTTCGCCATTTGCTTATTACTTTAATTAATTTGGAATGTCAATCATATTGTCGAGCGTAAGGATAAGATAAGGACAAATATCGCACTGCTTTAAGGAAGGATTTGACATTTTTTTTCCTTATTTATTTCTTGTAAAAAAAAAAAAAGCAATACCGGCTCCACTACACCCCTGGATACAAAATCTCTTCTAGGATATGTTCATCCGGTTTGGATGATTTCTAACTAAATTAATTAGTCTAACGGGAATGTCACTGAGTTATTTGTAAGAAAAATTCCAATTTTAACATCCATCATGTATGCTTATTTATTTAATATTGCTTGCTCCTCACGGAAAATTAATCAGTTCAAATTGTTACTAGTTGTTATTATTTCCTGTCAGAACTATGAAAAATAGTTTCAAGCACCAGAAATTTATTTTAGGAGAATATTTTTTTTTTATAAAAGACATTGTTAAACATTTACAATAAACAAAATCTAAATCCAGGTTAAGTTTCAATCGCTATGAATGGATTCAAATAGTATCTTGTCGGAAGTATTTCCTGTCCGAGGTATGAAAATCTAAGTAATTTTGTATGACTCAACCACAAATAATTTTGAATGACTCAAGAAAGTTTCAGGTAGGGTCAATTAGCTGCGGTAAGGCAAAACTTGCCCGTTCAAGTCACTCGTTGGCTGTGTTGGCGTGCTTGGCGATTCCGGCGTTGGCCTGACGGCAACCTTTGCGTAGCGTGGTATTGTGGAGTGTGATGTAGTGTGTAATGGTCGTGTGATAGTGGCGGAATGTGGTTCTCGTAGTAGAGTGAGGAGGATGTTTCTCGGGAGCGTAATCGTGGTGTGCGTGCTGTGCGGTGCAGCCGCAATGGAGAACGGCACGAGCTGTGCGGAGGTGCGGCAAGTGTTTGTGATGCGGGGCATTGGAGCCGCACACCTCGTTCCAGACACATGGACAGAAGGTACGGATTTTATCTTCAAATACATTGAGCTGACAACAAATCTAATCAAACAGTTCAAATTTAATGAATTGAATAGAAAATACTGATAGACCCCAAAGGTTCATTAGCTAGAAAATGTTAAACAGATATATTTTGTGATACTTAGTTTTCAAAAATTCATTAGGCTGTCATTCAATAGACATAATTTTTGTTTTGCTCGTATTATTTAGACATAAATTTTATCGGTTAGAACATCTCGCATAAAAGTCTGCCCAATCAACGTAATTCAAACTTAGTTAAATCTACAGAAATTTGTGGTTTTTCCTTAAAAAATATATTGTCGGGATATTCCGTTTTTTAAATTCAGTAAGCCGTCATTCAATAGACATTATTTTGTTTTGCCCCTATTTTTGAAATGAAAAATTGATTGCAAGCAACTTAAAAGGCTACCAAATTAACATAATTCAGACTAAATTAAATTGACGGAGATTTCTGGTATCTCCTTGTCAAATATATATATATTGTCGGAATTATCCAAAATTCAGTACGCTGTCATTCAACAGACATATTTTTGTTTTATTCGTACAACGTGAAATTTTATCATCGGATGCTTATATTTACGGGAAGATATAACTTGATACTTTTATTGGCACTCTCAATTAATATGTTGCTTTTGTTTCGGATAGTACTAATTCTACGTATTTTTGCTGATTTCGCTTTAGTCATGCATTTTTAATTAATAAAAAGAAAGGAGACACAATCGGAAATCAACAATGGTTTTCCTCTCTTAAAACTTAGCGCTTGTTAAATAATTCTCGGAAAACAGTACAGTTCCGTTTTCTCTTTTTTAAATCAACCAAATTTTAACCTATTCAAAAATTCTTGTCCCATAAAGGTTGATTTTCGTTGTGTTCTTTGTTTTAAACTTCTTTTCAAGAAACGCCGTCTTTTATTTCTAGAAAAGATGTTTCACGCAAGGAAAGGTTTTCAAGAATTCAATAGCCGGAATCGGCCGTGAAAATATCTCCACTATTATATTCTTTGAAATTTCTTTATCTCAATTTTTCTTTTCTTTTTTGTAGGTTGAAAGTCTCCAAGTTTAGAATAAATTAGATATGCGTTACTTTAAAGGAACGTCAAATCGCTTTAGTAATATTACATATATCTCCACATTTATTACCTTATTTCGGAATTGAGATCTCGATGACTTCATATTTATTAATTTTGTTCTAGCGATAAGAGCGCTTTAGTTTATGTGTTTGATAAAATAGGGAAATTCTTTGACTTTTCAAGAATCGTCGTTTTTCAGTTCTTGAAAAGATGTTTCGCTCAAGCAAATGAATTCAAAGGAACTCTTTCCATGAAAATATCTCTATTATTAAATTCCTCGAGATATTCCTGTCTCGCATATTTGGTAGATTAAAACTTCTCAAGTTTAAAATAGTTTAATTATACATTACATTAAGAGAATCGCTTACATGATGGATGTTTCATAAATCTCCAAATCTTTGAACTCAATTTTTTGAATTTAGCAGTGGATGACATCATAATTATGTAATTTTTCTTTAGCCGAAAGAGAGTTATAATTTATAGATTTGATGAATGATGAAAACTCATTCACCTTTCTTAAAGTTCATAAATGCTTCCAATTTCTTTTGTTCAGAATGAAATTTCTGAATTCTTTACGAAATGTCCAGAAATACTTCGATTTTATTAACGGAACGTAAATTCTTTGACTTCTGTACGAGAATTCCAGAAATTCTCCTCTTTCTTGTATCGACTAACAATCCACCGTGATGGAAAACTTTTACTGAAATTTTAGGGATAATTTTAGTAAAAATCGTCAAACATATCAATGAACGTTGATGCAGTGCATTGAGATAGGATAGGATTTCTAAACTAATGCAACTTCTGACTGAAAGAAAAAATCAATTTTCGTATTAATTTTCAAAATGTTATCATTTTGGAAAAATGTAACTCAAATATGCGAAACTTGCAAAAATATTCAAGATCATTTACTTTTTTTAATTGTAATATTTAAAGGAATTTTTAAAAGTATTTCTCATAACTTTATGAGACGATTTCTTCACCAGAAAAGTTTTACTGCAGTTACTAACTTTTACTTCTGCTCTGAATATTGAAATAACGGACTTTAAAATATCTCAATTAAAGATTGAAAAATAGATGAATTTAAAATCTCGTACTCTTTTCTTCTGAAATAGATTTCAATTCTTGTAAATTTTGTAAGAGAATCGCAACATTTTCTTTAGAAGTTCAAAATTGGACCCCTTTTAGAATTAAACTTAAAAAAGAAAAAACAATAACATTATACGAAAATAAAAGAAATATTTTTTTTTAGAAATTTATTCTCTTCTATTCATTTTAGCAATTGTTTCAAAATTTATATTATAGAATGTTGTTAGATTGAGATTAACTTTCTTACTGTAAAGTTGCTTGGATATTTGTGCATGTAGATAATAATTGATTATTTTTGATTGACTGTCTTAAATTCTGACAATTTTTGTTCTTTTGCATATAACTTGATATTTATCATTTATTTCATATCTTTTGAGATAAACAGTAGATACAGTGGAATCTCTCTATAACGAAATCGCTTGGTTCCAATTGAAAAATTCGCTATAGAAAAAATTTCGTTATACGGAGATTAGAGATTTTTGCAGTTATATAAGTAAATGTTACAAACCTTTTAGTATGTATGATAAGTTCAAAAATATTTAATTATGACTTTCAATTAAAAATGATATAATATTTATTATAAATTTGTTAAAATTATACTAAGTTTTATTGTATAAATAAAATGCTGAAAAGTGAAGACAATTCAACAATTTAGAGAATAATATGTCTAGTATGGATAAACATAAAATGCGTATTGTCACATCCATTTGCTGTTTCCACCCCCACTCCACCCCGATTCTTAGAATTTTGACCCGAAGAAATGTTGCTCCCCCTGTAGAAACCCAGGTCCCCATAACTGCATTACCCTTCACATAGCATTCTATTGTTATGTGTTACCGCTGAAATGAACAATGCGAGTGGTTCCAGAAACAAGCACGTGAGAGCGATTTGTTTGCACAGAAATTAGCAACTTTCTTCAAAAATGACAAAAATCGAAAAGATAAAGGTCTGAAAAATATCGTTATAGGGAGACAACCACTTCGTTATATGGAGAATATTTTGAATGTTATTTAACATTCCGACTAAAAATTTCGTTATAGGGAGAAATTCGCTGTTGGGAGACTCTACTGTATAAAGCGACAGTCAAGGCACTTGGAAAAAGTACTCACTGCGTCCGACTTTCATATGGATCCTTCTTTGTGGCAGAATTCTATCCATTTGAAAGCAAGCTAAATCAAGAGTGATAATAAATTTAGGATTAACATTTTTCAGCTTAAGATATTGCTGTTGGAATTTATCATTTATTAATATCTTTTGAAATAAACAGCAGAGATGAAGTGTCAGTCAGGAGCACATGGAAAAAATACTCACTGCGTCCGGCTTTCACATGGATCTCACTGTGTGTCGGAATTATATCCGTTCGGAAGCAAACTATATTACGAGCGACAGTAAATTTAGGATTAGTATCTTTCAGCTTAGAATATAGATGTTTGCTTATAAAAGTGAGGAAATTCACTGCAATTTGAGCAGAATTTGTGTATGAGAGTGAAATCAGTTCAAAATCCATAGATATCGAGAGTTGCAAAACATTCAGAGTTTCAATATTTTCCAGTTTAGAATTAGATTGTTTATAAAAATATATTGATCAGAAATTCTTTTTTAATTGATAATTTAAGTTGTTATTTTGTTACAATTTATATTTCATTATAAAAGGATAGAAGCTCTTTTTTTCCCTCTTAAGGTGAAGTTTTAACCCCCCCCCTAAAATAAACAATTAATTGTTGTGATGCAAGGGATTATTAAGCTGAGTAGGGACATTTCGATTGCTGTTTGAAAACGATAATGAATACTTTTTATTCGAACAAATTGTTGTGCAATAGTCTTGAGAAAGAGTGATAACTTTATTCTGACTATTATTGGTCAATTTTTTAAAAATAGGAATAGATAGTTAAATAGGTTCAGTTAACTTTCTTATAGAGAATTAAATTGTGCTTGCCATAATTTTCGATAGTATGTCTTTATGAAAAAATTTATATGTCATTATAGGAATTATGCTTTACTTAATTTCCGATTTAGATAACACATATTCCTCCGATATATCGAAATATATTCCTTCTGTGCTGAAGTATTTATAGAAAACTTTTTCAAGTAAAATGCAGGAAAGTGTTGCACAAAATTACAAATCAAAACTTAATTCATAGTTAGTAAAGATTTATTGACAAATGCAATAATAAGTCGTTTCAATAGGTTAGCGCATGCGTCTAATATTATACAGTTTTGTTAAATTCTTTGAACGATATATGTAAATTATCACATCTTTTTGTATTTCTCAATTTTATTACAGCATGTAAGCCTGTAAAGTATTGATTTAGCAAACAATCAGCTAAAATTTAGTAAGTGAATGAGAAATTTAAAACATTCCAACAATATGATCTCTGAAAGTATCGGGACTGTACCAAGCCAATTATGGCATTAGGAATGAGTTTAGCCTTGACTTCCAGACATAGTAGTCGACATTGTTTCATGCCCAACACATTCCGTTCCATACTTCGTTAATGATGGGCACTTGTTTCCTGATCAGCAATTGGAGTTTGGGCCGTTTCGCAGGCGAGTCTACTTCACCGAATTCCGAAAGAACTTGATCTGCTCGGGTATTTCATCAACTGTGGGAAAACTGTAGGCTGATTGTCAGGATCGGAGACTGCGATTTCGATAAAGGATGGACAAGTCAAAAGCATTCGCAGCAGAACATGCGAATGGAACGCTTTACGAAATGCGAATCGAGGGAAATAGTCATTTCTAACGAAACTCAGAAAATATCGTATTTAAGCGATATAGATCAATTGATTTTTTATTGCATTCCAGTAAAATGCTACTTACAGGTACGTCCTTAGTTTAAAACTGTTTTGGTTCAAGGCCTCTGGAACTTTTTTTTTTCACGCTTTCTCTTATATGGACGAAAAAATTTCGCGACCCAATTTTTCATCCTGAACTGCTAAACCGTTCACCAAATTTTAATTAAAGGTTTCCAGTCGAGATGATTTTTTAATTTAATTTTTGTTATAAATATTGAAGAATATGAAAGAAAAAGGCGAAATAAAAGTTTTCGCTACTTCATTTTGGTTACGATTCGCAGTATAAGAAGACTCGCTCTAGTTTTATGTTATTTTATTTATTTACTAGCTGTTACCAGCGGCTTCGTGCGAGAGGAATTTGAATTAATGATTTTTTTAAATTCACGATTGTAAATGACTCGTTACATGTTGAAAGGGGAAATTGAAAGTTCTGACGATTGATAATACATAATTCTACGACTAACAGGAGTATATGCCTGCTATTTTATTTAGGTAATTTGTTTATCTATGCTGACACACTTTTCTATACTACGTTTTTTGTTTTGCGTTGATGTAGATGTTTTGCGGTCTGGACACACGTGAACACGCTACATATAGTTGCCCATACGAAAAATATGGTTTTTCCAAATGTACGCCTGCCACTTTGAGTGTCTGGCCCTGAGCCTGACAAATGCCAATTTTAAAGGGAATTGTCACCTTTAGAAATGGGATGGTAAATCCTTCTGTATTATCTGAATTAGTGGACTTAATACACTCTCTCCTCTCGCTATGTCAGTCATAACAGTAGCTCGCACGACGTTTGTACCTAAGTGTGTAATTTGAAACCGTGTGCCATTCCGCAGTCTCAGTACATCGAGGTTACGTATCAATAGTACTGGCACACCGACTTTTAATTTGAGCTTGTCGAACGGTACCCCTGACAATTCTAAGGAGTTGAAGAACCCTACAGGATATGATGTTACTTGTTATTGTCCATTACCGTATCTACAGATAGATATTCTGTAATGTCTCCCTCCATTTGTGTCATATTTTTTTTTCATTTATCTGATCTAAACTTCCATTAGTCAGTGCCAAAATTACCCATTCAACAACCAATCTTAATTCCTCTTATTAGCTTGTAGGGCAGGATAAACCTTGCTTATCAGTTCTACTGTGCTATGAACAATTTTCAAAAAATTCCCCTTTCAATTTAATACACTGTTTGAATCTCTTTTAAACCGACCTTCATCAATTTTCAAAAGATTAGCTCTGATTCAGTGTCGTTGCACAGATGAACTCTAATATTCGTAGTGAGTTTAATTTTTTTGACATGCTCCTATAGTGGAGACTTCTTTAAACATACATTTAATTCATCCACCGGTATTCCCTATTTATTACAGGTTTAATCTGTCTAAAATTTCCTGACATCAATACCGCCATCTCTCCCATGATTCTTTGGTTGCTATTAATATCTTTAAAAGTTCGATTTAACGCTTCAACTGCTCTTTTTTGGGATATTGCACATTCATCCCAAACTGACAGCTTACAATGCTATAACATTCTACAGCTCTCCCTACTGCTTCAGCAATTTTTGTCTCTACGAATTTGAGCTAAGCTCATTTGAGTAGATTGAGAAGGAAAGACTTGCAAGTACCGCCCTGAACATTCTGAAAAAATAGCCACCTTCACCACTTTCAATCTGTTGCAAAACACTATCGAAAACGTTTTTTGTCCTGAGTTCAGCCGTGGAACGGACTCGGTTAGTTGCTGTTGCAATTCTTCTGTATCGTAGGGCAGTTCCTGGATTAGGACATTAATAATTTCCTCTATCCTACGCGGTCTACTCATTCCAAAACTCGCTAGATCTTTACCAGTTATCGTAATATGACTTAAGTCTTCTACGTAATTTAATTCTCCGTGCCTGTATATTACATCATTGTACTCAATGGTATCCAGAGGCAGCCCGAGGGCCGGGCAAACCGGGCAACTGCCCGTGGTGCCAAAATCCTAGGTGGTGCCTAAGTGGGAGCGTGAAGGAGAAAAAAAATGGTTTAATAGACATGAGAGCTCCGAAAAACTGGCAAATAATTTCCCTTTAGAATTGGCGGCCCCTTCCCTTATTCTGAATAATATCATCAAGACATGTGAGACGTATTAAATGCCCCACTGCCACTGGTGGTTTATCGGAAAAGCTCTAGAGGCACTCGCTTCGTGCATCAAAACTCGGCGGGGAGGGGGGGGGGGGCCCCCCAATATCTGGGCGGCGTACATCGTAGTGCTAAGCTGGTGTTTAATTTACGACATTGGATTGGGACAGGGTTCTGAAAACAGCTTTGCGTATATGACCTCATATTATCAAAATTCGCCACTGTCCCCTCCACTACACACACTACTTACCAAATGTGGTCTTGTGGGAAAGTATCCCTATTAAAAGATATTGTACCCACAACATATTGTACAGTATCTCTACAATGTTCTTAGATATTTTGAATGCCGCACAATATCATAAAAATATCGTTGCGATATTGTAGAGCATTTTATTGGGATGTTAATTACATTTTCTGAAATTTCTTGGCGCCTCGTGGACTACTGTTACGCTAAGAATGACCATGATTGATAGCTCTGAAAATTGTTTGAAAACTTTCATCTTTCAAAACATACTTAGTTTTTTTGGGCATAATAGAGAGTCGCCTTACGTCCATGATCGCAAACCAAAATACATTACTCTACACTTTTTCATAGTTATTTGTGTTGTGAACATCAAATTTAAATTGTGATAACATTATAAGTAATAAAAGAATAAATGTTGTGTTATTTTGCTAAAATAACTGAAAAAAGGAACATTAGGTTCTTTTTATAGGAAGAGAAATGTAGCAGCAAAAAAAAAAAAAAAAAAAAAAAACAGGACGAAGAAATTCATCAAAATAGATAATATTAAACCTGAAAAAGGTCCATCAACATAAGCTGAAGGTAGATTTTTAACTTTAGAAAATTTTAACATAGTAAGTTACTGTTTCAATCAAGAAATTCAGGTGAATGCAATTTTTTTGTTTCTGTCGCCGCCTTTTCGATTTTGTAGAATTGTCCTTAGCATCATGATTGGAAATACATGTAGTAACAGTTATTAGCACATGAGAAATCTCCAAATCATATGAAATCTTACCGGTTTTGTATGGAGTTCAGTAAAAGAATAAGATTAGGAAGGACTGTATATTCTGAAAATCAGACAAAAACCAAAATGAAGGTTGGACATTGGAGAGGAGTATTCAAACGTTTAGTATACGTGGTTGAGTTTCTCGCTTCCGAAAAGAAAAAGAGAAAAGAAAGATGTACTAAGTGGAAAAACCGCGGAAACTTTTTTAAAGCTACTTGCATTCATTGGAAAATTTTGCGTCGTTAGCGCTGACCATTTGAGAAGAATAACTTTTTATTAATGACATATTCATTACCGAGAAAATAACTATCAAAAACGAAATCATAGGGCTACTTGGATCCAAAATCGAGGAATAAATTTTGAAGGAAGTTTCAAAATGGCCATATTACTCCATAATTTTAGATTGCACAGCGCACTGAAATCATGTTGGGCCGATGACATTATTTATAAGAATTGTATGGTGCATTACAGGTGAAGAACCTAGCACGAAAAAAAACATTTTTGGGATCCATTCCAATCAAACATTCAATCGGTGATGCTTTAATAGAGAAACTTTTAGGACAGCTGGAAGAAATGAAAAATCTCCTGAAAAATGTGCTTGGCCAAAGCTATGATAATCGGGCCAATATGAAAGGAAAAAATCCAGGTGTCCAAACAGAATCCTGAACATCAACCCTCGGGAATTTTATGTTTTATGTAGTACACATTCCCTAAACTTAGTTCTTTGTGAAGCTCTACAACCCTGTCTGGACGCTGTGGAATTCTTTAGTATTTTATAGCAAATTTACAACTTCTTTGCATCGTTGGAAAAACTTGAAGAAATATGTACCCAGTATATAACGGGCAAGCCCTTAAGTCAAAGGCCATCACTCTACTGGAGTTATCGCTAGATAAAAGAACTGATGCATTAGCCAAAAACCTTTTCTTGAGTTTGGCAAAGAAGGTAAAAAGTATTAAGTTTGTTGCCTGTCTTTTCATTTGGCACTCAGTTCTCTTCAAGGTCTATGTCATAAATAAGATATTACAGGGTGAAAATATAGATGTGTCTAGTGCTGTAGAAATGATTGACAAAACAAGACAAGTTATGGTAGAAATGAGATCTGACAAGGGGTTTCGACAGACTCTGGTTGATGCACGTGACCTCTGGAACAGTATTGAGATTTAAGCAGAATTTCTAGAACCAGAAGTCCGACCACTGAAGAAAAGAAGCAATATGATTTTGAAGCTCTAAACGAAGACCAAAGAAGATTCAAGCAAATCTTCTATTTTGCTTCTAATTTTTTCTGGACATCACAATCAACTCTTTGCAGGAACTCACGTGATGTTTGATTTTAAAAATAAGTTATTCCACGTGTTTACGCTTATCTTAAGGATCATGTGACAATTGATTTTAAAAATAAGTTATTACACATGTTTTCGCATCCCTGAAGGATCACGTGACAGTTGATTGAAAAATAAAGTAGTAATCTTCATCGCGAATCGCTGAGTCAATGGGCATTTCTTTGTTAATTATTTAATTGTTGTCTGTAGTAAAAAAATTTAATTTATGATAAAGTTACATATACTATGTCCATTCCTGGGTTTCCAACTTGGCCGTGAAAGCGCAACAAACAAACAGGCAGACATGCTTTCGCATTTATTATATTACTAGCTGTTACCCGCGACTTCGTGCGCTAAGAATTTGAATTATTAATTTTTTTAATTTAAGAAATGTTTTGTTGCATTTTGAAAGGGGAAAGTAAAAGTTCTGACGGTTGATAATATTTAATTGGACGGTTGACAGGGGTGTACTGTACGTGTCTGCCGATATAGTTAGGTAATTTGTTATCTATGCTAGCACACTTTTGTATACTACGTTTTTTGTTTTACTTTTTCTGCACGGATGTAAAAGTTTTGTGGGCTGGACTCACGTGAACAAGCCATATATATTTGCCCATGGGGAAAATATGGTTTTTCCAAATGTACGCCTGCCCCTTTGAGTATCTGGCTCTGAACCTGCCAAATGCTAATTTTAAAGGGAATTGTTACCTTTTGAACTGGGATGGTAAATCCTTCGGTATTATCGGAATGCGTGGAATTAAAACACTCTCCTCTCGCTATGTCAGTCATAACAGTAGCTCGCACGACGTTTGGACCTAAGTGTGTAATTTGAAACCGTGTGCCATTCCGCAGTCTCAGTACATCGAGGTTACGTATCAATAGTACTGGCACACCGACTTTTAATTTGAGCTTGTCGAACGGTACCCCTGACAATTCTAAGGAGTTGAAGAACCCTACAGGATATGATGTTACTTGTTATTGTCCATTACCGTATCTACAGATAGATATTCTGTAATGTCTCCCTCCATTTGTGTCATATTTTTTTTCATTTATCTGATCTAAACTTCCATTAGTCGGTGCCAAAATTACCCATTCAACAACCAATCTTAATTCCTCTTATTAGCTTGTAGGGCAGGTTAAACCTTACTTATCAGTTTCTCTGTCCTGTGAGCAATTTTGAAAAATTCCCAATTTAATACACTGTTTGAATCTCTAGCAATCGCCAAATCTATTTGGCAGCTGTATCAAGCGCCAAGTTCGAATCAGTTCTTTCTTTAGTAAACAAAACGTTGAATTCCGTGTTCTTTGGGTTTATGCAATCCTTTCTTTTTAAATCGGTTAAAAAAAAGCTCTTAAAGCATTAAAATTCGAAATGGAATTATTGTAATTAGCTAAATCGTTTGGTTTAGAATTTAACCGCCAGAGATTATCCAAATCGTTTGGTTACAAATTTAACCTCCAAACAAATCTTGGATGTCGATAAAAAGAGCGACAAAGAATAATTTTGGCAACCTTTCCACAAATTAGGCTCTTATTTTAAGTAAACATTGAACGATATTTTGCTTTAGTTATAATTAACTTTAGTTTTTAAATTTTAATCTAAAAACTCTTGAAACTATATCCTATCTATCATTAGATTTCTGTCCCGGCGTCTATTTTTCAGTTATTATTCCACAAATTAATCATTTATTTTTTTTCTCAGCAAGATTATGTGATGCTTGACTTTAAAAATAAGTTATTTCACATGCTTGCGCTTTTCTGAAGGATCACGTGAAGGATCTTGTTTACGCATTCCTTAAGGATCACGTGACAGTTGATTGAAAAATAAAGTAGTAATCTTCATCGAGAATCGCCGAGTCAATGGACTTTCTTTTTTAATTGTTTAATTGTTGTCTGTAGTCAAAAATAATGAATTTAACATGATGTCACCTACCCTATGTCCGTTCCTGGGTTTCAAGCTGCAACTCTGCCAATTTTCATCCAAATCGGTTTGGTAGTTTTGCCGTGAAAGCGTAACAAACAGACACATTTTCGCATTTATTATATTATATGGATTAAGTACTAGCTGTTACCCGCGACTTCGTGCGCAAATAATCTGAATTATTAATTTTTTTAAATTCACGAATGTAAATGTTTTGTTACATGTTGAAAGGGGAATTTAAAAGTTTTGTCGGTTGATAATACATAATTGAAGGACTAACAGCAGTGTATTGTACATGTGTTTGCTGTTATAGTTAGGTAATTTGTTTATCTATGCTAACACTCTTTTGTATACTACGTTTTTTGCATGGATGTAGACGTTTTGAGGGCTGGACACACTTGAAAACGCCACATATAGTTCCATATGGGAAAAATATGGTTTTTCGAAATGTACGCCTGCCCCTTCGAGTGTCTGGCCCTGAGCCTGACAAATGCCAATTTTAAAGGGAATTGTCACCTTTAGAAATGGGATGGTAAATCCTTCTGTATTATCTGAATTAGTGGACTTAATACACTCTCTCCTCTCGCTATGTCATTTATGATGATGATGTTACTTGTTGCCCGTTACCTTATCTATAGATAGATATTCTGTAATAACTCCGTACATTTGTGACATGTTTTTTTTTTCATTTATCTGACCTAAACTTTCATTAGTCAGTGCCAAAATTACCCATTCAACAACCATTCTCTATTCCTCATATTAGCTTGTAGTTCAAGATAAACCTTGCTTATCAGTTCCTCTGTGCTATGAACAATTTTGAAAAATTTCCCTTTCAATTTAATACGGTCTTTGAATCTCTTTTAAACCGATCTGCACTAATTTTCAAAAGATTAGTCCTGATTCAGTGTCGTTGAACCGTTCAACTCTCATATTCGTAGGATTCTCTGGTTTTTATTAATATCTTTCATACTTAAATCAACTGTTCTTTTTTGGGATATTCTACATTCGTCCCAAACCGACAGCGTACAATGCTATAACACTCTATAGCTCTCACTACTGCGTCAGCAGAATTTTTTGTTTTCACGAATTTTAGCGAAGCTAATTTGAGTAGATTAAGAAGGAAACACTTCCAAGTACAGCCAGGAGCATTCTGAAAACCTAACCACCCTTCTACACTTTCCATCTGTTGCAAAACACTATCAAAAACGGTTTTTTTTCCTAAGTTCAACCGTGGAACGAACTCAGTTAGTCGCTGTTGCAATTCTTCTGTATCGCAGGGCAGTTTCTACATTAGGTCTTTAATAATTTCCTCTATCCTATTCGGTCTATTCATTCCAAAGCACGATAGATCTTAACCAGTTATCGTAATATCACTTAAGTCGTCTACGTAATTTAATTCTCCGTTACTGTAAATTTCATCATTGTACTCAATGGTAAGATCAGGTCCTTACAATCTGTGGAATATATCATCCACCATGTTATATGTCATCCGCTTCTACCATTCAAACGAATACATAAAACAAAATATATCTTAGTATGTTTTCCTTTAGTTATAAGTAACATTAATTTCTAAATTTTAATATAAAACATATTGCAACCATATCAAATCTGTCAAAAGATTTCTGTCCCGGTGTCAATTTATCGACAATTTATTGAATAAATTCTGAGAAGGAAAAGATATAAATATAAATGACTAAAATTAAATGGACTGAACACTGAAAAAATTAAAATCAAGCGTCGAGTTCAGTAATAATTATTTATTTATTTTCTCAGTAATCGCTTTTTCTTTATGATCACGTGATGTTTGATGTTAAAAAAAGTTATTCCACGTGTTTACGCTTTTCTTAAGGATCACGTGACAGTTGATTTTAAAAATAAGTTATTCCAAATGTTTAAGCATTCCTGACGGAGAACGTGACAGTTGATTGAAAAATAAAGTAGTAATCTTCATGGCGAATCGCTGAGACAATGGGCCTTCCTTTGTTAATTATTTAATTATTGTCTGTAATCAAAAATATTGAGTTTATGATAAAATCACATATCCTTTGTCCGTTCCAGGGTTTCAAGCTACACCTCTGCCAATTTTCATCCAAATCGGTTAGGTAATTTGGCCGTGAAAGCGTAACAAACAGACAGACAAACACACTTTCGCATTTATTATATTACTAGCATTTACCCGCGACTTCGTGCGCCAGGAGTTTGAATTTGACTTTTTTAAAAAAATCATTAATGTAAGTGTTTCGTTACATGCTAAAAGGGACATTAAAAGTTCTGACGGTTGATAATACATAATTGGACGACTAATGGGAATGTACTGTACATGCCCGCTCTTATAGTTAGGTAATTTGGTTATCTATGCTAACACACTTTTGTATACTTCGTTTTTGTTTTGCGTTTTCTGCACGAATGTAGAGGTTCTGTGTGTTGAACACACGTGAACACGCCACATAGCCCATGCGAAAAATATAGGTTTTTCCAAACGTACGGCTGCCACTTGAAGTGACTGGCCCTGAACCTGGCAAATGCTATTTTTAAAGGGAATTGTTACCTTTTGAACTGGGATCGTAAATCCTTCGGCATTATTAATCTAAAAACTCTTGCAACTATATCATATCTATCAATAGATTTCTGTCCCGGCGTCAATTTATCGACAATTTCTTGAATCTGATAAGGATAAGATACAAATATAAGTAACAAAAGTTAAATATGCTACAAATTCAAAAAATCGAAATCAAGCGTCGAGTTCAGTAATTTCAATTATTATTCCACGAATCAATTATTTTTTTTATTTCTTTTCCGAGCAAGATCACGTGATCTTTATGATCACGTGATGTTTGACTTTTAAAATAAGTTATTCCACGTGTTTACGCTTTTCTTAAGGATGACGTGACAGTTGTTTGAAAAATAAAATAGTAATCTTCATCACGAATCGCTGAGTCAATTTGCCTTTCTTTGTTAATTATTTAATTGTCATCTGCACCGAAAAATATTTAATTTAACATGATGTCACCTACCCTATGTCCGTTCCTGGTTTGCAAGCTACAACTCTTCCAACCTTCATCCAAATCGGTTTGGCCGTGAAAGCGTAACAAACAGACATACACACTTTCGCATTTATTATATTATAAGGATAAGGATTAAGGATTTTTAAAATCAACCACTCATTAGAGATAGCTTCTCCGCCGACGAAGTTATGTTTCTTTCTAATTCTAATTATAAAATACAAAGTATTCTTTCATTCATATTCAACCGTAGACTGAGGTTTCAGTTGGTGACTTTTTTCAAAAGATTGTCTTCTTATCATGCTGTCCCATTGATATAATTTTGATGGGGATAATCACAGAAATCATAGAAAAAAAGTAATTTATTTTTTAAAAGCAAATTCATGTTCTTTTATTATTAAAAACACTGTGTCATAATATTGGATATAACGATCTAATGTTGTAGAATAATAGATCTTGCATGTTATTTGAATAATTATTTAGAGAAATTAGGATGGATTAAATGTTATTTCGAATAGAAAACCAGAAAAAAAGTCACAATTGTGCGCAGATTTTTTTGCTTGAAACTGTTAGTGTTTATGTCCCGAAAGTAATTACTAATAATATCGAGTTTAATGGAAATTCATCTATACTTCTGGAAGTTAGAAAAAAAAGAAGCACTTATTTGCATATTTACAGATTTCTTCATAAGTTAGGAAACCTTGATGATTAAATGCTTATTATCATGATGACATTTCGAAAAACTACACGACTTCAAGGGGGAATTCAAATCAGTATTTGAAACAGTTTTCTCTTGAGTGTTTTTTTCAGAAACTTTTTCGAAGTATCTCGTCTAGACACATTGATATTCATAAAAGGTGAAAGAACCTTCTAAGGATAAAAATGTCAGCAAGTTTTGTTTACTGTAGTTCAAACAAAAGAGTCTAAGGTGAATTTAAAGCCCGAATAATCGAACTGAGTTGGAAAGGTACTTTAGACTCTTGCTTGACGAACTAATAAGCTGCTATATACAATCGATTTCAATTGTCTGGGGCTCATCATTTTAGCGAACAGAAGAGCAAATGCTTTCAAACAGCTGAGCCCGACGAATGCTCAATCGGTTGTCGAATCTTAATTTGTAACTGAAAGAAAGTTTCCTTTGGGGTAACTGGTTTTTCCCCAAATGGATGCAGCAAATGATGTCTGGATTTAGTTGCTCATAATTTGCATAGAACTTGACAGACACTTCCTCCTTATCTTAGCTTGGTTAAGTCTAATTGGCAAATTTATGACGATGACTCTATAGTTGTATTTATTTTCTAAATGTCTGCGTGTTCGTGTGGAATTCTGTCTTGAAGAAACAAATTCAGTGGTCACTGAGCTCTAGAACAGAGCATCTTCGAGATGAATCCATTAGAAATAGCACTCATTTGGATGACAGTAGAAACCGAATTTGGCTGGGAGCCAAGACTATTTGAATTTTCGATATGAATTCACTACATTTCGCTCAAATGTTGCTGAGAGTCATTAGCATTTTATTTTCTTCGCTTATCCATTCTTCCATTGTTAAAGATACTTTTGATGATTAAAAGTATAGCAGTGGATAACTTGGCCTGAATATATGGTTCAAGAATTTGCTTAGCCGTTATTGGTGTGTAGCGTTTTATGAGCTGTTATAAATTAGAAAGCAAAGCGCTATTGAATGTCCTTTTTTCTGCTAGTCTTTTTTTCGAAGTCCAAGCATTTATTCATTTATTACAGATATTTTGTGTTATTTGTTACAGTTGAACGGGTCCAGTATAAATTTTGCTTAAATTAGAAGGCAAGTATCACATTTCCCATCCACAACCATCCAATGAGTAGTTTTATTAGCTGAAACTAAAAGCTTCCTTCTTCATATAATTTTTACAGTTCTTCGTCTTCTTTTATGTTGTATAATTCCGATAATCATTACCAGTCCTACTGCAGTATTACTCTTCTGCTTAAGAATATACATTTGAAAAAATTAGTTATAAGACCCTGTATAACACATCATTTTCTCTTCATTTGGGTTAAGGCAAAAAAGAAAAAATATATAATGAAATCGAATCGCTTCTTAGGATAAGAGTTAGCAAATTCTTTTCATTCGATTTTGGATCTATCATTTCTACAACTTCTTAATAGAAGACTTCTGACAGAGACAAGAAAGAAGTTAAATATTTACAGTAAAATATCCAATAACTTCAAACAGATTGGATGTATTACTTCTAACAATAAATTACTGAGATATAACTTCTATGTTTGTTGCGAAATGAAATGTGTTCAGTGCAGTTTACATTGTTTTTTCACTCAGTTGTTGACTTAACGTGCATAAAAAAAACCCTGAGTCCTTTTATTTTTATTAAGCTCTTAAATTTCTTATGAACTGATTATTAAACGTTTTCTTTGTTATTTGAACTATGTAAGCTGATTATTTAAATCATCAATCAAATCCGAAAAATAATTCTGATTAATGTAAATGTTAGTTAATCACAATTCAATTCATTCTACAAACAGTTGCCTTGTCATTTCAAATAAAGATATATATTAAATTTCTGTCAAAAGGGAGAATCATCCTAAAGTAATCTCTAGGTTTTATAAAGCCTTTTATCTTTTTACTGAAATGGGATTCCACTCTAAACGAGCAGTTCCTCGTAGTCCGAAATCTTGTTTTTAGCAGCCTTTTCTTTTGTGGTATTAAACGAGAGGAAAATCTCCCTTCGAAGTTGTATTCCATGCAGACGAAAATATTGATCTAATAATTTGGTGTCAGCAAGGGTACGGAATTTTCGGATCGAAAAAGCAGAGAAAAATGATTCAATAATGCTATTTAATTTATCTAATGGATTGATAAATTTTTCATTTGAGTTATTTTGCGAGTTCTCTTTTGTTTGATATGATCAAATCTTCAAAGAACTTACAAATATTTTGAATTCGATATCATTTTTCGAGCTAATACAGATTTCATAGATTTTTTTACGCTGATCTATAAACGTAATGATGCTTTGTCATTTCAACAATTATTTTCCGTCATATTTCTATTCAAACACAAGCATTTCGTGTTATGGGAGTTAATAAATTATTCTATTGTGTTATTTATTTTTTTCACTGACGTGACTATCCGACATTAGGTTGTTTAACAAATAAAAAAAGCATGTTGTTAGAATAAATTCTAAATAGCCATTTTAATTATGGATTTAGAAGCTTAATATATTTCAGAGTTTCAAATATCTTAATTAGTCTTTAAAATGCCATGTGTGCCTCCTTCCTATAAAAACGCGATGAAACAAAACTTTTACAGTAGACGCTGTCATCTATGCAAATATTGATTTAGATTTAGATTTTATTTTTCGAGTACTATTCGTAAGAAATTAAATAAATTTGAATTGCTTTACGTTAAAAATTGGTAATCAAAAGATAAAATTTTGCGTACACTGAAAATTATTTATTAATTTTTTATTCTGTTATTATTTACCAATGGAATAATTGGCTTAAATTAACTAAAAGTGTAATATGAAATTTTTGGAATAACAGTTATAAATACCTCGGAAAAACTGGGCCGATAGTTATTCCATTGGGTGCATACAAATGTTGCCTTATCATGCTGATGTACAGAAGTTAACAAATACTTGGAGTCACTCGCCATGAATTCTTCTCCCCTTCACTCGCTGCTATAGTGAGTGAGAACTGAAGTTGATGGCTGTGTATTATTACGTCCAATTGAATAGTGCTGAATGCGATCCTTACGCATTTAAACATAACTGATAGACTTGAACATAATTTAAATGTCAGTAAGGGGTATTCTGTGCAATGAAACTCTATATTTTAAAAAAAAGTCATTTCATTTGTTGGGAATCTTTCTATACCTGTACAACGCGAATCACGTCATTCACTGGTGATGCCGTCGTTCTACATACTGTCAACTTGAGCTGTCGCTGATTGTAGTTACATCGAAATAAACTGGTACGCTGACACAGCTCTCTCTTGCTTTATTATCTTTTCCCTCCCCCGAACTTCATTTTCTATACAGTTGTTTTCGATAACTTTCGCTGTAGAAAATTCGCGTAAAATGGGCTCTTATCATCGGTGTTATATCAAAATGTCGTATTCCAACAACCATACACAGCAAAACATGAATGATGTAACAGCCGCAACCACTAGCGACCTATAGCATTTTGTGACAACATATCACAAATAAATATCATATATCACATATACATTTTTAGAGCAGACGTAGCTAGCTAACCTATAAAAGTGTTGTGCATCAATCAATGTTTTGACATGTTTGACATACGATATTTCGATATAACCGTAACTTTATGTTACCCAATTTCTTTGATTTTTCCTAATTGCTACTAGCTGTTGCATTGTTTGACGTTTCCTTTCTTTTTTTACAGGCAAAGACTCCAATTTATGTCCTTCGTCCCAAACTTGCTGTTCAAAATCTATGGAGAGTAAATACGAGGAAGCTGGAAGAAAAGATCTCAAAAATCTGTTGCAAGGAGCAGATTCTTATTTAAAGACACTCATTTCGACGAGTGCCACCAAGTTCAGAGGTAACATTTATTCCAAGTGTTTATTACAGGAACAGCCCTCGACCTTCTCGGATGCTTAAATAATAATGGCCCCTTTTGTAGTTAGCTTCGCAGTATAGTGAACAGTAACGGATTTTGACAATATGAGGCAAAATTGTTTGGGGCCCTTTGCCCATCCAATGTCATAAATTCCCATCACTGCGATGTATGTTGAATACATATTGAGGTCCCCTCAGAGTCTCTAGGCACGAGGCCTCTAGCGCCTGTGCGAAAAACCGCCACTGATAGCGAAGAGATGTATATTTGGACCTTTATACATTGACCGGTTGGCTCCAAAATTTGCTAGATATCTACAACTTCGTGTCAGGGCCACATTTCATTTATCTAGCTTATTACGTTTTCATGATATCGCGTTCACATAAATACGGAAGGGCAGACCGACCCGTTGACCGGGCAGTCAACTCGTTCAAGGTATTTGGTCCAAACTTTAATTCAGATGTACAAAACCGGTGATCAAACCGTATGTCAAATTTCAACCATCTCGTTGGTTGCTATTTTGAGTTATCGTGTTGACATGCATATGGGCTGTCAAAGATAGACTTCTCATTGACAGTTTCGTCCAAAATTTGATACCAATTTACTGTTTTTGTGTAACCACCCTCTACCCAATTTCATTTGATTAGCTCTTTCCATTTCTAAGGAATGGTGTTTGCAGACAGACAGATACGATTCTCAACATTTGATTTTTCGAACTTGAGGAGATCTCAAATATGGAGATTCATCCAAATCTCGAATTTTTGAACGATTACAATACTTCGTCTATTTACTTTCTCGACTTCTTTCAATACTTTTTTTACTTTCTCGAATACGAAGAAAAAAAAAGGATTTAAAGTTTCACAGAAAAGGCACTTAACTGGATGCCTTAAATTAATTTCTATTCTATATTCATTTCCTAAAAACTTCAAAAAGATGTTTTATTGACAGTAAAAGACAATAATCAAGAAGAATTCTATATTTCGAAAATATGGAACGTACAACATAAATAATCTTTAAATTCTTCTACTTTTATTGAAGTAAAAAGCAAAGATGTTTTATTACCTTTTGACGTCCTTTCGGGATAGATATTTATTTGCTTTTAAAAGATAGTATATGAGGAAAGAGGATGCTGTACCCGGTTGTTGAAAAAAAAAAATCTATCGTACAAGAAGGCTGAAGAATATAATATGAAAAGAGATATTGTTACAAAAATATACAAAAATGCCTCTTCTGCGATAAATATCATTTCTAGATAAGGTTTCTAAATGCTAGAATAAAATTTACAAGGTTTTCAATCGTTAGATATCTGAGTCATGAGTATGCGCTATGGTGATAGTGCCAGTGTCAATTCAGTATTTCAAATGACTTTATATTACCTATCTACTTTTTTTTTTACATCGCATTATTTAGTGTTTCTGATTTTGCGCAAAACTGTTTTAAATGAACTTTTTTTCTCACAATTTCATTTTTCTCCCCTTTTAAACCCTGGCAATAAAAAAAAACTTCTTTTCTTTAGTAACTTTCGTTGTTTTTTTTCTTTAAGAAAAGCTGCACGTTCTTAAAATTTCACCCTATTCTTAAAGCAGTTTCTGTTTTGATTCTTAAAAGTATTTTTTTGAAACCACGTTTAAAAATACTCTTTCCCACTACTGTGCTTTCTAAAGCGAAGTTTCTCTCAAACGCAGTAAGAATGGAGAAACGCATGGAAATCTAACTGAAGTCCAGTCATGTTTCTGTGTGCGCAGATATGTAATCTAGACTTTGGAAAACAATATTAAATAACAATAAGATAATTTTAAACGAACTAAGCGGATAATTTAATTGTGAGATGCATGTTTTTTTTCGAATTTCAATGTTCTTAAATGTTCGGTAACTGCGCATCATTTTAAAGCCGACTGTTCACTCTGTTGTTAGAAAACTGCATAGAACATAAGAAGATAATTGGCATTAAAGTAGTAATAAAATCATTTTTTACAGTTGATAGAAAACTGGATAGAACATAAGAAAATATTTGACATGAAGTAAATATAATCATTTTTACTCAATTGATAGAAAACTCTATAGAATATAAGAAAATAATTGACATGAAGTAATAATAAAATCATTTTCATTTTATGAATAGAAAACGTCAAAGAGTAAAAGAAAATAATTGAAGTTAAGTAATAATACATTCATTTTCACTCAATTAACAGGATGGATCATAAGAAAATATTAGACATTAAGTAGTAATAAAATCATTTTTACTCAATTCATAGAAAACTGGGTAGAAGAAAAGTAAATAATTGACATTAAGTAATAATAAAACTATTTTCGTCTGAGTCTTACAGAAAAAGGCAATAAAAATATTCACTGACATTAGCGATGAGTTATGTTATTTTCTTTCTTTCCCTTTTAAATTATGACATTCTTACATTTCAATCATTTTTTAAAGCCGCGATTCACGTAATTGAGTAGATAAACTGCGTGTTAACAGGCATCGGTAAACGAGAACCCGTTTTCACATTTGTATTGTGTGTTCATCAGGTTTGAAATCTGCAGCCGTGTAACTGATTTGACAAGGAAACAATGCTTACTCGAAAGAAAATACAGTAAGAAATTTCGAAAGGCTCGCTATATGTTTATCTTTTGCTAGTATATCTTATTTGAAATCAATGGCTTGCGCTGCTGAAGTTTGTTTTTCCGCTTTATTACAAAACCATCAATGAAACGATTTCATGATGTTCGTTGGATGGTGATAGTGCAAGTATTAAATCAAATTCAATGACTCAGTGTCAAGTTAGATGACCGAATCAACTAATTTTGTTTCAAGAATGATGATTTTGATGTAAATTAAACATGAGCATCGCGGCTATGAGGCACCTCTTGACTATTGCCCCCCCCCCCCGACAGCGCTATTATAAGTGCTTCATATATTATTATATAATGTGCTCTGCGTTATATGAAAGGGTGAGTGGACGAATATGAATAAAAATATTAAAGTGGTATAACCATTAATTCATTCCTACTGTGAATTTCCCAAGGACCTTGTCCACAGCGATGAGTATGTTAAACAAGCTGGATCTGATTTGAAGTTCATCTATGCTGATGAAATAAGCTAAATTTTTGTATTAATACAAGAATCGTTTCCTAAGTTTGTACCTATTAACCAGTTTATTTGAAGTCAATTTAAAAAGAATACAAATTTATTCAGAAACTAGCTTGTTGAAAAGTGGCTGATATTTCTTAGATTAATATTTTGTAGAAAATCGATTGTTTTCGTTCAGACGAACAATCGATTGTTACTATTTGAATCAAAGCTTTCAGATCTGAGTCGCCTGAATGACTTCCAAGGCTGTATTTAAAATTCAATTCCAAATTCTTCCATCCCATTTCGAGTATTTCATAGGTGTCTATCAAAACACCTTGATCGTTTTAAGACTGGCTTAGAATATTTAACCATGCTTACTTATCTTATCTTCATTTAAGCGTTCCAAGTCTGATGGCTGATCTGCACTACATGGGGTACGAAAACAAAACGCAGGGGACCTCTCTAAATTATGAAACAGAAAAATCATTCTCCGGTCGAATATCCAACGTGACTCTAGTACCAAAGACCTTACCTTATCTTTGATAAAAAAAAAAATATTTTTTTTTTCTAATGATGGCCAATCCGTGAAGACGTCCTGAGTGTCGCATTCTTCAGACTGGCCTGCAAGAGAAAGAATCGTGACACACGGTTGGCGATGTCTCGCGCCCTTTTAAGGAAGCGGGGAGAAATAATAAGCAGAAGAAATAAAATAAAATAGAACCTAGACACTTGAAGAACGGCCGATTTTTGTGTTTGTTTGGGTCGCTGCATTTTTTATTTGACAGGACAACATTCCATCACACACCCAGTGCTTTTCAATAACCTGTTCCTTTCGCCTTTCACCACTGAAAATCCCTTTGAGAACAACCCCTTGGGAATTTCAGGGCTCTTTTGCTCTTATTCGTCTAGGGAGGAAAGATGGCTTCATTTGACTGCGGTTGTTGGAATCACTCGATTGCTTGCGTAATTGGCCTTCTCTCGCCACATTCTTTTATTAACTTATGTTTGGGGGAGCTTTATTGAGCGGTCCATTATGCATTTATTTTTCTCCATAATTTACCAGATGTTCTTCTGTTTCCGTTTGAAAAATAAATTAATATCGAATAATTTGAATCATCAAATCGTCACAGATCATTTTCTGGCTTATCAGAGTTTATGAAGCTATTTTAAATATTCACTGTAATTTAGCATAACTTTCAGATTTTTAAATTCTATTTCATGTGAACCTTGATTTTTTTTCCACCCCTAAATTTTTTACAATTTAGTTTCATCCGCTTTATTTTTTCTGTTCATAGTTTCTTGGCTCAGACAAATAGAAGCTAATTGCAGAGGCACTTTCTCAATTGTGCGACTGTATGCTATGCTTGAAAAACATCAATTTCATTTGCTGTAATGCATTCCTTCCTTTTACTGTCAAACAGTCTAAAGTCTTTGAGATAGTGTTGTTTCACATTAAGTCGACGTTTCATTTCTGTTATTAAATTAATATGTGTGCTTCCTATTTTCCGTAGTTTAATTTTTGCGAAACATCGAAACGTAAAAATTTTCAACTCTCGACAATACCTGGATGACTCATATTGTGATATCTGGGAAGGAATTCAACATTTTATTCTCAGAGTTGTTAAGATGGCTTCTAAGAATAATATCACAGCTTTCTCCATTTTTATCGAATTCTAAGTATAACAGTAAGTATTCTAACTCAACTGCTTAAGAAGAAGCACACCTTCGTGAAAACAATATCCTTTTTTTAAAGAAAAGAATCCGAGGTTATCTAACCAAGTTCAGATCGAGCAAAGTGCATAATAAATGACCATTTTATTCAAACGAAGCATTTCAATACAAAAGTCAATATTCCATCGGAAATGTTCCCCAGGTGAGTGGAAGCAGTCCCGAACACGGAATGGTCTTAATCGCTGTAAGGTCAGTGAACGCGTTCGTTCTAAAGGGTAGGGAGGTCACTGCCAGTTTGTCTACGGGGGATGCGGCATTTATCCTTGACCAGTGGTTGCTTTTGTTATTGTTCCGCCTCTTTTCTGGAGCGATGTCTAGTTGTCGGATGACATAGCATCGGAGGGGATTTAGAATGCCTCCATCTGAAATGTCCCTCTTGCGAGTTGATTAAGTTCAACATAAAGAGGAATGCTCAGTTGATTGTGATATTTAAGGCGTGGTTCAAGCTGTGCTACTATTGGTTGCCCTATGTTATTAATGATAATATTCATCGAATGAAACGGGAAAATTTAGCGATCTGCCAGTATTGGCCACCCGCTGACTGGAATTCAGTTAAATATTTATTTTGTATTGAAATTCAGTTAAATTTTCATTTTATAATTCAACTGACTAGAATCCAGTTAGATTTTGATTCCATAATTCAGCCGACTGGAATTTAGTTCATTTTTTTCCCCTGCATTTATAACTGACAGTCTGTGAGATTCCTTTTTTCCAGATGTGAATTAGCAACTATCCCACTTGTACAAAAACGCATACAGACGTTTTAGTATAAAAAAACCATACTGTGGACTTTGACCTTTGACAGGTGTAGCTTTTAAGGGTGTACTAAATCCAGAGTCTCTCATATGAGATAGAAATGTGCAAGATATCTCATTTTTTGAATTTAAATTATGCATTTCTGTGTAAGTTATGGGAGTTAAACCGTCTTGCTGCCATTGAACATAATATCAAGTTAATATTTACATAAAAACTGTAGTAAAGAATATTTGCAGCGAATGTTGAATCCATGTTTTTTATTTCTCTTTGTCTCTCTTTTTTTTCATACGAATCATATTCAATGTTTGCAAGCACTTTTAATTTTGAAGAAAACGTTTTTTAACATTACGAATTTTAATTTATGCCTCTATTAGTCTTTCTCATTATTAACACGTTAATCGCCACATGAATCAAATACGATTCACACGACGATCCAATACGATTCATGCCTACTATTTAATCAGATGACCCCTCCTCTACTGTAGTTAAGGGATAGCAGAGAAGGGGATCATCTAATTAGATAGATGGTTCGAATTTCAGACGTGAGTCGTGGCGACTAACGTGTTCAGACCCACCGGTATCTGAATTTTTTTTAACAGGAGCAAATGTTGTCTAAGTTGTGTTGCTATATGTTAATCAAATAGCGTTAATTATTCCTGTTATTGGAAAGTTCAGAAATCTTTTATATCATCGTAACCATTTACACTAACGAAAATATAACACCATTTATACCATTGTCATTGGATACTATTCATTGCTCCGTTAATACTATTATGTTTGTTTATACGCGTGTCAGTTATTGCGCCTAGCGGCACGCGAATCAAACGATATCTCACGAATGTTGTGTCACTTCAGTTGAGATTAGTTCCCCTCTTTCTGTGTTGACTCTTTTATAGATTGATCACTGTCTTCTCACGGCAATGTATTCATTTCTTTATTCATGTTTTTCAAAATGACCCGGTCTTCTTTAAATAAAGTTATCTTCAAAGATTAGTTTGGACTGGATTTATTTGCTTATCTTTTACCATTTAATTACGCTGAAACCAGTAATGGTCGTTTATAGATTGTAAAATTATTGCATTAAACTGTCCTGAGAATAAAAACTGTAGAGAAAGATTGAAGGGCTGTACTGGATTTATTTGCTTATCATTTACCAGTTAATTAAGTTTAAACACGTAATGATTGCTTATGCGTTGTTAAATTATTACAGTGACAAGTCCTCAAAACAAAGACTGTCCAGCAAGAAATTATTTGTCTCAGACAGTCAAATGTACTGGCTTGAGGTTTTATTGCACATTTCCTCTGAGCAATTAGTGTCTGTATTAAACAGTTTCAAAATACGGATTTCGTTAAAGAACAAACTCTTACGGTGAAGTCCATTTTTTTGTCTACTCGAAAATTTTAGGGGTCAAATCGGCTGATTCTTCTGAACTTGAACCATTTCCTTACAAAAAATTGCGTTAAAAAAAACCCTTTCATTTAGTAAAATATATACTTCTATTGTTTCATTATGTTTTTCCTTTTTGACTTTTATGAAGCTTTTCATCAACCCGACTTTGTTGAAAATCGGCACTTTTCATGTCATCTTTCTGCTATTTTGAAAAATAACGTTTTCCAGCAAAACTTTCGAAACACTTCTTATAAGAAAATAATTCCTTTTCTTTGTTTTATGCCTGCTTTTATTATATTTTGAAAAGCTCTTTATTTTATGACCTTACTGCTCTCGATCGAGTTAACTCGGATTACAGAAATAAAATATTATCCGCAAAGGTAACTGAATTTCGGTAAAGTGTCAAGCATAAATAAGACTGGTTGTAAAATTTATAACTTTTATATTTGTGCTCAGTATATGATTGGTCCTTTAATGAATTTAAGGATTTGTTCCAAACAAGATTTTTATTTCCCATTTCAAAAAATTTTATCGGAAAATCCATCCAAAGTCTTTTAGTCAAATTTATCTATTTTTTTCGTAAAACCGAACCAGTGCGAAAGTATTGGAATCTTTTTGGAAAGCGATTTTAGTTTTCTTTTGAACTTCTTTCAGTGTGCTTTCCGGTTTTGAGATCCAATAAAAACTCAACTCCTTTCTAACTCAAACTACTTTTTTTCTCAACTAAGGAGGAAGATCGAAAATAACTGAGTAAGAAATTAGATTAATTAACATTCCATTTGAATTTACTTCTCCTTTTGAAGCTAAGCTCTAAGATTCTGGGGCAGGATCTCGTAATTTAGAACAGTTATCAGAAGACAAAGACGACTCGTGAGCCATCAACTCGTTTTCAAAAGTTCCATATCATTTCAACCGCAGCAATTATCTACTTGATACGATACTGTCTGACGAATATTGAGTTAAGGATATAATTTCTAAAGTCTCTTACGCTGGATTTATGCATGCCTTTTTTAATACCAGTGATAAAATTGTTTTTGTTACATTATATCTGTAGGTTTTCATAAAAAAATTATATTTTATTATTTAAAATTAATATTTCGGCCTGTTCTTTCTTTCGTTAAAGAATTCTAAAACCATTTATTTCCGTTTTAACATTTTAAAATTGAATTTGCTTTTGAGTTATAGTTTTCGGTTCAGATTTATTATTGGTTATCAAAAATTAAAAATTGAAAAAAAAAAACTTCTAAATACTCCTTGTTCATAAGATGATTAATTTATTCCAGATTAATTAATTAATTGCATCCAGATTAATTAATTAAAATTATTCATTCATTATTCATTTCTATCCATATCATCTTGCCATTTAGGCCCCTATCAAACTATTTTCCTCCCGAATTAGAAGNAGAAATGCATATAAAAGCAGATTATCCGAATTAGAAGCAGAAATGCATATAAAAGCAGATTATCGTAATTAGAAGCAGAAATGCATATAAAAGCAGATTATCCTGGTGATGTCAAATGGCCTCACAGGCCCGGAAAGGGTTAAAGAATATTTGTCATCCATATTGAGAAATATATAGTATTTCTTACTTTTTCCTCTGAGAAGGACTGCTTGTCATAATTTTAATATTGGTTTCGTGTGGAAGTTTGTAGGGTTGTTCAAGGTGAAAAAGGTCTGGTGTTATTAGCTGTCTTACAGCTTCAAAATGAGACGTTTTCTAGCAAAAGAAATCAAACATACCAACTTAGATTAACTGAATATACTTTACAAAAATAATAATAATAATAATCATATTATATACTGGAATATCAAACAATTCAATCATAAAACTGGATGTGATACTTGAATTTAAAATTTAAATTCAAGAAATGAAAAAGAAATGTTCTAATGTTGTACTAACAGTTAGTTTTGGATACTTATTCAGTTTTAAATTTTTTTAATAAAAGCTTGCCTATTGAAAAATCTTGAATTTATTTTTCTTCCACACACTTTTATCATCTGCCTCTCATTTGGACTGTCAATTCCTCAATCATGGTCCATCCACAGCGATCCGACTGCTTCGTTGAACCTCGGCGAAAACACCGTCGGTCACCGCAAGCTGCGGTTGGATTTGATATAGTAAAGCCCCATTTGGAAACGAACTGTTAGGGACGGACCTCATCATTTTGAACCGTGAGCAGATAGATCATTTCAAGCTAATATCTTTCTCAGTAGCGAATTCTGACAGACATGGAAGTGGTTGACTGTTATATAGTATTGAAGGATGGATGGCTGTTAGAGTATATTTAATATTATGTTCACATAACAACTTCAATATTTCTGGTATGGGGGCCCCCCCCCCATTTTTCTTCCAATAATCTAGGATTCAAGATTTGAGTAGAATTTCAAATAAATTTTCTTAGCGATTTTGAGTTAACCGCTTCCCTTACGAATTACTTTAATAAACATTTAACCAGGAAGGAATTTTGTGTTTGAAACGCACAGTAATGATGCGCATGAGCTTGAAAAGTGCTCTATTATTTCATTTGTGACTAGAAACAATTCTTGTGATGTTGAAGTTATTAGGACTGGTACCAAAAAGAAATGCATTCGTTGAGCACGCATGTAACAATAATGCATGGCAAAAAAGTAACGCTTTCTGTCTCCTCAACAAAAAAAAAAGGAAAAAAGAATGCGGATACCATCAAATGAATTAGTTAATTTATTTATTTTCCGCATATGTACTTTCCAAATAACAATTATGTTATGAATCAAGAAATACCAAAAGCCAAATGTAGCTGATTCTTTATGAAAAATAAAATGCATCAATTAAAAATAGCTTACCCATTATTTCTGGGCAAAAATATGTTTTTAATTATTATGACGATTGTTGTTATATTCTTTCTGGTAGAGAAAATAGTTAGTATCCGCTCAAGTCTGTTATGATTCTGTTCAATAACAAACATCAAAGATTGAACAATAATAATAAAAATGTTTTTCCAAATATATCGAATTAGAAAAATTTCATTGCTATAGAAGAAGATAATCTGAATTTTGAACTCATGTTTATACATCGTTTTTGATTTATTCCATGTCTGGATGACACGGTGACCTTATTTTCGGGTAGCAGAGCCTACGGTTCAAGACCCATTTGAATCAAAGGTCTGCCGTGTATGTGAGCCTGATGCGTGTTAAATTTGGTTGGGATGGTCAAGCGTGTTCAAATCGCTGTGTTTTTCTTTATTGGCTTTCTCCAATTCAGCCTACCCAGAGAATGGTGTGGAGAATGGGATACTGGGTAATGTATCACTCTTGCCATTTGACCACTGTTCAAAATTTCGAGGTCTATGTCTATTTGCCTTCGCTTTACTTCAACAAGGGACGTTATTCTAAGAAATCAAACGATTACCTTATTCTCTAATTAGTTATTCCTTATCAGCACTAAAAGATTTGCTTTATTGTAAGAAGTTCATTTCAATTTATTATCGTTATTTCTAACACAATTGCAATTCTTGAGTCCAATTTATTAGTATAATTCAAAGTTATGTTAATGATTTTTACTGAAATTGAATAGAATTATTTTAATTGCATTTTACTATGCCAAAATTTCGCAGAACTACACATCCCGAATATGAGAAAACATAATAATTCAGAAGCCAATGCGAATGAGTCCAGAAAAAAAGTTGAAAATTCATATTTTTAATACCATAATTTTTAAAAGTTTTGGTTTATTAATTTGATTAGTGAAAGTATATAAAGTCTTCTAATGAAGCAACAAGTGAATCTTTTAACTACTAAAAATAATGTTATTAATTCCTTCAAAATTTACAAAAACCAGAATACATCAAAAAATGGACGCTTTGGCTTCTGAACGACTCAATTCTGATCTCATAATCGGCAATTCCAACATAATGTTCCAAAGCAATTAAACACGAGCAGCCTTTTTTATTTCTTTTCGAAAGGATGTTCAGAAGAAGTGTATTGGTAGTCAAGAGAGAAGAGTTTCGTGTTGATGGCCTACAGCGTTGACACACCTCAACTGCTGTTTCTGTGGGAGCAGCTCTTGAATTATGGATGGAAAATGTGCATTGCGACAGAGAGAATTCGAAAATTTTCTTTCTGGGGAGATGCTCCACGATTTTCCTCAATTCAATTGCACGAATGTCTTGTTTGGAATTTTCTTTAAAAAAAATTCATACGAAAAAAGAAAAACAATCTGATGAGAAAGCTTGTATGAATTATGTATGTGGATTCTTCAACGGAAGGAACAGCTTTGTGTCCATAAATGGTTCAAGAGTTTAAAAATAGTGCAGTCTGGAAAGTTGGTTTGGAAATTATTTCTATTGGAGCACAACTGAGCTGCATTTAAAGTGAAACTTCAGGTGTCGTTTTAAAAGTAATTAATGCTAAATATTTTTTTTTAAAAACATATATGTACTTTATGTATTAAAATATATCATTCAACCGTCTTGTTGAGGGGTATATTTTTTCTACAGAACATTTTGTCAAATGGCAACACTAAAGGCTGTATATTCCTTTATATTGACATTTATTGGAGTTTTTCTCTTAATTCTATAAACTTAAAAATATTCTTGAAAATTTTAAAATTTAAGAAAATCAATTTATTCTTATAAAATGTTTGAAAATAAGTAGAATTCAATTTTTCTCATAAATGGCGTTTTGCATGTATTCAATACTTGTCTTGTAATAATAAACCGTCAAATTATTTTCGTGCTTTCTTTTTATCACTCTGAATAAATTATACGGCGTAAAAAATTTTAATTCTTAAAAAAATTAACAATTTTTCAGCAAAACTTTTAAATTGTTAACGCTTTTAAATTGTAAAATTGTAAACGCTAATGTAAACGCTAAATTGTAAATGCTTTTGAAACTGAAATTTTCAGCATATGCTGTTGTGCAAGTATATATATAAAAGAAGCAAACATAATGGAAAAACAATAAAATAAAATAACAAACTTTCATATCAAACTTGAAAAGATATGAAAAAACGGAATTGAAAGTATATCCGAGTAAAGATAAAAATGCGAATAGTACCAGATGGAAAACAATAGATAAAACCGTAAATGTGTGAAGAAAAATACATCACATACGCAATGAATGCGCTAAAAGCTGCAATTCGCAATGATTTCATCCCCCGAAGAATCGCCATTGTGCTCTAATTGCGTTTTCTTTTTACGATTTATACTTTATATATATATATAAATTAATTTCTATCCTGATTATTTGGAACTAATGAAAACTAATATCAATAAATTATGTGCAGAATTTCTTGATATAGAAATTAATATTATTAGTAAAAAATTAACACTACACTCCTGCTAAAAAAATAAGCAACAAAGGCAAAACTCGGAATAAAACAAAAACTATTTAATGGATATCCGTGAAAGTTGTACACGAGGTAGGTGTGGCATTACTAGACCACATATCAAACAATAAAGCAAAGACAAACAAGAACACATATATTACGGCCGTCGCGGCGCGACAGCCCAAATTGATAAGCAGAATGTGCAATGGGAACCACACGCTAAAAAAACGGGTATGATACCTTCTAGCTGAAATGCATGCTTGACAACGGCGAGGCATGCTGGCAATAGTGTCGTTGATCGCTTGTTGTGGCAGTAATGCCCATTCCTGTAGTAAGGCTTGTTGGAGCTCGTGGAGGGTGCCTGGCTGCACTCTGCGACCTGCAATCCGTCTTCCTAACATGTTCCACACATGCTCTATGGGATTCAGGTCCGGTGATCTAGCAGGCCACGCCATCTGTGGAATGGTTTCACTCTCCAGATAACTCCCCACCAATCGCGCTCTATGCGGGCAGGCGTTATTGTCCATAAATATCGCGTCGGTACCCATTGCAGCGATAAAAGAACGCACAAGAGGGTGTGGCATTTCGTGGCGATATCGGACAGCTGTGATGGAACCCCCAGCGAACACGTAGAGGTCAGTTCGGCCGTTCATTGCTATCCCTGCCCAGACGAGTAACCCGCCACTTCTGTAATGGTCTCTTTCGACGATGTTTGGCGCCCGATAGCGTGTCCCTGGCTCTCGCCATATCATTGTCCTTTGGGAATCGTTCTGGATGTTAAATCGAGACTCATCCGTAAAGAGTACGTGGCCCCACTGCTCTGGTGTCCAACTGCGATGTTCACGGGACCAATGCAACCGCGCTCTGACGTGCGCTGGGGGCAAACGCACAGCAGGTCGTCGTGCGAACAGTCCTCCTTCATGCAGTCTGCGCGACACAGTTTGGCGGGATATGGGCCTTCCTGCAGCAGCAGAGAGCTGCGACGCCAGCTGTCGCGCTGTTAGTGTTGTCGGGCGTCTGGCACATTGCAACAGGTAGCGATCGTCTGGTGTTGTGGTGATTCTCCGGCGTCCAGACCCACGTCTTCTACTGGCGTTTTGATCCCTTTGGTAATGGTTCCTACGATGCACATTCAGTTCTCTGGCAACAGAAGATTGTCTTGCACCAGCTTGCAACATACCAACAGCCCTACAACGCATCTCATCGTACAAATGGTTTCTTCTACTCATGTTTTCCTCTTTGGCTATCTCGGATTCCGCGGAACTATCGCTGCTTGCATAGGTCCGGCAAGCTCCTTTTTAAGGCGTTGCTGTGTGACCGCGGGATTGCGTTTTATGCTAATTTTAGTTGCCTATTTGCATTCGGCGATGCAACCTCTACCTCATATGTAAATTGTGTGTTTTAATTCACCGTTTTGCATGTGTACCGCGTCTTTTCGTGTTTGTTGCTTACTTTTGGAGCAGGAGTGTAATATATTTGATAAAAGAAATGTTTTTGATTTTAAAATAAATAAATTTCCTTTTTGGGATAGTAATCTAACAGATTAATATACAAAAATTTGATTTTAAATTTTATACTTAGAAACCTGTTAGTCTCAGATATTAAAAGTAAACTCAATAACATTAAACAATTTATTAATAATGCGTTGATGTATGGTTTTACAAAAAAGTTTTATATGCTTATATAGATAAGAAATGTTACATGGAATAAGTTACGTAGAATAGTTATTTTATACTTAATAGTTATTCTTTCATATTTCTATATGTAATTCTAAACTGTTCTATCTTTTATTTGATTTCTTATATATCTTCTTAAATATAGATGGCGCCAATGTTTTAATTGAATTTTAAAGGTTATTTTTATTTTTTAAAAAAAGTTAAACTTTTCGAAATAAATTTTGGCTCCGATAATTAATTTTTTAATTTTTAATGCATTTTTCTGTTATTTAATGAATTGTTTTACAGAATTTTTTTAAAAAAATTCAGTTTTCCGTGGTAATGTACTCATTGTTACTTCAGTGAAATGATTGGTATCATGTAAATATATTTGGTAAAAAAAAAAGGTTTGTTTTTAGTTTTTTATTTACTTAATTGTTAACATATTTTATTCTTAAAATTTGAATTCTTGGTTAATGTGCAGTAATTAGAGTTATTAATGGTTATTTTAGTTTAGTGCTTTCTCTTTCTTTCTTCTTTTTTAGGGTTGTTTACCCTTTCTGTTTTTTCAACAATTAGGCTTCATGGATGGTTAGCGCTGTAAAATCTGATTTAAGATGAAGAGCTGGTCCGAATTCTAGCTGGCCACTTTTATTATTGGAATTTCAAAATTTGGATTAATTTGGATTGTCTTTTTCAAGTATTATTAGATATAACTATATGTAAAATTTTTATTTTAAGTCTTAATCTGATTATTTTCATATGCCCAATTATTAGTTTTCTTATATTACTTGGTTTAAATTAACTAGATTATGATTAAAATTAAGGTTTTTGCAAAATTTTCAAAGTTGGATATTTGTTTTAGAACTTAAGGTTTTGAATTTTTATCAACTAAAGACAATAATTACTATATACATATATATATATATATATATTCAGTTCAATATAAATAGGTTACCATTTTGGAATAGTAACTTAAGTCGTTTAATATGTAAAAATATTGTAATAAATTATATTCACAGAAGCAATATGATAGTCACAGATAGGAATAGTCAGCAGTCCCATATTAATGCATTTTTTTGAAAATGCTTTGAAATATGGGTATCCTAAAAAATTCTTGTATATACGCTCGTTCGGGATTTCCCTGCTGATGACGCGTCCCGGACGTTAGCGTTATATTCTGTTTTGTTATTTTGGTTTGTTCTTTTCTGAAATAGTTTTAATGTTTTCTTTTGTTAATATATATATATACAAAAAACAATCAAATCAGTAGTAAAAACTACATAAAAACTAAAAACCAAACAAACAACAACAAAATGTAAAAAAACAATGCAATAAACTGATCGAAATAAAAAAACCGATAGTTTCAATAGGGATAAAAATTATATAAGAATAAACAAAAGGTGGAAATAATTAAAAAATATATAAAAAACAAACGCTTTTAAACGTAAAACTTTTTTACTGAAATACTTTCCATCCTTTTGTCTCTCCATTGAATTTTGATTTTTGATATATATACATACAGTGTGCCCGCTAAAGTCCGTTGTCAACCCAATAATTTCTGAACGGCAAGAGATATAGTAGTCATAAAAGTGGGGTCTAGGTATAGTAAAGTTGCCATGCGCTACGCAAGGAAACCGCTTACAGCGCCAACTGGCGTCAAAATTTAGAGTTAGCGTTCTTACCTCAAAAACGGTACGAAATACGGGAAAAAAGTCAATTACAAAATTGTTCAGCATCATCGATTTATTACAAAAAAACATCTTGCGCATAAAAATGATACAAATGAAAAGCACAAAACGCACATTTGTTTGATCGCGTTGAACAAAACTGCACTTGCCGGAAATGAGGCTCATCTATCTGGTTTTTTTATAATTAGTTTATAAACAGTTTAGTTAGTTTATGAACTGTCTGAATTTTATTTTATTTATAATTAGTTTATAAACAGTAATACTAGTTTACCTTTGATTAGTTTAGTTTAGTTATATTCACGCGAGGTTTATTTTGGGACAGACCTTGTAATTTTGAACCGCGGTCAGATGGCGAGGACGACGCCTGAGCTGGCACTCCTGTCCAAATTTTCGCACCCCTTCAACGGGACAACGTTTGACCACTGCGTATGATTTATCTTGCAAAAGGCCCCATACACGGTTCATCTTCAGTGGAATCGGGTTTCGAGCGTGGATCCCTCCGGCCCCAAGCCCAGATAGATATGTGTACTTGTGTTGGGAAGGAGATCCTCTTTGTCTCCACGGCTTTCCACAAATTGCACGAATGTCTTATTTTGAATTAACATTATTTTTTAATAAAAGAATGTTATATTGTATTAATTTACGTGGCATCGTTAATTATGTTGCCAAGCATGTAGGAAATTTATTCCTAGTGTTATTTATGATATTTTTCTATCATTCTTATCTGTCTTCAGTTCATGACGATTCTATTATTTATTTCTTTATAGAGATGGAGAATTGTCAAATCGACCTGCAGAATAGTCTAACCTACCCATAACTTATGGTTATCATTTTTTAAAAAAATTATTTAATAAGAAGCAAAACTCATAACCACTTTTCGATAAAGGAGTCATGTCAGTTTTTAAAAAACTTGGGCAGCATTCGAAATCTCCTAATCATGAACCTGAAATTCAGGAGATATTAAGATTCCGCACAACGCGCTGTAAAAGAATCTGAGCCAGTATCTTACCGCCTGTGTCAAGTCCATTTGGTGTAGTTTATGTGACGCCAGATTTGTGATCAAATCCACTTCCATATTCAGGAGCAGTTTTATCTTCTTGTTATAACTATTTACTTTCTTTAGGAGAGAAAGAAGCTTTTTTTTAATCTCAGAGTGAAGGTCACGCGTATCGTCTCTCAATGAGAAAAAAGACATCCTGTAGAACAATTAGTATTCGTAGCAATTTTCAAAAAGGCAAAAGCAATAGGTTTCAAATCTTTCACTAGTCTTGAATCTGCTTCACTCATAATGAATTGAAGCTATGAGCGCTGGAATTTTGGAACTGCCATCGTTTTCCAGAATGTTTTCTAATTTCACAGACTGTTTATTCATTTTCGTTAAATTCATTTTATTCTGAATTAAGAGAATTAATGCAATCAGTGCTATGAGACGAAAAAATGCTGATATTTTTGAAATGGAATCTTGCAAACGCATTCTTTACTTTCATTTGCTTTTTATAGAATCCTAGCTATCACAGACCCTAGATACAATTATAGGAAAATAAAATGTGCAATTTGCTGCGATCAGAAGTATGTGTTCTACATCAGGGCTTAGTAAACTTTATCCATTCACTTTTTAGGCCGAAAAAGTGTTCACGATCCACCAGAAAAACGTTGTTGTGACCAAGAAGTTAAAAAAATAAATAAGATAATGAGGTACTAATTAATTATAACTACAAAGAAATTTTCCAAAATTTCGGTATTCGGCAAATTTCAAGGAAATCAAGATCATTTATTAATTATCTTTCATACAAAGGTCTGAATCAAGAAAACCTCGTGGGAGTTTTCCAGACCCATTTGGAGTCAGTTGATGTCAGTCATGTCTTCTTACACTTGGAATCGCGAAAACGAACAATATGGGTTGACTCACATGTGGAATGAAAACACCTTCGGACTTACTAATTAATTTATTATTTTTATTACTAATAATATCTGGTAATTAATGATAAATGCCAACCATTGCACTAAAGGAAGTTTTCTTCATTTAATAAATGCTTTATGTGTTTGTCTTGATTTACTATGCAAATACATACTTGGGGTAGCGAAAAGCTTTTTCAGCCAAAATTGGAAACTTTTTTGGATCTAAGAGAGATCGCGATTACAAAAAGCTTAAGTTAATATTCAAGACTGGAATCAAACGCTCTTTCAAATCTGAAATCTAAAGAATCTGAAACTGTAGATGAGGTGGTGTGTCCTTGTTTGCTGTTATTCTTTCCCAGACACATTCTTCGTGTTGAATGTTACAGCGGAAGAAAACTGTGTAGGCCCAAAAATGTCGGCTCAGCTGTTACGTTTTTTCGAGGCCATTAAATATGATAGGAAGTGATATTTCGACACGGATTCGCTCTGCTGTTGCAACAGACAAGAAGGGATCGAACCTTTTGCTTGAGAGATAAATTTGAAAGCCTGTAAATAATCAAAGCACGTTTTTTCAGTTTATTTTATGAAATTTTTCTTCTGATATTTCATAAAATAAACATGCATTTCATAATGTAACCTTACGCCATGATCGAAAGCAAACATGTATGAGATAGGAAGATTGATTTGACTCAAACCTGGGTGAGGCAGTCTGAAAGATTGATTTATCCTATTACGCAAGAGTACAAGTAAACAGCTTGTAAACGGGGGTTTTGGAAACGGCATTAGATATACAAATTTATTTACAGCTGCGTGAAACAAATATAAAATGAGAGGAAAGTATGTATATGTTACAGTTAAACATCCGGTTAGTATATGAATAATAGCCGATTATTATTTATATTAACCACGGTTATTAGTAACAGCCGATTAATCGCGTTGACCGTAACATAATACATGTCCAATCACCAGAAAATTTGCTATATTTTCTCTTGTAAGCACACTCTTATTTTCATTTCTACATCTCTTTCTTGTAGTATTACACGTTTTCGAAGAGTTATTTGCTTATACATTGATTATATGAGTAAGAGGAACTGAATCCTTAGATGCGAAATTCCATGTTCTATGGTTTGGGCACTTGTTTTCATCCTCGCCACTTTCTTGCTGTGTTATCTGTTTCTTCAAATCTATTTGCTCACACTCTAATTGCATGAGTAAAAGGGACTGAATTTTTAAATGCGAGATTCAAATAAGCTCGAAATGTATGCTGCAACAACGTATCTAGTTATTTTAGTAAAAAAATCCTTCAAGCCGAATGCACGTTGTTTGCCCTTCCTCGACTCCATTTGTATTAACTATCACTAAATACCGTTTCCACAGTAAATAAAAACATTTTTATCATCCAGATGCAACCACTCCCATTTTCTTCTTAACATAACTTGCTCTGTTTAGGGTTGCAAAATCGTCTGCTTCACTGTCTCACCTAAGGATTCAGTGTGTACTGCATTTTCGTTACCAAGGGTAGCCTTCCAGTTGGCTGTCCATTACCTTAATAAATCCTTTGTCTCTAGCCAAGCTAAGCTCAAATCTCTTTCTGTATGTACCAAAGAATTTTTACTGAGCTCTGTTTAGATGGATTAGCTCTCCGTTTTGAAGCTAAACGAGGGCTATTTTGGGCCGGATCAACTGAGCTGGTCGGTGTCCAAACATCCAGCAGTGAGTGAAAGCTCGACCCTGACGTGCACCAGGCCCACGTGGTGGATTCGCGATCCTCCTTTTTCGAAGCCGAAACCCTACCACTAGGCCATCCTGCCTCGATTTTTTTACTGATATTTTCACTGAGAATTTCATGGGGAATAAACACAGAATTCGATTTTTGTCAATATATCTCCACAGAAGTATGACAGGTTATTGAAAACGACCATACATAATAGAATTTTCATCCGCAATCGGTGACGGTCACGTGCTTTGGCTGCATGCCAAAGAGATTCAGACGGTCTGTCTACAAATTAGCATACAAACGAAATACTATTTGATTCTGTGATAATTGAATATGAAATAGGAGCCATACCAGAATTAATTTATTTTCGTAATATACGCATTTTTTTTTTGTTTCTTTATTTTGTGTCGGGGGAACACGGGGACATTGATACACTTTTTTTTTGGAAAGTTAAAAAAATTATTTTACCAACGAAATTATTAGAACTAATGCATTATATTTATGCATTTGTTAATCTAATATAGGATTTCAGTCGAGGTTTGGTCATATATGAAATACTAAAATATTTAATACGCTTTTTTCTTAAAAATGGATATGTATCAATCTGCCCCATACAACGTGTACATTGGTACATACAGAAATATCGAAAATAATTATGGTTAATAGGTCTGGTATCAAAACAAAAGGTGCTTTATCAATAGATTTTATATTCCAAATCAAGGTTTAAAAGTTTAACGTAGTAACAAACTTTTATTTTAATCAGAATTCATCATTTTTAATGAGACTGGAAAAATGAATCAATAATACCTCAGAAAATAATTTATCTCTACAAATAATAAAGGAGAATGTGATTGTCAAAAAATACGTTGGGAATGTGAGCCTCAAAGCCGTTTTGGGAAATTTTATTTAATTAAAAATTAAGGGAAATTTTCGCGTTCTTTCTTGATGGCTTGCGAAAATAATATAGCACAAAAATAACTTTTACACCATCTGAAAATACAAAAAATTATCTTTTCGATTATATTAATTAAGTTTCCTTACATTTTTTTGCCCATTTTAATAAATTCGTAAAATATTTTAAGCCTAATATACAACAATACTTTTAATTTTTGCAATGAAATTCAAACCGTGTCCATTGTTTAAAACAAATACTTAATTGTGTGTTTCTCTTAGATAGTTCATTTTTGAGTTTTTTCCATTTCTGAAGACGATTTTGCAAAGTAGTTGCTGTTAAGGCGCATTGATACACACAGAAGATGCATATCAATGTGCCCCGGAGTCAACTGTATCAATCTGCCCCAAGAGTTTACTTAAAAAAAGGGGTCTCGCAAAATCAACGCTAAAAAGCCTCAAAACTTAATATAGTTCAGAAAAATAAATGTTTTTTTCTATCTTTGGAGGAGATTCCCTGGCAGGAAGACGTAATTAGTGAAAGAAATCACACAACACGTACTTAGAGTAAAATTTACTTAGACGAGAAGATTAGCGGTTTGATTCATTTGTAAATTAACTTTTGACTGAAAAATATACCGTGTGCTAAGGGTTACATTGGATATATGTATGAGAGGATATGAACATCTTGAGCCATCCAATCATCAAAATTTAAGAGAAAAATTTTTAGCAATGCTCCCGCGTATTAATCTCCCCCATCTCCCCCTATACTTTTTTTCTCTGAGTGTCGGGAAACACTGAAAGGATGCCTTTACTTAAAGATTTGCATTCATCAATTTAGCATTTTTTTTAAATTTTATATTTGGTAATTCATTTTAATGCGATTTTGCAATATTTTTATTCGGACGAAACGCAAGTAATTTTTAAAAATAAAGTTATTAACAAAACGAAAGTTTGTGCCAATTGATTCATCAGTTCTGTTTTTCATGCTTTTATTTCTTAAGCACTCTGACAATGTACATGAGATTTTCTACTACAACTTTTGCTGTGACAATCAGATCTGAGATATAGTTGGCGAACTAAAAGCCCGTCTTCGAATCTTCTAGTGAACTAAGAATGAAGACCAATTGCATCGCAAAAGAAAAATTTGCTTAATATTCGAGTTGATATTCCTCTACGGATGCAGTTAAAACTGATAAAACCTTACTTTGATGAGAGATCACCGTGTTTAATATTTCCTTTGACTGTGATTTTGGCCTTACATCATCATTAGTTATAATGTGAGTTTTATTGTAAAAGAGCTGGCAATATACTCACGATATAAGACGATTAAAATCGCTTGATGAGGTTTTAATCGTATTATACCGTGAGTACTTCAGTAATACGATTAACGTTGCTTTAAGGTGGCTTTGGAAGCTAAAGCTTCAGTTACTTCTTCATATAAAATAAAAGCAATATTTAACTTTTATTGCTTCTCCTGAATTCTCTAAAAGTCAGTGTTTTAAAATGAAGATGAAAAAATTGAATAAATACGTTTTCTATAAGAAAAGTTAGCAGTAGAAACGGGATATGTCTCACATGTACTAGGCTATTTCTCAGATTTAATTTATATTAAACTGGAATAATAAAACAATAAGAATCGCGCTTTCTTGGTATATCACTACAGAACAAAAGAACACATAATATGCTCTTATGAAAAAAAAATCATGATTTTATTTCATGGGATCATAACAAAAGACCATAAACAACTGAAATTTGTGCAATTTTTAAAAAAATAACAGTGAATTTTCATCGCTTTTCAATATGCAAGTGTATTTTTGCTATGCAACATTTTCAGCAACAGAACTTAGCCTCGATCTAGTTCATTAATTTTTCAAATTTTTTTATTAAAAATAAAAGTTGCACATTTTAACTTAATTTACGTAATTTTTCATTTGAAATTCCTCGTATTTTGAATATAAGGTAGGGGCCCGAATATCGCCTACCACGGTTTCTTGATTTAAAGTTGTATATGGTGGCAACCACCAGAACTGCAAAGCTTACCCCTTTCAGTAAAGCTCTGCATGGAAGCCACACTCATTATCAGCTAGACCATTCTGAAAATATCAGGTGTCTTGTTCTGGCCACTCTTAATCTGAATTAAATATATGAAAAATTTTGCTCCTTTTTATTATGTTATTTTACTGTTAGTTGTCTAATAGTATTGGGCAAGTGTGTACAAAATTTCATGGCAGTGAACGAATTATTATTAGAGATATCACATGTTTTATGTTTGTAACCTAACTTTTGGACATCAGTGTATAATTGAATTGCGAAAGAATCGATTACAAAGACGAAAATTTTTTTTTTATAAATCAGATACATTGCTTCTATGTTTTTCTATTACACTTTTGTTACGCAAAACTAAAAAATGTGACTACTTTGCACGATATATATTGCATAAACGTTTACCTTCATAGGTGCTGCTAAATAAAGTAGGTAAAATAAATAAGAATGAAAGGCATTTTTATGTAATTTCTAAGCTTAAAAATCAGGCCAGTCTTGATTCAGTATGCCATGCAATGTGCATTTTGATGCGTATTAAAGGCACGCCTGGGGCCTCGAAATGCAAAAGATTTTTGAAAAATATAGCGATAAATTGATTTATTGAAGAAACTCCCAAAATTCATTTCTATCTAACCAGATATAAAATCTTAGTTCATGTAGATTGGTGTTTAATCAATTCCAGACGTAAAAACACTATCCCATCAGAACTTTCAGGCCTAAGGAATCAACCCATTTTTTATTAGAAAGCTGTCATTTCTGTGATTAGACTGAGTGGTGAATTTTCATTTTATCAAATAATTCAGTTGTCATTAGTACTAATAGATCAGTTAGTATTCATTTCCAGAGAGCATTCAATGAGCTACATGCGAAACTAGCGACTCCCTATTTCTATTCCATCTCCTCACACTTTCCTTAAATGCCTATTAAAGACCCTATGTTAACTCTCATCACCATGGTCCCCTACCGCCTTAATTCTTAATCTGACCACCAAGATATTCCTCTGAACATGGGAAATATGGTTAAAGGATGAAATTTCTTAATGATTCTGGTTTGTGTTACCGTAGAAAAGTCTTTTGATATTAGAGATGCGACTCTATTCAAAACTGTCCCAGGTTCGAACCCCATTAGGAAGAAAAAATAAGCCTCGATAATTTGTAGGTCGCTGTCAGAGGACAAATTCTTCTGCTGAGCTTTACACAATTGTGTGAAAACGAATTCTCTTCCTTTGGAATAGGCTGTCTAATGAACTGGCTCATTACAAAAAGTTTTTATAAGGCAAATTTTATTTACGATATCATTTCAATTTTGGATAATATTTTATAGTAAGCATTTCATCGAACAGCGTGCCAATTTTATGAGCTCCAAAAAGGGTACTGAAGTTTAGTGTTACATTTATAGCTTTATTAAATAGAACGCAGGTCTTTTCGTTTAATTTGAAAATAATGTTTTCGAAATGTGAAAAAAAATGTGTTTCTTTAAATTCATATTCAACAGAAAGAGTAAATGTGTTAGTCAGTGTTCTATTCTCATTTGTTATATTTGCAAAGATTGTGATTACCAATTTATTTCCATATGTTTAATTCAATCAAAATAGGATATCGCGTACAAGAAATTTAATTTTTGTTATAACAACGCATCCAAAGCGTTGCTATAAAAGTATGTGCCATTTAATATCCAACACAATTTTCGAGTAAAAATAACAAGAAATCAATAGTCTATTTAAATCTTATAATTCCAACAGCTGACCGTATTTTGATGACAATATATTTTGAAATATTTTTTATCTTAAAAAGTATGATCTTAAAATGTATTTCTCGATTTCATGCATTCTCATTTTTTTAAACTAAAATAAAAATGTTAATTATCTGTCTTGAAAAGAGTCAAAAAGTATTGTAAAGTTCAATTCCGTTAACTTCTGCAATGATTTTTTAAATATCATTACACCTCTATATATGAAACACGAAGAACTAAATAACATTTGAACTTGACATTTAGTTTATAAGAAGTCATAATCGCCTTCTTTCGAGGCAATGTGTATAAATTTTGTATAATTTTAAACTTTTTCGTTTTACAAGGTATTCAATAAATGTGCAATATTTCAAAAACTTAAAAAATAATTTACTGTTTAGAATTAATGTGTAATTTTAATTCTAATAAATTATTAAGGCATCATGTTGATGTTTTAATGAATTCACAAAAATTAAAATTATATTATTATTGAATTGATGTGCTTTTATTTGACAATTCGCTCGTTTTTATTAAAATCAGGTTCATGTTCTAATCAAATTTATCTCCGAGACTTTTTTTAAGTTTGGCGATTATCTTAGTGTATGAGAAAGGTATTTTTAACTTATCATGGATTATTTTTTAAAAAAAGGTTTCTGGTTCTTTGTTGTATAGCAAAATAATCTGAAAAAGTGTCAGAATGAGTTTGATTTGGCATTAATCTTCAGTTTAAAAATAAGCCGTGAAAAATAGCTTGGAACATTTTTTCCCCTTTGTTACATGAATTCATGCATCAAGAAATTTTTAAAACTTATAAAATAGCGAGACAAAACGGTTTATAATAATTTGTTTCTTCAAGAGATTGACTGTTTCTTCAATGAAAAGAAGCATAGATTGTACGTTGATTTTAACATTTAATATTAAATATCAAATTTGTTTTTGCATTCCCACTTCATATTACTTCAGTATTTAGCATGCACTTAATTCTTTTTAGTGCTTTATGCCTCACTAATGTTATTAGAAAATAATCGTGATGTGTTCAGTAGTAATGCAGAAAGTAATTTTGCTAAGAAAAAGTGATTTGCAGCTTCTATTATTGAATAGATTCTGAATTTATTTCTATAATAATTAAATTTTGATTTACATATACCAATTCAAAATTCTTAATTATGATTCATTAAGATGTAAATCATAGATTAAATATACTGATTATAAAGTTACATAATGTAGCAATTATAAAATGAAAATTTATCAATAAAAATGTAGTTATAATCATTAAAAGTATGCAAAATAATATTATTTTAAAACCAAATGACTGGCAATTTGAAATGTTAAATTAGATATCTGTAATGCTTTCTGAGGGCCTCCAAGAAATTCTGCTCCTGGAGCCCAACAACAAGTTTAATACGCCCCTGTTTTGCTTAATTAATGCAATTTTTCAATTTGTTTGCCATTACAAAAATGCACCAACAAATTATGCCATTTCTACATTTAATATACAACACTAAAAAATACAATAATAAAATTAATTATTGAATCCAAAAAATTAAGTGTATTAAGTAACAGAAAAGGCATTTTGATGGAAGCAAGCAACAAGTTTAATACGCCCCTGTTTTGCTTAATTAAAGCAATTTTTCAATTTAAAAATTATGTCATTTCTACATTTAATATACAACGATAAAAAATACAATAATAAAATTAATTATTGAATCCAAAAAACCTTTCAAAAAAGTAAGTGTATTTAAGTAACAGAAAAGGCATTTTGATGGAAGCTATTTAATATTCCCCAAATTTATTAGAATTGAGCAGAATTGAACAAAAATGAATGGCATCCGTTAACCTACATTGCACGATATATTTTTCTTCAACTCCAGTTACGTAAATCTGTATCAAAGCTACCGGAAATACAGAAAAAAATAATTTCAAAATTAATTTTGAACTTAATTTTTAATTAAAATAAATTAATTAAAAATTTGTAATCGTTTATTTAAAATATGTTTATTAAAACATTTCTTATTTGGAGACAAAATGTAATTAGTAGCTAACTTTAATCATTATTTATGAAATTATTCAAAACTAATAGAAAAAAGACAAAAATGTAAGCGACACGCATTGTTGGTTTCAATCTGACCTGAACACTAAGTCTCAAATAAAGGTTGCTATTTAATATTCATTTGAATTCTCTAATGAACTCCCTTGAAAAGGCACCATGTCCTTCCGGTTCCGTATCTTTCGCAGACGTCTCAAGGAATTCGCAGAGGCATGTCGGGAAATCTAATTTCCCTCTAATGAAAGATCGCAATGCTTTAAACACAGTTTAATAACAACCTTTCCTCCGTTTTAAGGCAAATTGAGGAAAATCGTCCTCCCCCACGTAAAGATTCCTGTTCTGAAGCCGCCGCAATGAGCAGTCGACCCCTCTCCGAAGGTGGTCTGGACCTGTTTCTTCACGCGCGTGTCATTGACTCTCCGCGCAGAGGATGGAAGGGTGACACACAAGAACAAAATGAAGATTTCACTGCAAAAACAACCCCAGAAGGAAGAGAAAAATTTCTAGTAATTGAAAAATAGACACCTCCTCCTCGACTTAGACCATCCGCAGTTACGACCACAAAAAACAAATGTCCACAAAAAGTGTTGTTCAGATTGTATTTTTGTTAACAGTACGTACAACAGAATACATGCTATACATTTTTCGCATGTGTACAATCATTATACGTACATAGTTTGAATTTTTGAGCTTTATGTACAATTTTTATGACCTATTTAATGAAAATAGAGTTGAAAAATGTGAATCCAACTAACGACTTATCAGTCGGAACGGAACTCGGTTGTAAGTCGAGGAGACCCTGTAAATGAGTAAGAATAATAATAAAATGAATTATAGGACATTTTTGAAAGACAGCTATGACTTCGAAAACTATTTAATAAAACAGCAGTTCTGCTGAATTTCTAAAAACCTGTGAATAAAAACAGTGAATACATTGATTTAAAGAAATGAAGTTGTGCAATTTAAAGATTAATAGTCAGATACGCATAGGATGGAAGAGTGTCACACGCAAGTACAAAATGAAGATTTCATCGCAAAGATGTCCTGTTGTGATAGCGAAAGAGAAATCGAGTATAAGTAATAAGATGAAAGGAAGACACGCACAAAATGTAAATTTCACTTCAGAAATAACTAGTAGTGACAGAAATAAAAAATGAGCATGAAGATTTCACTACAAAGATTACCTGTTGTGACAAAATATGGTCTACTAACATTTTAACTGATATAAGTGACGAAAATGATTTGAATTGAAGACATTCTCTTCTAATCTGCCCAGAATTGCACCTATCGCACGTGTAACCCGTGAGGACACCGGATTTTGCTGTAATAATAAACGCAAGTAATTTTAAAAAATGATGCGTTATTGCTTCCAAATGATCAGTTTGATTTAATTTAATGACGCAATCAAAAGGAATTAACAAAAATGGATATGTTAAAATTCTGAACTACAGTCGGACCTCTATTTAACGAACCTCTGTTTTGCGAATTTCTCTATTTTGCGAACTTTTTCTTGGAACCAAGAACATTTTGCGAATTTCTTCGTAAAATAACCTCCAAATAGCGATGTGCATTTTCTATTTAACGAACTTTTTCTTTTGATACAGTATTTTTTTTCTCCCTATTTCTCAAAATATTTCTAAACATTTCAAACTTATTCTTTCTTTTAACACATTTTATGGTGATCAATGACCTTGAAGCTGGAAAATGTCAAAGCGAAAGTACTTGAGCATCAAAGAAAAACATTTAATTCTTTATGAGGTGGATAAAGGCGTGAAAAAAAGGATATTGCTTTAAAATTTGGTATTCCTCCAAACAGCTTATCAACCATAATAAAAAAAATCGTGATAAGATACAAAATTATGATTAATCGAATTCTTGTTCAAAACGTTTAAAAGCATGTATCTATGAAGATGTGGATGAGGCAGTTTTGAAGTGGACAGTGTGAAAAATAAAAACAATACAATAATGAATTGCGACGAAGACGAAGATGATGAAGATGGAAATTATCATGATGCAGAAATCAACATACCTTCGTATGATGAAATGCTAAAATTCATTAATTTTAATATAAAATTATTTTTTAAAATTGAAAATAAAGTGTATTCCCGGACAATGTTTTGTTTTAATCTTGTTTTCCTTGCAGATTTCTTTTTGATGGGTGAAATATATAAAACAAATAGATATTAATTTACAAAATAAAGGTGTGATTAATTACTTTTTTAATAATATTTAGTGTTTGTGAATTTAAAATCTGTTTTGTGTAGTTTAACGTATTTTAAAAGGTGAATCTCTATTTAACGAATTTTCCATATAACGAACTTTTTTTCGGGATTTAGCGACTTCGTTAAATAGAGGTCCGACTGTAATTCCATTTTGTCATTTTCTTCTAACCAGTTTTAAAATATACATGATCACTTTTGTAAATGATGTGTTAGTTTTTATCTTCGTATTAACCATTTATAAGAAAAAAATTATTAAAATATTTATTTTCTGAATTTCTTAGAATTATTTCAAATCAATGAAGTATATCTTCGTTCTTGAAAGATCTTATTACAAATATATGATTTCCTGATATCATTAGGAATGTATTCATTCTTAGTGCTGTCATCACAATAACATGAGTAAAGTTTAAAAAAGCCTATCTAGTAAAATAAAACAACATCGAATAAGTATTTATTTCGGCACACTTCAAAATCAATTACTAGTCAGATAAATGATGGCCAAAAATTCTTATGTGAATATATAGCCCGACTTTTGGTAAGCATATTCATTTCGTTTCATTTTCAAAGGAACTGTTCGTCGGTCTTTACTGTTCATCTTTTTTTTTCTTAGCAAAGTATGTTCAATTCATTCATTCACAACTGTGAGAAAGAGTGAAACTCTTTTTAAAACAGCAAATCATAAATGTGAAAGAAAGAAAGCATTCGAACCGTGAAAAGCATTAGTTAATCTTTTAATTAGGAAACGTCTCTCGGAATGCATTGGAAGTGTGCCATCTGTTTTTATAGATGGTTAACTCTACTGTAGAGGGAGCGGCGCTTAAGGTGTCTCGTGTTAAGCAGCTTCTGAGTGACACCGACTGATGTTTTCCTTCTAAACATCCGCAAGTCAAAAAGGGTTGTTTCCGTTCACTTGGCGGGATCATTTCAATTCAATTTTTGAAATTCCCTGCTTTATGTTTAGAAATGAATGAACTAAGAACTGATTAGCTTCTAAATTCGTTTTTCTTTAAACGGGTGGTATGTTTGCTTATTGCGGTTAAAGCTGGGTGAATAAAATAATGATTTACAGTGGAATCTCCCTATAACGAAATCGCTTGGTTCCAGTTGAAAAATTCTCTATAGAGAAAATTTCGTTATACGGAGATTAGAGATTTTTGCAGTTATTTAAGTAAATATAACAAATCTTTTAGTATGTGCGATGAGTTCAAAAATATTTAATTATGACTTTCAATTAAAAATGAAGTATTATTTATTATAAAATTGTTAAAATTATGCTAATTTTTATTGTTTAAATAAAATGCTCAAAAGTGAGGACAATTCACCAATTTAGAGACTAATATGTACTAGTATGGATAAACATAAAATGCATATTGTCACATCCATTTGCTGTTTCCACCCCTACTCCACCCCGATTCTTGGAATCTTGACCCGTAGAAATGTTGCTCCCTCTGTAGAAATCCAGGTCCCCACAACTGCATTATCCTCCACATTATTCTATTGTTATGTGTTATCGCTGGAATGAACAATGCGAGTAGTTCCAGAAACAAGCACTTGTGAGCGATTTGTTTGCACAGAAATTAGCAACTTTCTTCAAAAATGACAAAAATCGAAAAGATAAAGGTCTGTAAAAATTCGTTATAGGGAGACAACCACTTCGTTATATGGAGAATATTTTGAATGTTATTTAACATTGCGATTAAAAATTTCGTTATAGAGGGAAATTCGCTGTAGGGAGACTTCGTTGTAGGGAGACTCTACTGTATTTCTATTTTGTAAAAGGGTATTTGAATTTCTTTTATAGAGTGAATATATAACTTTATTCTTGATTGGTTTTGTAGAAACATCCAATAATCTTTAAAACAATCATTTAATTATTTTCATGGATTTTATTTAACGTAAATTTATTAAATGAATTCGTTTTCAATTAATTAGCGTAAGTAATTACTTTAATTAATTTAATTATATATTTATTATTTTCGTGAAATTCGTTGTTTTTAAATGAAACATCCGATAACTGATTATCTCTTCTTCTGCCTCATCTTCTAAATTGAATTTCTTTTGGAGGGGTGGAATGTTTGCGTGTTTTGGTTAAATTTAGGTAACAAAAGAATTATTTATTTATAATTTTTTTTCAAAAAGTGATTTTTTTTGCCAAAGTAAGTATATCAATTTATTATTAATCAGGTTTGTAGAAAGGTTCAATAATTAAAAAATTATTTGAAATGTAATGATGAGATTTTCTTCATTACGTATTGTGTACTGATGTCTGTCTTTAATTCATATTGTCTTGGAAACATGTTTAGATTTTTTGAAAGAGGAAATGATTTCCGAGCAAATTGTGGTGAAATTCTGTTCGACTTATTTAAAATATGATGTTGAAATCTTCTTCAATACGTATTGTCTATTGAAGTCTGTCTTTAAATCAGATTATTGTCTTGGAAACATGTTTCGATTTTCGAAAGAGGAAATATTTTCCAAGCAAACTGCGGTGGAATTCTGTTCGACCGTCAAAATATTTCGATTCCCTGTTGCCATCGGAAGTTGTTTACCGAACAAGAAGTTTTGGTAATAATTGCTTTCAATAGTTTCTTTTGGTGCGTAATGTGTAAATACTCATAAAAATCGAATTTTAATTTATTGAATTCGTATAGATAATGAAAAATGTAAAAAGCTCCAGATTTCTGAATTGTAATTATATATGCAGGGTGTTTAAAAAAATCTGGTAAAAATGAAAGGGTAGGTCATGGACTTCGGGTGTAAAATAATGAAGTTAAATACTCAAATATAAATTGACCTGCTTTATAACCCCTCGTTATATCATTGAGATTTTTTTCTCTTTTTTTGATAATTACTATTAAAACGCCAGATTTTAACATTAAAAGTTTATTTGTTAATTTAGTCCTAAGTTTCATGTTGCTTCTTTTAACCTACGACAAATGTGTTGAAATATATTATTCGTAATGTATCTGTACTGTCAATGTATCATGAATAATTCATTTACCTTTATAAGTTGGTATGTTAACCCAATGATAGTGAATGATTAGTAAACTAATATTAAAATAGTTGACAAGCATGCTATTTGAATGAGCCTTTCATGCCATAATATTTAAAATTTCTTCATCACAGATTGCTTTGTGATTTCATATTTTTATTTCATGAATATTTGTTCATATTTATTTTCATATTTATTCACTTTCTTATTCTTTCTCTTATTAATCAATAAAGGCTGAAAGAGATGATTGATTTCTCGAAAGAAAATAACATAATTGTAGGCATAATTAAAGAAATTTTATTTTCATAAATTGCATAAATGAATGCATGCAAAAAATAACATTAAGATTTGTTAATCAAAATAAATTTATAGTTGTTAACAAATCTAATGACTTTTGAATTCTTAAGGCATACCTTTTAAATCTGCATCACTTTAAATATGCATCGAATCAGTAAGAAAATAATAAAGGAGTTGAGAATTCAAAATGAAATTGAAAATCATCTATATGCATACTCATCAACTTGCTGTCACCTCTTATATTGAATATGCACTGAAGTGCCAATGAATTGGAAATCGGTAAGAGAATGAAAATATAAAGCTGCTCCCTCATTTTAATTCACTCTTGCTTGTTCCTACGTGATTTCAACTCTTTTGAGCTAATGCAACTCATAAGATGCCCGGGGCTGGAAAGGGACAGAAATCTGATATTTTTAGGCTCGATGCAGTGTGTCAAGCAAACACAAATGGTGAAAATATGAATTGAGTACCGGATAAACAGCGAAGATCGATGAGGCTTAAATGTTAGAGCTCTGAGACAGATGTGCTGAATAGAAAAGATCAGCTATGAGCTACTGAAAAAGAGGAAAATGGGATCGCATAAATACAGACTGCGTCATTCCAGAAAGAAAGCTGAGTTGTTCCCTAAGCTAGAAGCAAAGAATTCATCATCTTAGTTTGAAGATATTTCTAATAATTGCGTATTACTACATTTTTGGTTGAGAGTATTTTAAACCTTGGTACTTGTCTTGACATCTTTCAGTCTGAAGATCTTCTTGCCTGCTATCTATTTGTTTAGATGCTTTCTACTTCCTGATAGAAATGAAGACAACTCTTTTCTCAAGTCCTAGCTACTCTTTCTAAGGCAATCTTGGTTCAATTTCCGAAAAAGGATTCCGATGAAAGTCCATCGAAATACATCGCAAGAACTGTGAAGCCATGTAACTGGCTAATCTGTCTGAATTGCACGCAGTTTTCAAAAGTGTTTAATAATGCATATCTGCGTGTCCTTAGTGAATCTGTGAATCATTGTGTGATAGCTATGAGTAAAATTAAATACCTTTGTAAATTAAATAATTTATAAAGGTATCTAATCATTTTTAGGAAATTTTCTTTCTTTGGAATTCGACTCTTTACGATTCAGCATCGCAATGATTTTAAATCTGTACATTGTTTGATGTACAGCGTTATATAATATGTTTATATCGTTACGATGAACAACTAACATGCTACTTCCTGTGGCCAGTTTCGGTAAATATTTTTTATATAAGGATTATACCATTCGATATCTACCAAACAGCTTAGGTTTAATCACTTTCCAGCAATTATTTAAATGAATGTCCACAATATTGAAATAAAAAACCTTTAGGACCACTCACTGGATAAATTCGAATCTCGACTTTATGCAGGAGTAAAATAAATTACATCTAATGGATTTCATTTTTGAAATTACATATTTTGGGAAAACGCCAGAAAAAAAATGGATTCTATTAACAGAACTTCACGATGAACATAGCATTTTGACCTCCATAGACCCAAGCACGACTTAATAAATTTTACATGAACTTCATGTGTTTACATTTAAGAATAATATATAATTGAGTAATTATGCTGTGTGATATTTATAGGCTTTTTTCTACAAGTATTTCTTGAAGATTCTGAATTCGTGAATCATTCAGTCGGGAAGTGTAGTCTCTTCCAAACAGAGGCTGCCCAAGGGCCGGGCAACTGCCCGTGGCGCCAAAGCGGGAACGTGAAGGAGGGAAAAAAATGGTTTAATAGACATGTGATTTCCGAAAAAAATGGCAAATAATTTCCCTTTAGAATTGGTGGCCCCTTCTCTTATTCTGAATAATATCATCAAGACATGTGAGATGTATTAAACGCTCCACTACCACTGGCGGTCTTTTGCACAGGCGTTAGAAGCGCTCGCTTCGTGCCTCAAGACTCGAGGGGGAGGGGAGCGACTCGAAATCTAGTCGCCGTACATTGAAGTACTAAGCCGGCGGTTAATTTACGACATTGGGTGGGGACAGGGTTCTTAAAACAGCTTTGCGCATATGATCTCATATTGTCAAAATTCGCCACTGTCCCAACCCTGCACAACACCACTCACCAAACGTGGTCTCGTGGGCATGTATTCTTATTCGCGCAAGATATTGTATGGCATCTCCACGATGTTGTTTTAGATGTGTCTAGTGCTGTAGAAATGATTGACAAAACAAGAGAAGCTATGGCACAAATGAGCTCTGACAAGGGGTTTCTAAAGGCTCTGGTTGATGCACGTGACTTCTGTAACAAAATTGAGACTGTAGCAGAATTTAAAGAACCAGAAGTTCGATCATTGAAAAAAAGAAGCAAAGGAATCTCTAGATGAAGCTCCTCCAAAGGAGATTCAAGCAAAGCTTCTATTTTGTTTATATATTTTTTTATTCTGGAAGTCACAATCAACTCTTTGCAGGAACGCTTTGAAGAGCTAAACGCTATATGTGCAAAAATTGGTTTTTATCTAACATCAAGAAAGCGAAACATGATAAAATTTTAGGCATGTTCAAAGACCTTCATTTGGCCTTGAGTGACGGTAATCATAATGATGTAGATGAAGATTTCAAACTATACTATTTTCTTTTTCTATTTTTCCTTCGTTGACTGGACTATATTGGTATTTTGCCCGGTTGGTAAAATTACCTCGGGCCGCCTCTGCTTCTAAATATTTAAACAATTTGTAATGGAGTTATCTGAGTACATCATAAAAAATGCCATTATTTTTTATTAAATATCGTTTAATTCGTACCTGGATGGTTATATACCATTTCGGCCATTTATAATTATGTATTTATAAAATGCTTTGTCTGGTTTAAATTAATTTTAATGATTCGATTGTTTTTTTCCCAAGATGTCCAATTAGTATAGCTTGAAACAAGTTCATATCTCTGTTTTGCCGATTCTTTGGTGGTGGAAAGTAACGCAATTCTTTTCATTGTGCTGGTATTCAGAAGCTGAAAGGCAAGGCTCCACCGAGATTTGAACTCTTCGATCGCTGCATTCAAAAGCCAGTGTGCTTATCACTACAGCGTAGAACCTCTTGGGTTTGCGAGGTAAAATTTTTTAAACACTAGGTGAATGATTTTTGAAAGAATTTAGTCATTTTCTTCAAAATGTATTCAAGTTAATAGCCAGAGAGCAGATTTCTTTAAAATATAGGACATTTTCCCGAAAGCGTATATTTCTTGAAAGCGCCAAGATGAAATTCTAGAAAGAAGTACATTTCCAAACTTCGATGAGTAAGTTGAAAGTGCCAGCTAGTCCAAAGATCCTACAATTCACTTCAAAAATTGTGCGAAATATTAACGAGAGAGCAGATATTTTTAAAAAACCACCCATTTTCCCGCAAGTATAGATTTCTTCAAAGTGCCAGAAAGACAGCACATCTTCGATGAGAAAGTGGCAAGTGCCAACTAGTAAGTGAATTCAGGAAATGTGATTATGCATTCCCGTTTTTAGCTCGATTTCTTCTGTCTCCCAAACGCAATACTGTCCCGATTCCGCACGTGAAACGCTTGATAAGTCGTTGGAAGTTGCGTGAAAGGAGCTGGACTACTAAATCATTCAGAACTTTCCTTGGAGGAAAAGTAGCGCGATGAGTGAAATCACTTTTTTTTCTCTCCTTAAGGCGTATCTTTTTGCGGGAGAAGTCGTTGTGCAGTTTTCTTCCTTAATTTGCGTCAGTATTTGTTTTTTGCGTGTCTATTTTAGGTAAAAAGAAAGAGTCGTTTTCGTAGGAAGTAAAATATTCATAGACACGTCCTTATTCTTTTTCTCGTTGCTTCGAAAGAACTTCACCTGAAGAGAGACACTTCTCTTAAGGTCATTACCGAAAAAGCAAGAACGACTCTTTTCTGATTTTTAAGTAAAGAAAGTGAAAAGTAAAAACCTACTTTTTTTAAAACGAGAAGCATTTACTACTGCTGTATAAAGGGTGTAGCATCAAAATAGGCGAGTTCAAAAGCGGCCACCAGAGGCTTAAATTTATTCACAGCAACATGAAACGAATACAAAATGAAAACACGGCATATACAATTTATGACGAATGCTCAGAAACAAAATGCGCGTACATGTAACATATGCAATGGCACAAACTGTCCAATTACCTGAAAATGGGACTTCCGATTAAGGTTTGCTCGATTCTGTGTGAGAAGACTTAGGGGGACATACGACTGTTAAACCTGAAAAATTTTCTATTTTATGAAAAATATATATCTTTTTCCCCAGTCTTTTTCTGAACAATTTAAAACAATCCACTTTAAAAAATGTCTATAATTATGAAAGTTATGAAGGAAAATGTATCAACTGTTTAACGTAAACATTGAAAATGGTCATATCTTTAAAGCGTTATATCTCAAAATGTGTTTTTTTGATATTGCGCGCACAATATCTCATGAAGTATTGAATATTTTTACATACAATTTTTACTGAATATGTATTGTGTTATGTTCTACAAATTGAACCACAATTTTTGTAAATATTTTCTCCAAAGAAGTATTTTGAGGGGGTAGGAAAAGTTGAAATTTAAACTATTTTTAACATTTTATTTTAAATTGGGTATATAAATTAAATTTAAATGTTAATAAATTGTGGTTAAGTTTCTTAAACAGACTATTTGGATTACTTAGATACCCAAAATATTGTGTTTTGACCAATATTTTATCCGCGCATGATTATGCGCGCAAAGTGACTATCTCATTTTTTCTCCAAAAATTATACCCATATTTATTAATTAATCTCTCAAATAAATGGATACCAATGTAAAGGTTTGAAAGTGTGTGAACTATAAGAGAAAGAACCGATATTTTTCTAGAAAGAAAAGCGAGTTTATGAATTGCATTGTTTCAGAGATATAATATATCGAATTTGACAGTTTTCACCCCATTTTTTCCGAGGTTTAAGACAAGAGTCGTATATCCCCGTAAAGATCTGAGTTGGTTCAAAAAATTTCATATTCATTTGGGGTAAAATTTTTATTTTGTATCTTGCTGTTATTGACCAGCGGTTACTTAGAAGCGATGAGATGCTATTAAATATGCTATCGGATAATTCTTTTTTTTTATCCCCTTTCAGAAAGTGCTTCCTTTTTCCTTTATTCTTACGGTAATTAATCTGTCAGGAAATGTAATTATTTAATAGAAGCATTCATCGTAAAAAAGTGTTTTTTTTTTTTTTTACTATTGTATTTAGTTTGTAGGAGAGTAACACAGTTTTTCTTCTTTTTCGAAAAGAGAATTAATTGATTTCGTTGTTTCAAAATAATATAATCTCGAAATAGTTTTTAAAAAGTAATTACTTCAGTCTGTTAGTATTTGCAGAGTTAATATTTCTGCCCTTAAGTTACGTTATTTTATTAAAGAGAGAGACGAAAAATTTGGTTAAATAACACTCTTCATGGTATGTTAAACTTAAGTTACAGTTCTTTCAATTGTCGCATTGAAATATTATTAATTTATAGCAATGTTTTTCTATATCTTAAAATAACTCTTAGGTAAAAATTTCTTACAACCTAACCGAAATTTTGCGTTTTTACTTATGACAATTTATAAATATTTGAAATAAATTTTAAGAGTCACATCTCGTAGGGATGAAAAATATCAGATTTAACACTCAAACGAGAATTGAAGCGTTGGTAAACAGAGTGGGCCAATCCACAGTTTCAGCTAAACTGAGTTGGGCAGGTATTACTGAACTATAAACTGCTTAAACTTCAGCTGAACCGGAGATAGGCAGTTAAAACTGATTTAAACTAGTCTAATTTTATAACCATTGAAAGTGAACCATTTGACAAATACTAGTATCTAGTCCAATACAAGGCATTGGCCTTGTGATCCACTCTGGTTTTGAAAGAAAACATGCTTTCTATTTCATTATGATGCTTATCTTTGTGTAGCGACAATTATGGGTTGGTCCACTCTGGTACTCAACACTGCAGTTGAATCTCACACTTTCTAAACGAGAATCGAAAAATAAAAGATCCAGTGTTTTAGCTTTGTGTTACTCGTATACTAGTTCGGCTGTGTATCTCGCATCTTGCTTGACTATTGTTTGATCTATTTGATATCTACCTTTAAATCTTTTTTAATGACTTTCCATTTCTCTTCTTACAGATACATTCCTCGAAATGGTTCAAGTGGCCGAGAACAGCACCAATGCCTTGTTTTTGGATGTTTATCAGTCCATCGAAGCCCAGTCTCGAGTTCCTCTGGGTCAGTTGTTCGCTGACCTGTTGGCTTACATGAGTGGGAAGGATGTGGACTTGGAAGAACGCGTCCACTCCTTTTTTGACTCCTTTTTCCCTGTTGCCTATCACCATTCGGTGAATTCCAATCAAAAAGATTTCAGCGAAACCTTTAAAGAGTGCTTGAGAGACGCCCAAGTGGAAATCCGGCCTTTTGGAGATTTATCAGAAAAGATTGCTTCGCAAATCAGCCGTTCCTTTGAAGCAGCTAGGACGTTCCTTGAAGCTTTGCAGTTGGGGCTGGAAGTGATCAATACCACAGAGCACATGGATTTCGGGCCAGAATGCAGCGAGGCCTTTGTTCGACTCACGTATTGCCCTCAGTGCCAAGGCTTTCTCCAAGCAAAACCATGTGCCGGTTTGTGCCTCAATGTGGTTCGAGGTTGCCTGGCCAGTGTCTCAGAATTGGATGATTCGTGGAGCGAATATGTGAGTGCGTTGGAAAGACTCACTTCTGGAATGGTTGGTATTTACAACATCGAGCATGTGTTGAGTACTTTAGATACTAAAATATCGGAAACGGTTTCGTACCTCATGGCAAATTCGGCTGAAATTACGAAAAGGGTAAGTGTTATCATTGCCATTTGTAATAGATTTAAATGAAGAAATATTTTATTAGTATTCCTAATGATAGTGGTTAATTGACTTCCTGACACTTTTCATTCAGTATTTACTTAGCTTGTCAAAGACATACAAAATCGGAGAAATTCAATAGCATAGCATTGATTATTAAAATTCTTTTAAATGCAGCAGTTTAATTTTATGCATTCCCAATTGTCCCTCATTTGGGGTTTTAATTACTGTACACGTCAGTTTGGTCACAAGAACCTTTTTTTCTAATTTATTCTTACTAAAAAAGCTAAATGACATGTTTAGCAGCAGAAAATTATGTCTTTCGTTCATTTGCAAAGATTGTTGTGTTAGATCCTGATTTTACTCCGCTAACTTTCGACCCCTTCATTGTCTTTCTTACTGAACTTTGAAAGATCATGGAATTTTCACTGTACTCATTAATGAATATCGCAGTACACAAAAATCTCTCGATAACTTTTGGCCTTTTCTACATTTGAACAAAAGGCCATCCGTTTGTAAACAGTTCTTCGAAAACAAAAATTGTAAACAGTAGACGTGAAATTTGCCCTTTCTTCATCATTCCCATCAGTGTATTGTTGGCTGAGATTTTTCTCGTCTCATTTGCATTCGCTTCCTATCCCCGAAGAAATCAGGAAGAATTGTTTAATATTTCGGATTCGCAATTACAAAATCTTCTCTTGAAGGCATGCAAGTAATTCACCACAAACTGAGCTAGTAGGGTACGAGCCGTAATCTTGGATTTCAGTCTTCAATATGCTTAAGCTAGGAGGTCTTTTACTTCTAGAGTAAAACACCTCTGATGTTTCGAAAATAAAAGTTTCATATTATTATCTATTAAAAATTATCCTTTATTGTTGCGAAATTTTGCTTAATTAATGTCTTCGTAACAATGCTTTTTTGTTATTTGAAGGGGTTTTATTTTAGGTAAGAGACTATGAAACTCTGCTCCCAAAAGGAAGGATTTTCTGAGTGGTTCGAGTTCGATCGAATCTAGAAGCTAAGTAATGCAACTGATACCGCTTCCTGTATTATTAGCAGAACATGTTCTTCGACTCTTCACTGTGCTTCGGCTTAGCCAATCACCTTTCTGTTTCAAATCGTACCAATTGGTTTAAAGTCTTTAATCTGCCTTGTATTCATTCCAAATGTTGAAATATATCGAAAGTGTTTTGGAGCGTGCCGGAATACAGGTTACGAGCCCAGCTGAATGGCTCGTCGTCAGTGATCGAGTTAATGAATGTTGTTGTGGTAGAATGGGAAGTCTAGTTGTAACCCCACTTCAAAAGAGAAAGGGAGGCTTTTCATGAATATAGTTCAAAGTATCTGTTTTCGGATTTATGTCCTAATGCTTCTGAGAATTCAGTAGGTATTGAAAATTCTGCTGATGCGTTTCATTTGTATTGGTAGAACTTATTTGAATTAAATTTTTTTACGAAAATCATACAACAAATACTTTTGAATATTCTTCGTTGAATTATGTTTCATTTACTCGTAAAATATCAAAGTAAAAGGTATTATTGAATAATTTTAATTTGTTAAATATTTTGCTGAATATTGCCTCTTTTATATGGTGACCTCTTCAAGACTCGACCTGATTCTGGGTCTCCTCAAACGCGTATTAAAAGATAGGCGCACCAGCCGCGTGACTGGGATCCCGGGCCCAAAGGGGCCCGAAATGAAGCGTTTTTTTGTTTTTGTTTTTTAAATATCGCAATAGATAATTTCCCTCTAAGAATCTGTTCACATATCCGATTTTAACTGAGAAAGTCCGCGTTTTATTATCACAATCAGAGTGCATGAACAGAAGAAATCTCGTTAATAGTCGTTGGGTATTGCATGCATACCTCCCGCACTTACTCAAAGCATTCATTGCCGGAATGGTTCTCTTTTGGTTTCCCATGGAAATTGCTGAGCAAAACCGCCACTGATTAATTTGACAGCATCCTGGGAGGTCTGTGTGCAATACCCAACAGCTATCAATGTTCCTCTCGCTATTAATCGCTTCTCCGGAATTTTGCCGCTAATGACTTATCCGTCACAAATCGGATGTGTACACCAGACCAAAACATATGTAAAAGCTTAATTCAGATAGTGGTCCAGATGACTAGATATTCACTTTCTCAGGCTTGAGAAAAAACCCAATCATTACAAAGAAAACATCTTCTCAGGAAGCTATCGTTTCAATGATTAATAATCGATGTGCTTCTCTTTTCATTGAATATCATTAGGCATTAGTAGTAATGGTTCAGTAGCTAAGACACCTGTTTCCCTGCAGTCATTTAACTATTTTAGGGCGTTGAATATCCTTCGTTCTTCTGTTTCCTATTCACACTTCTGTTAAACTCCTTTTAAGTGTCATTTGAGAATATTTATCATCGTTTAAAATCGCGTTTTATTATCACAATCAGGGTGCTTGAACAGAAGAAATGTCGTTAAAGATTTAAATATCCTAATGCATATAGATCACGCTAACTTGGGAAAGTTTTGATTTACAATGATATTTTGTTATTTAAGTTTCAATTTTTGGGATTAAATTAAAACTTTTTTTTATTTAAATTTCCCAAAAATGTGCCACAATACTAGAATATTATTTATGAATAGACCTTTGATTTTAATTATAAATCATGTATGAAGCATTGTTTAGTTATTATGCTTTGCAACATTTAATGTAAATAATAAAAAAATTATCTAGGCAAATTTTTAAACAAAAGGTATAAACAAGTTCTTTTTATGTAAATGAAACTGACAATTGATTATGTAGGCTAATATATAATTGAATTTTATCATGCAAGCAGCAATGATACTGTAGCTATGGATATTTTACCGCTGAGCGCTTTTGAAAGTGCTGTTACTATCACTGCTGTTGCTAATCTGTTACATACCTGTTACCTGTGTTTTCCTAATATTTGGGAATAAAGAACCCTTTTTCATTATCCTATTTGTTGGGATGTTTCTACTATACACCCATAGAACGATTTTTGTAACAGTATTGTAATTGTAAATAATGTAATAATATTCACAAATATTTGTAGTAATATTTGTGAATGTTAGATTTTTTTGCTCATTTGTTTCCTTAGAGATTTTACTTTAGGAAAAAACGAATTACTTTTATATAATGGATCCTAAGTTATTTCAATAATATTTCATGTGAATATTTATGAACACGAATTTCAGATATAAATTTAAAAGTACTGAATACAAATCTCTTACACTATTAATTTAAATAAATTAACAGAGTAATTATAAAAAGCAATTTTTATTAACAAAAATATAGTTACTGTGATTAAAAATATGCGAAATTATTTTATTTCAAAGCATCGTAACTGACAAGTCCAAATTTTGAAGTACATATGCGTCATACTTTCAGACTTCCAAGAACTTCAGCGCCTGGGGCCCCCAACATGCTTAATCCGCCCCTGGGTCTCCTAGAAGAATTTTGCTGATTTCTACAATACTAGTCAGTAGATTTATTTTAAGAAAAACATTTTAGTTAAAAGCAAAACATTCAAATTAATCAAATACCTAAGTTAGCGTATGTCTGATTATAATTAATTCATCGATGAAGCAATTTTATGGAATCTACACCACTATAACATTTCGCTTATAATTCGAAACGAATTACTAGAAAGGAAATATATAGATCTTCTGCATCACCATCATTTCTGTGTCATTTTAAAAAAGAACAAAATAGTGGTACTTATTATTAATTTGAATTAAGTTTTCCTTTTTTTTAGACTTGTCTAATAAATAAAAAAATCCCTTAGTTTCAATTTTATGCAATCTTTTTAAAGTTATCTCATTGTCTAGACTATCTAATACTTATGCGTTTTTGTAACACGAGGATGCATTCACTTTGCCTTTTCGTCAAGGAAAAAATGAAATGAAATTAGGATCACTTAGAAATTCACTAAACCTCAAGTCTTTTTAGAGTTAGCTAAATGTGTTGTTCAGAATTATATTTTAGAATTATATTATAATTGTAAGAGTGTTATTATAATTACGTTATAGCAAATGCACAATAATCTTCAAGTAAAAGATTTCCTTATTATTTCAAATATTTCGACACACTTTTATATTTCTTTGTGGATGGTTTAGTTAATGTTTCTTTCAACCTTAATTTCAACGGAGCACAGTTTGCTGTCATTCATAAACTTGCTAACGATAGTTTTTTTTTCGAACATAAACTTAAAACACTCATAGTTCTTGTGATTTGATATGTTTGCAGGTTGAATCAAAAACGAAAAGAAACCTGCGCCGTTCTGTAATATGGAATTTTTTTCTCAATTTATTACTTAAAAATATGCTATAACTGAATAATAATGAGAATTCTGTGTGATTAATTTCATTTCATTAGAATTTGAAAAGAATTTTTTTTACCAGAAGTTTAATATATTGGCAACGATTTTAAGAACACTCAAATAATAAAAGATAGCAAATAATAATAATAATAACGGATTTTCTTCTTGGTTTCCTGAATAAAAGCCGCTATACTCCTCTAACAAGACTGAACACATATTGAATGAAATCATGCATTTGTAAATTTTCTGCGGAAAGAAACGAACACGAAGTAATTTTTTTTTAAGTAGCTCAAATTTTAAGCAATATTTTGAAACTTTATCGAGACGAGATTAATGAATTTGTTAAATATTGTTTTTACTTGAACATTATTGTTGTTAGCGAGACGCCTAAACTTCAGTTCACTGACTTTTATTTATTTTATCTATTATGCTGCTTTAAAAAAAATTTTCATGCAAAAGCGCCAAAATCACCTCCACACTAGTTATTGCCCTTAACATGTAAAAAATGTTCTATTTGATTTCAAAATCTTAAAAAAGTATTAAAAAACGCTCATCTGGTATAAAGAAGTGAACATCCTTTGATTTGTGTTTCTCTCTCTAACATGCTTGGAAAACACCCCTTCTGTACAATTCCCATTGATAAGACACGTTCTTCCTGTGTGGTTTTTAAAGTATCACGACACGAAACGAAATAGTACGTCGTATTTCACCCACTAATATTACCCTAAAATGCCGCTCAATAAAAAGCCGCTTTTGTGTATTTCGCCTCTTTCTCGCTTTCTTAGAAATTCAATTGTAGGGGAAGCTTCCACTAACTTCACTATTGAAAGTTAGGACAGATGTTTATTTGAGCTTTCACAAATCCAGTCATATTTGTCACCTTCTGTAGTGTAATTACCTCGAAATTTATCTTCCAATCTTTCCTTAGAAAATTACTGTAATTACTCTCGTGTCATTTGCATTCGACGGGTGCGGAATCTTGGACAACGTGGATGCTTTGACGCTTTCAATTTTTTAACTGCTGTCTGAATTAATGCTGTTTGTCTTCGAATGGCTTCCCTCTGTTGTGAATCTCTTTCTGCCATTTGCCCTGCCTTAATTACAACTCGTAATTTAATAAACGGACTTCGGGAATCTCTTTATGAAATTGTACATTTCATTAAGACTGCCTTTGTAAGAATTCTCGGAACCAGATTGCAATGGGCAGTTTCCAGTGAATGTTGAGATGTCTAGACAGAAACTTTCAGAATGATTTGAATGAAATTTTACCTAAATGCTCATTAATTGAATAGTAAGACTTGAGAGTGATACATATACTCATATGCAAGGAATTGGCTTATTTTCATATATATTAGAGCAATGTTTTCAAATAAAATATCTTACTATTGAAAATCTGTGCATAGTTTCGAGTGCCGATAGCTTTCTGGAAAGGTATATAATAGACTCCAATAAAAAGAAAATTGATTTTAAAATTTTATGATAAAATTTTTACTGCAACACAATTTAATACAAATACTAAAATTATAACCATTTATCTGGCCAAGAAATTCGGTATTAAGTAAATTCAATGAAATACTTCAGAATGGAATTTTTGTTTGTTAATTGTCATTATTGTATTAGCATATATGTACTATCGCATTATTTTTACTGTTGCTTAAATATGGTAAATATAATAAAATACTATATGGAATTTTAAAGATTCTGAGAAATAGACTGTGAATTGTTGTAGAGATGTTGAATTACTCAAACTGATAAAACAGCAACCTAGAAAGCAATTTTCTACAATCATCCAGCATTTTCGAAAAACTTCTCTTGGAATCACTGGCGATTAATGAAAAACCAGTATTTCTGAATAAATATGTTTGAGAAACAACCATATTTTTGAGCGAATTTTTTTAGTCTTCAACTTCTACTTTCACTACGCAAATGTTGACTGCACAATGAAAAATTTGAAAAATGTATAAATATGTATTACTTCCATTGCAACAGTATGCGATATATCTGCATACTTTATTTGTCTCGTGTTGAGATTGTGCTTTGATATTTAAGTAATATTAAACACTTATTAGTTATTGGAAGATTATTTTGTTTTTTTGTTGTAAGTTTTTTTCATTTATTTATTATTATTTTATTATCATTGCTTTTCGCGATATAGTCTTTTTTTTAATATTCAATATTTATTCAAGTAGTACTGAAAAGAAGGATTAATGATATATTTATAAAAAAATTCTGTCACTGAACACGCTGAAAAAGGAAAGAAACGCTGAAACTGAAATCATCCTTCTCATTTCGTACGATTCACTCATTAGACATCATTATCAGTCAGAACAGCCGAACAACGGCATTCAATCCGAGTGATAGCTTATTGTTTGGTCTTCCACCAAGGCTTCGAAGAAATCCACTCGTCAAGTGACGCTTATCACCCAAGAGCGCTGACTTCCATGTCAGATAACGGCATTCAAAAGGTCCGATCTTCGCACTTCATCTCAATAGACAGTAGTGTTGACGAGGGAGTTGATTTTCTCACAAGTGGACCGACCGGACATCACAAGTAGACCGGCTACCGCTTCCGAGTATCGCTTGGCTTGCTCTTCACTTTGTGTCTTTTTGCTGACAGAATGAGAATGGCCGCTCGAATTTTCTTTCACATAAAAGAACAAAGATTCTTTATTTTTTTTCCTCGCTAAATATGCTTAACTAAAGCGATCATTTGAATGTTATCGGTATGATATCAAAACAGTTAGTTTTTATTCTCGATACACTTCAAAAATGTGTGTTCCAATTCACTCAATTTTGTGGCACACTTTTTTGAAACTTTTTATAGGGTGGCAAAATGCTCCCACTTCTTTAACTGGTTTGGAAATTCGACGAGTATCGTCACTTTCTCCTATGTTTTTGTTGACGGAACGTAATTTTCATAGATTTAGGGTCAAACGAAGCAAGGATTCTTTATACTTTCGGGCAGAATGTTTTGAAATAAAACAGTCAACTGAATGTTATCAAAGCGATATGAATGCACTCATCTGTTTTTCTCATTACAGCTTTAAGAACTTGTGTATATTCAATTTTAATTTTAAGACTGAATTAATCGACAGCATTTTTTATTGGTGAGCAGATTTTTAGATTTCTCTTACAATTTAATTTCGAAATTCAGCAAAAGGGTTCAGGTGCCTGAAATAAATTCTGAAGTTTTTAAACTGATTTTGCTTTTCATATGTTCTGCCCGAACGTTGCTTTGACCTTGTGCATAAAATAACAGGACAAGGATTCATTATTTATTCTCACTGAATCCTAATTGAAGCAGATGACCAAATGCCGAATGATTACACTCCGTACTTTTCTCAATACACTTCGAAAAATGGATGCTCAAATTCAGTTTGGACTTTGGATCCACTTTAAAAGGTGACTCGATATATGGCTCCCATTTCTTCAATTGAGTTTCGAAACTTCACAAATGTCATAACCTGTGACCAGTGGCGAATCCAGGGGAGAGGGGCTATCGGGCTGCAGCGCCCCCCCCCCCCCGAGCTAAAACAAAATTCTTGATTTTATTTAAAATCACTACAACAGTTTGTCCTTAATTTTCATTTAAAAAATAATAATAAAATCGTGACAACATTGCTTTCTGGCATGACAGACTCGAAACTTTTCCTACTTTTGTAGTCATTCCACTTGTACTTGTAGCGTTAACGCGAACGAAAACATTTTTTGGCTAGTTATTTCATTGTATTTTTTATTCAATCATCGAAAGTATTGTAGTGTTCTTTATGATTTTTATTGTCAGGTGAGGAAAGTCTGTAAAGTTAAAATGTTTTGGTTTACATATGTCATGAGGTTTGACATTCGTCAGTACGATACAAAATTTTTATGAACTCAACCCCCCACCTCCAGACCCGAATCCTGGATTCGCCACTGCCTGTGACAAAATAATCACCACGCGAACATTCTTTTTATATATATCATTGAGCAAAGATTCTTTATTTTTTAGTTGAATCGTCATAAATAAAATAGTCAACAGAATGTTCTATATTCGATATAAAGATTTTTTTGTAAATATACTTTTAAAAATGGGTATTTTAATTCAGTTTTAATGTTGTGTTAGTTTTGGAGTCCTTTTATAAGGTGATAAATATTTTTCGTTCGCATTCCTAAATTCTTTTTTGAAACTGTATAAAATGTTAAAATAAAAGTCCTGACTTGAAAACTGATTTTTCCTCTTGTATATCTCTTATTTATTGTAACATTTGCCTTTATAAGAAAATTATGAGGATTTAATTTTTCGTTAAATTCAAATATTTATGTTTACAAAATATTTCGTATTTTATTGCACGAAAGTTTTTTTCGCAATAATGCAAAAATATTGTTTATTTGTAACTCTAAGCGATGAAAAAGGAGAAAGTATATTTTATTTGATTCTTAACCATATATTATACCCTAAAGATAACAATTTTAGTTTATTTAAGTTGGTGAAAGCATTTTCATAAGCACAAGGCTGTATTTTTTAAACATAATTACACATTCATGAAAATAATATCAAATCGCCGACTGAAGATATTTGAAATAATTATTATTATTAATTTCCATCGAACCTTCTTTTTCAATAGCTGCATCAGCTTGTTATTAATAGCGTAAATTTGAGAATGATATACCACGAAACATGCGGTACCATATTGTAATTTCTTAACAGAATTGTACATAAATCTTATGATGTAGCAATATCTGTTATACAGTTTGAACCGATTTAAGTTTCGAATGTAACCACGATAAACAAAAACTATGAAAAATGTAATCGGTGATTCGCGTGTTTCAAATTCTTTCTTGTTCAATTCTGCTTAGCTTTTATGTTTGCTGGCATTTTTCTTCCTCTGTCATTCACGCTTTGTTCAAACAAATTAATTTTTCTATCGGCCTATTGCTAACTTCATGAGCGAAAAAGAGGACGGAAAAATAATTGAGGGAATCGAATCTGCAATTGCTTGGCGCGTTAACTATGCAAGTTGTCTCCACTGCAACGCACTAGCTGACGTGGAGAAGCTGGCAATTTGCCAGTTTTGGGTTTTAACGAGATGTTTAGAGCGCCAATTTTATGACGTGAGCCTAATAGAAATATTTTCGCTTTTCTGTGAATAGTTTTGTAGTAACCGAAATCATATCAATTACTAAACGTACTGTTCCCCCCCCCCTTTCGAAAATACGTGCTTATTTTCATTTCATTCATTTTTATTTTATATTTGTTTCCTTTTTGCTATGCTGTCGGATTATTAATTCTTTTCTTCAATGACTTGAATTACCGTGAAGCAAGAAAAATTAGAGTAGCAGTTAATGAAGAAAACTTACTACTATTCCAAAATATCTTTTGCTTTTCGTCCAGTGAATTCTTCACAGAAATACTCCACAAGCGTACACATTAAAAGAAGGATGAGAATAGGATACAAAATTTTTTCTGCGCCTATTCTTTTGGATATACCCATCCATTTTTAGCTAGTGTTAAGGTTATTCATCTTTTCTTCTGACATTACTATAATTTGTGACACAAATTTATTCACTTTTTCTTAGGTTGTAGGAAATAAAAATAATGAAGCAACTTCCATCAAAGCAAAAATAAAATAACATCCCTTGATATATTTTTATTCGTTGAATTTTTTTCGTGTCAAAACACGTGGGAGTGATAAAAATTTCTTTATGTTTGCAAAAAAAAGAAGATATATTTATGATTTTATTTATAATATTTATATTCATGATTTCAGTGAACAAGACAGATATGATACCAGACAAAGAAATATTCCTGAACGAAAAATATGTTTCATGTTGCGAAATTGATTTTCGGAAAAATGTTTTTATCACTCAGAGAATTAACATCTAAATTTAGACATTAATTTAAAGTTTATATAGTTTAAAGTTATAATTAATTAATATTTATATAATTTAAATGAACAGAGCAAATATTTAGTCACACCAAGAAACGTTTCTGAACCTTTTTTTTTCTTAGTTTATTCCCTGAAAACATCAATGCAATCAACGTTCGGAGAAATCTTTGTTAGTGGAATTAGTTCATTTGACATCACAGTCACATGACAAAAGTAATTGCGCATGTCATCGAATCTCGAATTGAACGTTGTCTTATCCTGTGCTGTGACGTCACGTCCCATCTTCTCCTGCACCATGCATAGTGGTTTCCAAAATTAAATTGTTGTTGACGTGTATCGTGTGAGCGTGAATAGATTCCATTGCGAGGAAACATTCATAACGAAATAAAAATATTAAAACAGTTTTGTTAACTCTGTTTTTTATAAATCATGAATATTGATTAATACATCAAATGATTTAAATGACTGAAGGCATAATGAGAACCACAAAATAACTTACTGCTAGTTAACTTGAATGCGCATTCGCTGAAATCATATCTGTGGGTTCTTGAACAAGTTCGTACAGTAGAGTCCCGCTTAACCGAGTCACCCCCAAAAATATACCTTTTCCCCATTCTGACCAGTTTTTGTGTCACCTTCACCTTAAGCGGGGTTTACACGCGAACAGTAAAACCGACAGTAAGAGATGACGCATGCGCAGAATCATAAAAGTTTTAACCGGGCCACGGCAAGTCTCTGTCCGAATTGACAGCGACAGCTTACTGTCGGTTTTACTGTTCGCGTGTAAACCCCGCTTTACACTTCATTGACAGTGACAGTTTCTTACCCTAAAGGTCCAACTCGACCAGTGGTGTAGATGATCTCTCTTTCAATTCTAACATTGTATAGAGGAGTGTCAGGACAAAACAAGCGGGTTTGTATTGAGTGACTGACGGAATTCCAGTGAAACTATGTTAACCAGAAGAAAATGCCGCATTCTGAAGGTCGAAGTTCAATTGAAAAAACTATTGAATACGTTGAGCAGCAAGGCTACACCTACAATTCTGATGACACTAACAAAATGGCGTAACATTGCAGCAAGGAAACGTTTATCATCCCACAAACTAAAAAATATTGAGGATTTCTTCAAATGAACAATTTCAGTCCCTGTTTTTATACTACAAGCATTGGCTGTGTACATCATAAGGACTGTAAGTATACCATAAAAATTAATAAATTGTGTATAAATTTATATTTCGTCTCTTTAATTAGTGACCAGTGATGTAAATCCCGTTTAACCGAGTTTTTCGCTTTTCCGAGGTGAGCCTGGTTCACATTAACTCGGATAACCGCGACTCTACTGTAGTTACGTATCATAATAAATTAAACTACTCAGGTAATTCTTGAGATACGTCATCTGGTCGCATCATGTATGCTATATCGTTTCATTAACTGAGAATTCACTACAATTAGCAATTGCTGCATCCAGCTGATTCTTTCCTTTCGTGTGTCGTTGACACAAAAAGAAAATATTAAATATCAAGATTCGCTCATGTTATTTTGACAAAGGGGGTTCAGACACAGTTAATCTTATTTGTCTGATGATTCTTGGTGTCTTAACTCTTTCATATCTCGGAGTCACTCGAACAATAATTTTGACTAATGTAAATGCATAATCTACCTTTCCTAGAAATAACAACGCGCAATCTGAATATTCAAAAAGAATGAGAAAACTAGAATTTTGAATCACATATTGTGACAAAATAAACATAGAAATAAACATTTTCTGTTCTTGTTTTGCTTACTCTTTAGATTTTTATTATTTAATGTCAACTCTTGATGCTGTGGTAAATTCCAGTAAACTTCATGAAATTCGTTTCGACTACACGGACGAAACTATGTTGCTTGAAAGTTTTCTTGGTGAAATTTTGACATACTGGAATCTTATTTAGGTATGGTTAAAAAAAAAAAAGAGAAAACTTTTCTTTAGAAAGTGTACAGTTTGCAATCAAATTATATTTTCACGACTTTTCGCTCTGTTATAAAGGAAGATAATTTGTTTCAAAGTAATTAAAGTCATTTTCTTTACTAAAGATGGTTTTGTGTAAGAGAAAACTATTTTCATACGATGATTAAGGTATAATTTTAGGCACAAAATCATAGAGATTATTTTTGTAGCATATCTTGGTAAAAAAAAAAAAAAAAAAAAAAAAAAACACTATGGATGATCCTACTGCTTAAAATCTTAGCTACATTTCAAACAACACGATTAATAAAAAAATGTATTGCAGTAAAACAGTATAAAAATAATAAAAATAAAAATGCCTTTATTTTTTGTATAAACTTTAATGAGATAATAATTTTTGTTAAAATATACCCCGTGTGATAAATGATAGGGCATTTAATAATAAATACGGTTCAAAAATGTCTATTGATTTGCTTTTCCCAGTAAAAAACAGTATTATTAGATGAAGATACAGTATTTTTTTCCAGGTGAGATCGTTTATTGTTACTTTTACTGAATATTCTCTAGCACGCTTACAATAATTTTTTCTTTATTTTTTTATTCTGCAAATTATTTCACTTGACTTTTGTATTTCTTTTTGCTTCATTGTTTATTCTATGAAATTTGTTCAAATGTTCTTAGTGAATTTCGGAATACAAATTCTCCAAGTTCACATTTGAATCAGTATATGTAATTCTGAAAAAAATTTCATCTGTTTGATTTTTTGGCTTTATTTGCTTTTAAGCCCGTTCAAATGATTAAGCCAACCCTTTTTCATGTCCATTGTATTTCAGTGGGAAGACTGTTATGAAAAAATGTACCCAAGTAATAGCTTTTCAATTGGTTCCCTATCTCTTGCTTAGCACTAAAAAGATTCCATTTGATTATCAATGGGACATTAATGCCCCATTAACAACTCAAAAATTAATGTTGAACACATATTATGATGCTTTTTTTTATAATTAAGGCGTTTGAATCACTGTTGTGGTGTGTATATTATACCTGATTATTTTTCTACTTAAATTAATAAAGACGTATATTGCACTGAAATGGCACTATTATAATTGTATTTGGATCACTATCAGGATGTTTGTCATACGCTTTGAATTATAGATGGGACGTGTATTGTATTTGAAGAAATGTTTGGACACATACTGCTTTTGAACCTTCTTGTTAATAACAGAATTCATAGGATGTGTATTGTATTTGAATTTTACTATTATTATTGAGATGTATATAATATTTGAATTTTACTATTATTGAGACGTGTATTACAGTTAAATGGTTAATCGAAAAGTCATCGGGAAAGCGTTATAAGACCCCATCTTGTGTTTGAAGATTCCTCTTTTATTCGAATTGAAAAAAGCTTGTGAGACAGTGGCCCCATCAGTGCGAACGAATCGATGCATCTAGTCCGTCATTTCCAAAGCACGTTCCTCCTGGAATTTTTGTTGCTCGGCTAACCAGGGAATCAATTGCCATCCTTCTTCAGACACCATTCCGTATTCATGCGGAATCGGAATACACCGAGGCTTTGAAACTAGTTCCGTTTATGACCTGTGTTCTCGCGAGAAAACTGGACGTGAGCCGTTTTTAATTTCAGCAGATTCCTTTCGTAAAAATATGTCAAATAAATGAACATTTTAGAAGAAAAACTAAGCAACCTTAATAAAAAAGTATTATTGTAAAAAGTAGAATAGAATCCCGCCTGTCAGACTTCATCAAGGGTCACCTGCAGGTAGGGTTTCTAAAAATTGGATCTTTTTCTGTAAGAATCCTGACTTTTGTCAAAAGAAAAAACCTCTTGTGACCCGAAAGACCCAAAGGAAAAGAAAGACCAAAGAAGGGCTATCCACAAAAAAATCATTTACACATCACAAAAAATACGCCACTAATTTTAGTTTCAATAAATAGAGCATTAACGAATAAGAAATCGAAGCACTTTTATTTATTTACTTCTTGTAGATATTTTGAGTGTTTTGCACTCCAAAGGTAAACCTGATTTGCTATACGGGAAATTTTAAGAGAGCAACGTGAGAGAAAAGGTGTATCAGATGTTTGTAAGAATTTGTGAACAAACATCCATAAATTGTATAAACTTACATTAACAATATTGTTATTCAGAATCTGATTAGCATTTGCATTGCAAATGGTTTTCACAACATAAATGTCGTTTAGGGGGAAAAAATTGCTCTAAATCTGGTTCAGAGATATTTATATTTTTATTAATGTTTTCATTTTAAAGCCGTCAACAATAGAAGCTTCTATTCTTTTTGATTCATGGTAAAAGGATTTAGGAATTTTATTTCTGTATTATGTATTAATTTTAATTTGATTTAATCTGTATGATGTTTAATTTGGACCAAACACTTAAATTACGTATTAAAATACGTTCTAAAGCAGTAATCAATTTTCCTATTATAATAATGTAGTGATGTGTTCAGTTGATATGACGGCCTTGTAAAACATTTACCGAAATATTCGCTACTCAAAATTCCAATTACGCTAGCTCATATGGTGTCTTCCTGAATTTATATTTAGCTACAGTCTTTTGAGTTCTCGTATTATCTAGCATAAGAAAAGCTGAAGAACTAATTTTAAAACGTTAAGCATACAAATAAGGAAAACAATGAAGAATGCAAGTGAGGAAAAGAATGGGAATTTTGAAAAAGCTGTTACTTCACACCCTACTGGAACTCAATGAAAACATTATATGTTTAGAATGAAAATTTAAAAGCGATCCATAATTAAATCTTATTGAATACACATTTAGCTAGTGTTATGCTGAATGAATTATATTTATAATATAAGCTACCTCTAATTACTTACTATTAAATTGCATTCCTTACTAAAATTGACTTCTTTACTAGAGCTTTATTCATTTGTACTTTTTTTCGTCTGTTGTTGATAATTAAAAGTGGCCCTTCATTTTCAAATTATCTTGGTG